>JAZDUA010000541.1:512500-1025000 GCA_038098605.1 Gryllus longicercus | reverse complement strand
GCAACCTTCAGAGCCGCATTTGGTATTCCGTCCGGACCCGGAGCTTTAGTGTCCCGGATCCGGCGGCAAGCATTCCGAAGTTCATCTGGGCTGACTTCGTGTGTGTGTCTGTCTGTGTGTGTGTGTCTGTCTGTGTGTGTGTGTCTGTCTGTGTGTGTGTCTGTCTGTGTGTGTGTGTCTGTCTGTGTGTGTGTGTCTGTCTGTGTGTGTGTGTCTGTCTGTGTGTGTGTGTCTGTCTGTGTGTGTGTGTCTGTCTGTGTGTGTGTGTCTGTCTGTGTGTGTGTGTGTGTCTGTCTGTGTGTGTGTCTGTCTGTCTGTGTGTCTGTCTGTGTGTGTGTGTCTGTCTGTGTGTGTGTGTCTGTCTGTGTGTGTGTGTCTGTCTGTGTGTGTGTGTCTGTCTGTGTGTGTGTGTCTGTCTGTGTGTGTGTGTCTGTCTGTGTGTGTGTGTCTGTCTGTGTGTGTGTGTCTGTCTGTGTGTGTGTGTCTGTCTGTGTGTGTGTGTCTGTCTGTGTGTGTGTGTCTGTCTGTGTGTGTGTCTGTCTGTGTGTGTGTCTGTCTGTGTGTGTGTGTCTGTCTGTGTGTGTGTGTCTGTCTGTGTGTGTGTGTCTGTCTGTGTGTGTGTGTCTGTCTGTGTGTGTGTGTCTGTCTGTGTGTGTGTGTCTGTCTGTGTGTGTGTGTCTGTCTGTGTGTGTGTGTCTGTCTGTGTGTGTGTGTCTGTCTGTGTGTGTGTGTGTCTGTGTGTGTGTGTGTCTGTCTGTGTGTGTGTCTGTCTGTGTGTGTGTGTCTGTCTGTGTGTGTGTGTCTGTCTGTGTGTGTGTGTCTGTCTGTGTGTGTGTGTCTGTCTGTGTGTGTGTGTCTGTCTGTGTGTGTGTGTCTGTCTGTGTGTGTGTGTCTGTCTGTGTGTGTGTGTCTGTCTGTGTGTGTGTCTGTCTGTGTGTGTGTGTCTGTCTGTGTGTGTGTGTCTGTCTGTGTGTGTGTGTCTGTCTGTGTGTGTGTGTCTGTCTGTGTGTGTGTGTCTGTCTGTGTGTGTGTGTCTGTCTGTGTGTGTGTGTCTGTCTGTGTGTGTGTGTCTGTCTGTGTGTGTGTGTCTGTCTGTGTGTGTGTGTCTGTCTGTGTGTGTGTGTCTGTCTGTGTGTGTGTGTCTGTCTGTGTGTGTGTGTCTGTCTGTGTGTGTGTCTGTCTGTGTGTGTGTCTGTCTGTGTGTGTGTCTGCCTGTGTGTGTGTCTGCCTGTGTGTGTGTCTGCCTGTGTGTGTGTCTGCCTGTGTGTGTGTCTGTCTGTGTGTGTGTCTGTCTGTGTGTGTGTCTGTCTGTGTGTGTGTCTGTCTGTGTGTGTGTCTGTCTGTGTGTGTGTCTGTCTGTGTGTGTGTCTGTCTGTGTGTGTGTCTGTCTGTGTGTGTGTCTGTCTGTGTGTGTGTCTGTCTGTGTGTGTGTCTGTCTGTGTGTGTGTCTGTCTGTGTGTGTGTCTGTCTGTGTGTGTGTCTGTCTGTGTGTGTGTCTGTCTGTGTGTGTGTCTGTCTGTGTGTGTGTCTGTCTGTGTGGGTGTCTGTGTGTGTGGGTGTCTGTGTGTGTGTGGGTGTCTGTGTGTGTGTGGGTGTCTGTGTGTGTGTGTTTTTTTTTTTTTTTTTTTTTTTAAACGACGGGGGAAATGCATTTACGCACCATCGGCCCAGACTCACATATCCGGGCCGATGAGTGTGGGACTCATCCGTAGATAATACCCACTAAAACCCTACGTCCTCCTTCGCCCCACCTACGGAACCGCCGTCAGGCATTACTTCGTTAGGTGGGGTGGTGGGGCTATTCTAGCCCTCCTCCTTTAAGCCTTTATTGGCTTCCACTTCTCGCACGCTCTTCAGTTCTGAGGCGTCGCATGACCCGGGCAGCGTACGTCGCAATTGCGGCCCATCTGTCTTCCGTGGACATCATCAATGGGGTGGTGTTCTCCGGTGTCAGGCGCTGTTGCAGGATTTCCTGCAGGTGGTTCCGTTCTCCTATAAATCGCGGGCAGTTGTACATCACGTGCTCCACATCCTCCTCCTGTCCTGGGCAAGCTGGACACGTCGGGTCGTCATCGAGCTTAAATCGGTGCAGGTACGCTCTGAAGCATCCATGCCCCGTCAGCAACTGAGTCACGAAGAAGTCCACTTCTCCGTGAACCCTCGACGCCCACTCGCTGATCCGTGGGATTAGACGGTGGGTCCACCTGCCGTTCAGCGTTGCGTCCCAGCGGTTTTGCCACTGTCTCATCGTTTCCATCTTCTCTTCTTTCAGCGCAGCGAGGGCTTCTGTTCGCGAGCCGTGTCTTCCCCGGTAGTAGATCCGTCGGCGCTCGTCCGCCAGAAGCTCTATAGGCGTCATACCTGCTACTACGCATACGGCGTCATATGACACCGTGCGGTACGCACAGACCACTCTCAGAGCACTCCGACGGTAGACGGATATGGTCCTCCTGGCGTATGCTGCTGTTGCCAGGGTGCTGGCCCAAATGGGCGCTGCATACAGCAGGGTCGAGCTAACCACGGTCGCGAGGAGCTTCCGCCTGCTTTGCCTGGGGCCACCGGTGTTCGGCATAATGCGCGACAGGGCAGAGATCACACCATCCGCTTTCTGGCTAACGAGTCGAAGATGTTCGTCAAAATGAAGACGCGCGTCGATCCATACGCCGAGGTACCGCAGGTGTGGCCCGGACTGGATCTCGTGTCTCCCCACTCTGAGGGTGATGGTCTCCCGTGTCTTCCTGCTGGTAATCAGCACTGCCTCAGTTTTGTGATCGGCCAGGACCAGCCCGACCAAAGACAGCCACCGGCGAATTATCGCGATGGAGCGGTTGGCCACGCGGGTAACGTCCTCCAGGTGCTTGTCCACTACGACGAGCGCCACGTCGTCAGCGAAGCCAATGGTCTCCGCGCCATGTGGTAACTCCAATCTCAGTACCGCATCGTACATGATGTTCCAAAGTAAGGGACCCAGAACCGACCCCTGTGGAACACCACCCGTCACGTCATAGCTCCTCGGACCGTCATCTGTGTAGTACAACAGGACTCGATCTTTGAAGTAGTCGCTGATGATTGTCCTGATGTACACTGGGACTTCCAGGAGATGAAGGGCATTTAGAATGCAGCTCCACCTCGCTGAGTTGAAGGCGTTTTTAATATCCAAGGTCACGACGGCGCAGTACTTCTTAGTGCCCCTTCTCCAGCGTGCTCCTGATATGGCCTCTCTAGCAGTGCTCACCACTTTACCAATTGCCTCCACTGTTGAGCGCGCCTTTCGGAAACCGAACTGATTATCGGAAAGACCGCTGTTGCATTCGACGAAGGTCTCAAGTCTGCTGCAAACAATTCGCTCCAGGATTTTACCTGCTGTGTCCAACAGGCAAATCGGGCGGTAAGATGACGGATCGCATAGTGGTTTCTTGCCCTTAGGCAAGAGCACTAGCCGTTGTCGTTTCCAGCAGCGCGGGAAGGAACCTTCCCTCAGACATCTGTCTAGAACGCCCAAGAATAGGTCTGGGCGAGCTTCGATGGCAACCTTCAGAGCCGCATTTGGTATTCCGTCCGGACCCGGAGCTTTAGTGTCCCGGATCCGGCGGCAAGCATTCCGAAGTTCATCTGGGCTGACTGGGGGCACGTCCGTGGGTCGATGTATCGGAGCTGCGTGGTTCGTCTCCGTCTGGATCGGGAAGAGAGTGGCCACGATGTTCTGCAGTAGGTTTGGACAGGTCGGGGACATGTTGACCGCGCCATTCAGCTTGGTCATAACGATTTTGTACGGCCTGCCCCATGGGTCCTCATCAACCTCTCGACACAGCTCACGCCAGCAGAGACGTTTGCTCGCTTTGATGGCCTTTTTCAAGGCGTTGCGATCATTCCGGTGTTGTTCGCGCAACCTCTCAGAGTCGGGCCGGCTCCATGCTCTTTGGCACAGACGTCTGCTCTTGATGCATTTCCTGCGCAGTTGAGCAATTTCTTCGTTCCACCAGTAAACCGGTGGTCGGCGGTCACTTGGTGAGCACCTCGGCATAGACGCATCGCATGCATTGACAACATGCGTCATGAGTTCCTCTGCCTGCTCTTCCGGTGGTCCTTCAGATATGGTCACATCTTCCATCATGGCGACGAGGGCCTCCGTGTCCAGTTTTTTCGTGCTCCACTTGCGACTAGGCTGGTGCAGTGTCCGACGATTCTCGGGTTTACCCATCTCAATGAGAATAGCATGATGGTCACTATGCGTGTATTGGTCGCTCACAACCCAGGTTAGACCCGAGCGAGCAATGCACTCGCTCACGAATGTCAAGTCAACTATGGAGCTAACGCCATTTCGGGAGAAGGTTGGAGAGTTCCCGGTATTTGCTAGGACTACGTCCAGTGAGGCTAGATGGTCTAGAAGGGCCTCTCCTCTTCGGTTCGTTACCCTGCTGCCCCACGCTGTAGCCCATGCGTTGAAATCGCCAGCGATGATAAGGGGTCTCCGTCCTCGTGCATCGGCCACCAGACTGTTCAGCAACGCTTCGAATTCGTGTATTGAGAGACTAGGGGGTGCATATACACTGTAAATGTATATGCCATCTGCCTTAACCCTGGTAAAGCCGGTCGATGGTACAGTTATGACCTCCCGGACCTGTCGCAAACCGTAAGTCCATATCGCGGCTCGACTTGACCTGTCTGAAAACCAAGTAGGGTCCTCCATGTTTGTGTACTGCTCGCAAAGAATCGCCACATCGATCTTAAGGTCTCTCACCGTTTGTTGCAGCAGGTCCTGTGCTGCCTCACAGTGGTTGAGGTTCAATTGGAGTAACCTCATTTTTCCTGCCGGTTCTTCGTCTGGAGTGCCCTCTGATAAACCGGGCACTTCGGGCCGCCAGAAGTGTGGCTGGATTCAAACTTCGCAGAGCATAACAAGCAGTGCGGGTCCTTTTCGCAAGTCTTCGCCACATGACCCTCTTCGCCACACTTGCGGCAAAGCTTGGTTCGGTCAGGTCCCTTGCAGGTACTGGCACGGTGACCGAAGTCCCAGCATCGGTAGCATCTTAACGGCGTAGCCTTAATTCGAATATGGCTTATCACCCAGCCAATTCGAATTTTCCCGATCGATGCAGCCCTCCTCGCCAGAGCCGTTGGTAGGCAGACCACCGCCACCTGCGTACCTCTGAAGCTAGGCCGTAGTGCTTTCACCGCTGTCTGGTCAAGCTTTGTCTCCAACTGCTTTTCCAGCGCGGCGCAGATCTCCTCCCTGGTTGCGAGCTCATCGAGGTCACGCAGCTCCACAGTGGTTTCCTCCCTCAGTGCGGTAACTGTTGCGGCATCTCCCAGTTTGTGTGATATGGAGCCCCTCAATTCATCTACCTTCCCGCCAGCCGACCTCTCCAGCTCCAGTAATAGGTCTCCAGCTCCAGTTCTCCTGATCCGCTTGACACTGGTACCGACACTTTGTAAGGAAGAGTCGCTCTTCATTCGGCGAAGAATATCCGCGTACGACGATTTCTGCCCGTCCACCTTGACGAGGAGAGCATCTGTGCGGGTGGGTCTATGACGCGGACGCTTCAGTTTAGCATCCTGCGACGCCTCATTGGCCGGTTTTTTCTTCTTCTTTTTCTTCCCCTTTTGAACAACTTCCCACGGGTCCTCCGGTCGCACACTTCCGGGCCTCTCACCGGTCACCTCAGGAGCCTCCGGTGCTCTGGCAGGACTCGTTTGACGCAACAACGCGCCCTCCTCCCTTCTGTAGGAGGGGGTGGAAGGCGACTCATGCATCCTCCGCTCACCCGACCCATCCATCCCCTGTCGGGCATCCCGTCCGGGCGAGGTCTGCTTCTCCCCTGCATCCGTGGGACATGTCCGCGGTGAGGTCTGCGTCTCCGCCTCAACTGTCTTCGAGCTAATTACAGATAGTGACTCCTCCATGTCCACCATCTCATCAAAGTCAGCTCGGATGGAACTCACCATGCGCTTTATCTCCCCGTGGACATTATTCCTTGGCAGGACGAAGTGCAGGAGATCCTCGATTTTCTTCCCCAACTCCAGAAACTTCACTCTCCTATTCTCTTCCCAGACACTCTTGTGAGCTTGGCTCCCCCCAAAATCCATGGAGCCGGCACCGACTATCGGGGCTTTCACCCGATCAGAATCGGTGGCGAGATTCGGCGTCAACGCTCGACTCGCTTGGGGTAGTAAGTTTTGAGGCTCACTCATACCCATCACTGGTTTATTTTCGGGGTGACCTTCCCTTAGCGTTTTATGTGCTACCGCCAGCAGAAATGGAATTGGAAGGAGGATGAGAAGGGAATTTTTCGTAGGGATAGGGAGCAAGATCCCATAAGCTACTCAGTCCACCTATTGGATCTTGTGGGATGGGAGGAAAACTAGGTGGGAAAGTAGGGATATATGGGGAAAGGACAGCGGACAGCTGCTCCTTTTAGTCGCCTTTTACGACAGGTGGAGGTCCCGTGGCGCTATTCTACAAAAACCCCGGCAACCACACAGGGCTCTGTGTGTGTGTGGGTGTCTGTGTGTGTGTGGGTGTCTGTGTGTGTGTGGGTGTCTGTGTGTGTGTGGGTGTCTGTGTGTGTGTGGGTGTCTGTGTGTGTGTGGGTGTCTGTGTGTGTGTGGGTGTCTGTGTGTGTGTGGGTGTCTGTGTGTGTGTGGGTGTCTGTGTGTGTGTGGGTGTCTGTGTGTGTGTGGGTGTCTGTGTGTGTGTGGGTGTCTGTGTGTGTGTGGGTGTCTGTGTGTGTGTGGGTGTCTGTGTGTGTGTGGGTGTCTGTGTGTGTGGGTGTCTGTGTGTGTGTGGGTGTCTGTGTGTGTGTGGGTGTCTGTGTGTGTGTGGGTGTCTGTGTGTGTGTGGGTGTCTGTGTGTGTGTGGGTGTCTGTGTGTGTGTGGGTGTCTGTGTGTGTGTGTGTCTGTGTGTGTGTGTCTGTGTGTGTGTGTCTGTGTGTGTGTGTGTCTGTGTGTGGGTGTCTGTGTGTGTGTCTGTGTCTGTGTGTGTGTCTGTGTCTGTGTGTGGGTGTCTGTGTGTGTGTGTGGGTGTCTGTGTGTGTGTCTGTGTGTGTGTCTGTGTGTGTGTCTGTGTGTGTGTCTGTGTGTGTGTCTGTGTGTGTGTCTGTGTGTGTGTCTGTGTGTGTGTGTCTGTGTGTGTGTTGTATGTGTGAGGAGAGATGACGGAACAATGATGAGAAAGGAACGATTTCGCGTGGTCCTGGTCCGTGTGTTGGGGTTTTGCTTCGGCATTCCCCTGGTATAGATTGAATAATCCTCGGAAAAGTACAGACCAGAGAAGCCGGCCGCTAGAACTCTCACCCAAACAGCGGCTGAATTAAACCATGTAGTGTCATAGATGTGAAACCGTCAGGGCACCATCCCTAGGACCTCTCGGCCAGAGACGCTGCAGCAGCAACAGCTGTCGCCCTGGGCCATAGGAGTGGGTAGAGGAGCGCAGAATCCGGGGACGACAGTAGCCGGGACCGGTGCGTCGCCAGCTGATGGAAGCGGCCCACAAACCCGCTGAGGCTGACAGCCAGCGTAACGGGTCTGCCGCCTCCGCCTCCGCCTCGCGCGCGCACACAATCGGATGAGACGCTCACGCGCGCGCCGCGATCGTCGATTCATGACGTTCGCGCAGCCGACAATGCCGAGTGGCGCTGGGAAGCGCCTCTTGAGGGTCGCCAAGACGGCCGCACGCCGTGGTCGACTGTTCCGAAAACCGCTCGCCATTATCTTCGCCGTCTCCTACTTCGAGAGGTTTCAGTGTGTCGTCACCCGTGATCACAATGGGCAAAACTCTTTCCTGGATATCACGCGAGTAATTGCGCGTGTCTTCTGCAATATTCCCGTTAGATTCATTCAGCGGACCAGAAGAGTGCCAGCTTACGTAAAACGTGAACATTGGAACCCGAGGAATTAATTTCTTTTTGTGCTTGTAATGTATGAGCGTAAATTTCTTACGTTCTCAATTATGTCTGAAAAAGGTATAAATTCCATTACACAAAACTACATTGAGATAAAGCAGGTAAAATTATTTTTGTGGGAAATTCAGCATGTTAGACAATAACAATCAAAACAACATGAATCCAGCTTTTTTAATCTGACTGTACAGTATCATGGTGCAAAGCCTTGGTGAATATAATCTTTGGATAGGTTTTGAAACAGCCCACATTACTCAGATATGTAATTCATAAACTTTTGAGGACGACTGTCAAGAATTTTACTTCTTGGTAATGCGTTGGCGCTGTCAAAACCATTTCTTAAATACGAGAACCTTCCATATAACTTACAATCATCAGCATATCTCACATCGTTCAAACGGATTTTAGTCATGTCTTTTGCTACAAGAGGGTAACCGTTATTCCAGACGTACAATCACGACCGTATTCACCACTACACACTCATACTAGATAGTGCTTCCTCTGATCAAAACTTACAATTCCGAAGCTTCTGACCAACGACAGAATCCAAGAAAATACTTGCTTTCTTGTTATAATCGACACAGTATTTTATGATTCTCAATATCTATACATAGTATAGTAATTCATGCGCAAACACTATTCTTAAAATTATATAATATATCACATAATAAGAAAGATTATTACATAATTCATCAAACTAGAGGATGTTCTTAAAAGAAGAGTGCGCAAAAATGCAGAGATCAGGCAGAGGCGATCAAGGGAAGCATATTTTGTTAATGAACTCTGGATCTAAGACGCCGGGGCTCGGTAGACTAGGTCATAAAAATATACGTGTATCACTGACAGGTCGGCGGACAAAACACTCAAGTCGTACGTTTTATTCTTAATAATAACAATAATAAATAATAATAACAACAATATTATTATTATTATTATTATTAATAATGGAAAATAATATTTATGATTGAATGAATTCTATAAAAGCCGCTCAGCAGGAAATAGTGACCACACATACGAAGTCAGTGAGCGTTGGTATCGCAACTTCATAAAGTGAGACACATTTTTCGACACAGCCTGGCTCCGATCCTCGATCTCTCAGGCGCAGGGATCATTGATGAAGATGGTTTCTCTTTATCCTATACCTATGCTCTAAGTATGTGCGATTTAAAAAATCCTATATCCAAACAGATAATAGTAACGACAGTCAAGAAAATTAAAATTGAGCTGCCTTGACGCAACAAATTACGCCCTTAGGTCACGCGCCATTGACGAATTCATCAATGAAACTGTCTGCACGCATCCACTGTATTTCGCTCCGGCAAGCGGGATGCCAAACAAAGCCCCTGTTTCGCAAACTTCCACACATACTTTTCATCAGAACCTCATGCAATTCTCTCAGGTAATGGAATGATCAGCATACGTACTAAAACTCTTCAGAGGTTAAACGAGCTATGGTTAATTGAAACAAGTACAGTGTTATATAAAAAATCAATCAATATATTTAAATATATATACGCACAATATTACAAAGCCAGCATTATTCTTCGGAAATGATTTTAATACAAAACCACCAGGTGTGCTTCAAAGTAGTTTATATGACTGATTTACCTTACGTCAGATTGTACTAATGTGCATGCCTAATGGACCTCGTTACAGCCCTTGCCCCGGTCGCGAGTGCCTTTGACAGACGACTAAAGCGTTTAGGATAAATGGATAACTTGTGGAATGTGCTGCATTGATGGCAGGGATTTTAAATTTCGTGCAATTTTCCCATTTGCATTTTATACCAAAATACAGATGCGGCTTAACTTGATTGGCTTCGCTCGCTTAACTTAACCAATGTATTAAATTACGTGGATTCCAAACCTGTTGCACTTATCCACAGGCTTTAAATTATTTGAAAAATACCCGTGATCGAGTCTACATGTCATTTAACTGTGAATGAGTATAAGAAAACCCGAACATTACACATCTCTCGACAAACTATTTCACAATTTCATGCATCGTATCGTTGCCGAATTTTTTGCGGAGCCCCAGGATTCCGTTGATCCCTTTAGGGAAGCAGTAGTCTAAAAAGCGTGAACGAGGCGGGAAGCGTCGTGGCCGCTAAGGCGCGGGCAGAAGGGGGCGGGGGCGGGGGCGCGGGCGCGGGGCGGGGGCGGGGTTGGAGGCGGCGAGTGACGGGCCATTAGTGAGCTGTCGCGCGGGCGATGCGACAGACCGCCGCCTTCCCTGGCCCTGCCACACATATCGCGGCAGGCCGGCCCCGCAGGCGCTCCTCAATTTAAATGTTAAGCGACCGTCAGAGGAGCCGAAGGACGTCGATGGGCGACGACGCGCCAAGCAGTCCTCCGCCTCCGATGACGCGGGTGCTGATCTGCGCGGCGAGAGACGACGCTTTTTTGTTCTCTTTTTTGTTGTTTTTTGTTTGTTGTTTTCAGTTTTCCAAAAGGCTAAAGTCTACGGATAAATAGTACGCGAGTGGAATACGCTGTACAGATGTCGGTGATTCAAATAATGAACCCGTGTTAATGCAATTAGGATAAGTTAGCATACAGAAAAAAAATCGCCGATTTGGTACGGCCAATTTGACTAGCTAACACTGGCCTATCCAAGGCAACGATCGTGCACTATCCTATGGCCTCCGCTATTAACAAGAAGCATCTGTTAGGCAAGCCAAGGCAGAGTTTCAAATGCATTTTATGCTAAAAAAATGTAGATAAGGCTTATCTTCACACGCTAAGATAGCGTAATCACTACTAACGAATTTCGCCTTCATTAAATGAACCCGTTTCATACTTGTTCTATTTATCAATATATTTTAGGTGTGGAACAATAAAATTCGAACCCTCGAGATAGTTCCTTGCACAGAGTGAGCAAGGACGCACTGGCCGTCTTTCCCAGCTGTTTCGTTTTAATATTGTCTTTTTTGGATGATATAAACTTAAATACTGTTGCTCCCTCGACTCTGGGATGGAATTTTTCTAATTTATTTCCATATTAGTTAACAAACATGCTTAAAATTGTACTTCCATCTTACGGTACTACTTGATTTGTTCTTAATAGGCGAAACCTAATATATGATACAAGATGTGATATAATATATGATGTGATTTGCGATGGAAAGAGGGGTCTGGGAACAAACTAGAGTCTCAAATCTCTAGAGTGGAGATTGATATTGAGCTCTTCAGAAATGACAGTAAACGCCCACTTTTATGTAAAGATGTTAATTAATCTATGAATTGAATACTTCCAGTTCAATGAAAACAAAATTGACAAATGTTGTGTATTTCTACTTCAATACACACAATATTTCACTTGATTTACACGAACAGAAACCACATGTTAATTAGTAAATGTTACAAAATTACAGAAGTTATATTATTTTTGTATGTCTTGATTGTGAGGAGACCACCAGAGAAGCCCATTGTTCAAAATCTGGCTTCTTATACCCACAACTAGATTGCACTTTTAAACTGCGAGATGAACGTGAGAGTAGGAGAGTGAGAAAGAGGAAGGTGACAGGGGAAAAGAGATGATGGAGGTGTGGTGCAAAGCAAGGTAAGGCAAGGCAAGACAAGGGAGACGGGAGAACCGCAAACGAGCCTACCGTTAGCCAGTTTTGTCCAGCACAAATCCAACATGGAGCGGCCAGGATTTGAATCCTAAGAGCCAGCGGTGGAAAGTGAGTGGGTTCATCCTACACCGACATCACCTAATTATAGAAAATTTTGTAAGCATAATATGCAAGTAACTGACAATTAATTTTAACGCAAATTACGACCTTCTTTCGTTCATATTTCTACATTAATGTGTTAGTAGCCAAGCATGAAGTTTCTCTAAAGAATATTCCAAACAACATACATTTCTGCATTCTTTGTATTACACGTTTTTGCAAGTTTCAAATTTATCTCCGAACTACACAATAGACAGAAATCATTAAATAGGTTCCAGTTCTCTGAAGAATTTCTATTTCTGATAAAGTCTAACGAAACGTCAAGAGTATTTACTCACATCACTCTTCAGAAATTCTTAAGAAAAACGTAAAGGATATGATATATACTTTCTCGTTTCCATTCCCAAATATTGAATATAGTATAATTCAATGGGAAATGTTAACAAAACTATGAGAAATGAGCAGAGCTGCATTTGTACTTGTTTATTTGTTTGAGAGCACGTCGAAGGTCAACTTCATTATAGCCTGTGCGTCAAAATTAGCACACGAGGGCAACATGGAAACCAAATGCTCACCTTGCTGTAACGGAGCGAAGTTAGAGTGTATGAGCGCTAAATAGGGAGCCAGCACGTCCGTCAAGCCTAGCAAACTATTATTTTTCCATGGACAAGCACGTAGAACGCAGATACTAGATTGAACATGTTTATTTAAAAATGCGTAACTATGTTATTTGGACAATGTTTCTTTTTAATATAAATAATGCGCTCGTATTTCTGAAACGGTTGAATTTTATCGTTCAATTGAGAGCAAAACTTCTTTACGGAACATTCAATATCATTTGGAATTAATATATAATTTGCCTGATTCGAAATCTGATGTTAACTGATTATTAAGTGATTTATTTTATAAAACCGAATGTTTATTCTATTTGTTTCTGAATCACTGAACTTATTGTACTGTGTCAATTAAATTATCAGAGACTTCTGATATCTGAATTCGCATAATAGAACCTTCGATATTCTTATATCCTATATCTACACTACCGGATATATATTTTTTTATTCGTAAACTTACGTAAATAAACTGAATGATACCGACCTGAATGGGGTGTTAATATATACATCACACGAATTCAGTACAATTCATTGCCGAACTCGAAATTCGAACACCATTTCGACATTCAGTACACAAAATAACTCATTTGTCAAACGCATTAATTCATTCCAGCCTAGGAGACAGAAATCAACCCACGTTTAAGAGAGTACGGTAACGCATCAGGGGTGCGAAAATAATTAGAGATCAATATAATTACACCATTAACCATTTCGTCGCGCGGTTCATCCGAGGAAGATGCCGGATAGCGGCACGCGCGCCACGCCCACCACAAGCGCGCGAGCGGCACTTCAATGAAGAAGCGCGATTCACGGGCGCTGGCGATGCGGCCTCGATGCTTCCAGATTAACGCGCGCGCCGTATCGTGCTACAAACGCATCGCTGTTCGCGAGCTTCGTTACAAGCAGATCTCCACCGCGCGGCACGCGCTCCTCCGGCGGCGAGAGGAGCGGATTTTCGGGGCGGGAATCCCCTTGGCCAGGGGTGCCAACGTTTCAAAACGCTCCGGTGAGAAATTCAGTACAGATCAGTAAAGAGATATGAAGTCACAGAAGTACTGTGATGCAATATAACTGAAATGAAAGTACTAATTCTATCCTAAATGGCGTTTTTACAACCTGCTCCACAGCGAGTTTTTTTTTATTTAAGATAATAGTAGTATTAGGTGATGTGAAAGTTCACGTTTAACTTCTTCACACAAGTTTGAAATTTTATTGAAATAGAATGCAAAAGAGAACACAAAATGTTCTTTCAAATGAATGATTTTTTTTGTTCAAACGAACAAATTAAACGCGTAGCTTCCACAAACAGAGAAATGTGGAAAACTGAGTCTTGCTAAATTCAGTGGTATGTATGCTCCAAGTAAATAATGTATTGTTGGTTCTAATGTTTTCAGAGTAATGTATTGTAGCGTCGGTTACAGTATGAATAAAGCTTTTCGTCTTTCTTGTGCATATTTCAGTATATATTAGGGAAAAATATTGCTTTCAAATGAATCATATATTTTCTGCTAAATACCTTCATCTATTTTGAGAGATCCGGCAACACCGCCAGCTGTACGAAAATTCATCAGACCGGAAGAAGATGGCGACCGCCCCCGCATACGTGGTGGAGGAGGGGGAGGGGAGCGTGCGAGCGGGCTTGGCTCAGGCCACGCAGCAGCACGCACACACGCTGGAGAGAGAGAGTGGGGCGCCAGGGCCGCCCCCGCCGCCGGCGCTGCCATTGGGAAAGAATCACAGAGTTTACTCCTTTGAATGGGCTGCGTTGCGACAGCGGCTCCCGCGCCCCGGCTCTTCGCCCAGGGGGCAGGGAGGGGAGGGGGAGGCCCGCTTTCCCGTCTTTCGAAATGGCAGGGCGCGCGAAAAGGAGCCTGGAGCCTGGGGTGGCGCGTGCGGCCAGCCGGCGAGGTGCAGCGCTCTGCCTGTGATGTGCGTCACACCCCAAAAGAGTCATTTTTAGATCAACTTTAATCTTGCATGTAGTGGTCAGGTAGCCTGCTTGTGTCCGTCCATCCGACACACTCAGTTGGACTCCTTGCAATTGACTGGGGCAAGCGAGTTGTCATTCGACGCGTCTAGGGCGGTGGGTATCAGGTATTTGTTTTCGTATCATAATCTAATTAAAAATCCCTAATTAAAAACTACGAAAACACTTTGCATGCCGTTTAAAGCGAGGGAGATGCCACACTAGGCTAGTATTCTTCCTTGACAAGTGTTGGGAGCCAATGACCCGTCCCGAGATTCAGAAATGCTCTTATCACCTCATTTTAGGTCTACCTACATCTCTGTAGCCTTCAAGTTTATAGAAGAGAGCCAGGTTACATGTTGGAACCATTCTGTTGGCACTAGGCTAGTAAATCATAAAGTTGAGGAGTATCCTAACGAAAGAAACATTTAACTAAGTGTGAAAAACTCTGAAAAGGAAGAGATGCACAATTCTAACACAGGGGGAATTATTAGTATTTTCGAAACATCGTTAACTCACAACTAGAAAGCGGTCGTTGCCTTAAATGTCTATTTTGTTCCATTACTAAAGAAAGTAATTCTCTTACAATCCTAAAAATGCCTATTTTAGATCAAATTCCTTAATTCGGTTTTTATTGTCTAAATACATGAATTTCTTTTTGGCACTTTTCACCCTAAGGAGGAATCAGTATTTTGAAACACGAAGCAAAAATGATTCAGGTACAAAAATTGCATTAAAAATTTAATGTTACAATCTGAGTTACCTTTCATGAGACGTTACTTCTCAATATCCTTTAAGCAGTAAAACATTAAAATAAAAAGACCTTCCACTCCTTCAAGCTATTCAAGTTTAACAAAGACGGGAAGCGAATTGAGAACACTACGAGTCCTAATGGGAAAGTTGTGCGAACGAAATTTCAACGATTACAAAGCAAAAACCCTGTATTGAAAACATTGTCACAGGTAGTGGCCCTAAAATCGCAAATTAGGATCCATCAGCGTTGTTCCCTTCAGATATTTCATGTCTTACATTCTACACAACATTACATGCGATACAGCATTTTTCTATGTACAATCAAATGTTTGTCAGAAGACAAAGTTTCATTCTAGAATATCTGGAGGAACAGTATATACTTGTAAGCTGCATTTGAAAGTGATTAAAATATCATTTGTTTGAAAATAACTATGATGAAAGTGAAACAATATCTACATATTATTCTTTTATTGCTTATTTTGAGATTTTGTATATATTTTGGACGTATTTATACATTTGAAGTGCCCATTTCAAAAGTTTTTATTTACTAAGAATTTTCTTTCTCCTAACACACCGCTAACAGGTACAACAGATAGGCATGCGATTATTGTTATCCAGAATGCACATAGGACATGTTAGATTTCTCCACAGAAAGGGAACTTAGGACAAACGTTAAAGAGAAAGTAGAAGTCTTATAGTGCATACAGTCTCGAAAACAAACAGGATAAAGCAGTTTTTAGGTTCTAAAATCTCCATATGAGCAAACCGAGGTCTTATTGAACATTTAAGAGCATTGTAACGTAATACTTTATTTTATAAAAAAAACATTCATTGACACCAAATGTTTCAATATAGACGTTAGTGAAGAAACCAAATGCACTCCTAGCACTGTGAGAACTTTACTTAATTCCTGCTTATAACCATCCTTTTAAGTTATTTCAAGTTGGAGATTTACAAACGTAAGTCCACAATAACTCAGGCCAGGCTTTTGACTTTTCTTGCTTGTCTATTCACAAAAGCCACAGAAAGACAAAGGTCACAATCTCGTCATTCTGGAGGACATTACGAAAACCTCATTCACAACACCAACTAGAGGGAACGTGCCCCGGGTAGAACAGAGCGCCTTTGCTTTGAGGTGGCGCCAGCACGCCACTCTCGACGCCAGAGCCAGTCTGCGCCCTTCTCCGGTACTGAATACTTAACGCGCCGTAAACATGGAAAGCAGTCGCACAATCAGGCTTTACGTGCTTCCACAGGAGAGCGGGCGCGCGCTTCTTTAAGAGCGCGCGTGGAGATTGGAGTTTCCGGGACAGAGGAGGTGGAAGCGGTGACGCCACAGACACAAGCGATGCTGGGTTCAGGGCGAGAATCCCACGACGATTCTATCAAAGACCAATGTGTTCGGAATTGTGATGGACAGAGATGAAAGGTGATCGATCGATCGATCTGTTGGGGTTGCTGAGGATGAAAATTCTTGCCGAAAATTAAAACTGTACTGATGTCAGTGGTAGCCTGAATTCCAGTTGAAAGTATATTGCAGACTGATTGCAGGTTTCAATAAATATCTATGCACAAAATGCGATGTCATTAAGCGCAACAGACGTGTGTGATAATCTTGAAGGTACGAAATTTTAAAAAAAATTATAACTTGAAACTGCAAATGAAGTTCAAACCTATTCTTCATTGCGATGATTTGCAACTTCACTCAAGACGCAAGTACGTCGCACATACAGGAAGTAGTATGTGAATGGAACAGGTAATACGGAAAGCAATGGAGCCCGTGAAAGCGGAGAAGGAAGCTGCAAACTTCGAAGGGCGTGGCGTTAACGAAGTGGTGATGGAAGCTCACAAGTCGAGAAATCCAATTACGCATTACGAGCGTTCTAGTTTTAGGACTACTGGCGGTCTAAATAGCTGGAAGAAAAGTTCCGGAAGACTAATCGAGCGCACGCTATGCTGCTCTCCGTGAAAGAAAAGCACTCTCACGGGCAAGAATAATGTTTATACGCATCCCAAGCACGCAAGAATAAAATTTATTGCCATGGCCGTCCAAATAAGGTAAATGTCATGATCGTGGATTGCCCGTCTAATACTAGTTATTTGTCAATACTGTAATAGATTAAAAATTGGAACTCACTTTCTCGGATAATTATCACAATACACACACCAACACCTTACTTAGGCAATACATTGTCTTTTTTTCTGGTAGTAATTATCTGACTAGTTAATAATGAATTTATAATCACAAAAAATATGTTAAAACACACCGGGTGGCATCTCTAAGTATTTTGTAATAAACCACGCCATGTAAGTAATCTACTTTTATTTAACCAAACATAGAAGGGTACAAACACAATACTATAAATCAAGAGAAACTTCTTGTATAAACACGAATTCGTACATTTCTCGGTCATTTAGTGACCAGTTACAGAAAATAGAGCAAAATAGATCTTTCTTGGTGTTATTGATTGCTGATAAAGTAGCCACGTTCAAGAAACGATGAAAATATTGGTGGTAGAAGAAGGGGACATTAACAATGACTACAAAGATTTATAGGTTAAAGCTTAAAATAACCATGTTGGGTGCTATCAACATTGAATCAAATAATCATTATCAAATCAACGTGTCCTAGCACCCATCGAATGAAATCGCTAGTTACCACATATCTCTGATAATTGGTCGCAGAGCTAATTCGGATACTTCAAATGACAGCTTATAAAAAGAAAAGAACTGGAAGTCCATAACGCTTCTTCATTTTAATTGTGTCCGTTCTTTCAATTGACGAAGTTTACCGCATTTCTCACAGTTTGTTGACCCTACTAAGTACACCGTAACCAGTTAAAAATCACGACAAATTCTTCGACGCTGCATTTAAGTATTCCAAACACTCATTTACATGAAATATTAATAGTACTTAAACGAATGTAAAAAGAGAGCATTTAACACAGCCCATTCTGTGATTATATCCGCGCCAGAAATCAAGTGCCTTCCCCTCCCTCCAGCGATGACTAATCCTCGCTTCCTTTGGCAACACTCGCACTCGCACGCAAAAACGAGCACCCAGCCCCTTCTCCGCGCCTTTTAGAACCCGTCGCGCGGCGCAGGAAAGAAACGATCGACTCGTTACGGACACGACGTATATTGCGATCACAATCGCCTCTCCTCCTCGGGCGAGAGGCTGCGAGGGCAACATAACTCTCCCGCTCGACACCTCGCCCCCACCCCGCCCTCGCCACAACGTCCCACCCCAGCCCCGCCCCCGCCACGCCCCCACCTCGCTCCGCCCGGCACCGCCCCGCCCCCTCCGCGGCCCATCCCACCCTTGCCTCGACCCCACCCCGCCCTCGCCCTCGCCACGTCCCACACCCGCCCCACCCCCACCTCACCCCCGCCCCCGCCCCAACCCACCCTTGCCTTGCTCCCACTCCGCCCTCGCCCTCGTCACAATGCCCCACCCCCGCCCCGCCCCCTTCACGCCCCATCCCGCCCATGGCCTCGTCACAACGTCCCACCCCAGCCTCGCCCCCGCCTCGCCCCCACCTCGCTCCGCCCGGCACCGCCCCGCCACCCGACACGCCCCGCCCCCTCCACGGCCCATCCCACCCTTGCCTTGCTCCCACTCCGCCCTCGCCTTCGTCACGTCTCACCCCCGCCCCGCCCCCACCTCGTCCCGTCCTCGCCCCGCCCCCCGCCTCGGCCTCCCCGTCCCATCCCACATTTGCCTCGCCACCACTCCGCCCTCGCCCTCGTCACAATGTCCCACCGCCGCCCCGCTCCCTCCACGCCCCATCCCGCCCATGGCCTCGTCACAACGTCCCACCCCCGCCCCGCCCCACCTCGCCCCCGCCCCGCCACCGCGGAAGCGGCGTGCGCCGCCGCCGGAAGGACGCGCGAGGAAAGCGCTAGAAAGTCGCTGAAGGTGGCGGCTGCGGCGGCGGCAGCGCGTCGATGTAAATCAGCGGCTGAGGCCGCGCTCGCGGTGGCGACGCCGACGCCCTACGCTCTCTGCAGCACGTCTGCGAAGGCGGAGAGTATTATTGCTTGATTGTTGTTTGTTCATTGATTGGGGTTCAACGCTTCTTCAGTTACGAAGGTCATGGAGGCCCATGAATGATCATATAATCTGTACACGATAGCGATAACCATGAGATGAATGATGGAGATATGGTGGAATGAGAAAAACAGAAAACATGATCTCCCACCCCTACCCCGAAAAAAAGAAACCTGCAGATAGCGTGCTTCGTTCACCACAAATTCCACTTGGATTAGTCGGAGATCGAACCCGGACTTCAGCGGTGAAAGGCGAAGGCCCAAGTCATTACGCCCCCTTCCCCGCGGATTATTGTGAGAAAGGAGCAATTCATCTACAGTAGGCGTCCGATGAAAGGAGGGACCACTGCCCTAGGCATGTACTGTAATAAAAAGTGAAGCCATTGCTTGAAATGATCGACATGAAATAAGGAAAAAATAATACATATAACACTAGATTAAACATTTTATTTACTTTAAAATCACATGTAAAAAATTACAATAATTTGGATGTAATTTGTCGTCTTGATGACTTTTGTACCACTGTCAAGCATCCTTAATATTTCATTACCGTCCGAATTTAAATGGTGTGCGAAATCAAATTCTTCCAAACAATGGTTTTTAAGGGAAATTTACAATTTATGTCTTCATTATATGTCTTCTACATTGTTAAATTTAAGGAAGGTGCAACGCACCTACCCTCTTGGATACACCCATACGTCTTTGAA
This sequence comes from Gryllus longicercus, assembly GCA_038098605.1. Taxonomy (NCBI): domain Eukaryota; kingdom Metazoa; phylum Arthropoda; class Insecta; order Orthoptera; family Gryllidae; genus Gryllus; species Gryllus longicercus. The sequence continues at coordinate 1,005,335 of JAZDUA010000541.1, read as the reverse complement.
ATTTAAGCTCTGTTTAAAGTTCGAGATCCTAACCTTTTTTGGGATAATTAACCAGTCAAATATTTGTACTGTAAATCGCTCAGCCACGAGTGAACATACTGTTTGCAATGTAGCAACATTGCAGAACTTACAACTAAAATTGAACTTAAATACTCATAATTTACCCTATTTTCGTGCTTGTGTTAAGAGTTTTATATATACAACATTCAAATTACTTCACGTTTATTATCGAATAAAAAGAAGGACATTCTTTGGAAACTGAAGAACATTTTTTCTCAGGTTGGAACTCATATAGAAACAAGACAATTTTCTTTCCCAGTATTGATTCTTTCATATTAAGTTTATCCACCTCATTGGTTAAATAAATCTGAAAAGAACTGTCGATGCAGATGAGTCCGTGCGTAATTTCTCGTTTAAACAATTCTTAACATCGCATAAAATTATGTTATCTAAAATACTAAACTTAAAAAACTTGCTTAGGCTAATTGAGAAATAACAGTGTTTCGTACAATCATTCAGTTTGAAATGAGCTAGTGAAAAAGCAAATTTAATATACAGGGTGGTCGTTTTAACTTGAGACAAGTGAATATCTCGAGAAATATGCATCCTACGAAAAAAGTGTTCGAGATAAAAAGTTAATATTATCGTGGGGGACATCAGTCAGTGCTAAAAGTAGCCACCCCCCGCCCCCCCTTTGGGGGGGTCGGGGGGGTCACTTTCATATCTTAAATGGGAACCCCCATTTTTTATTGCAGATTTAGATTCCTCATAAAAAAAGAAGTAACTTTTATTTGGGACATTTTTTCCAAATTATTGATAGATGGCGCTGTAATCGCAGCAAATGCCATGAGTTACCGATTCTGTTGGAAGATGTACCACTTGCAATACGACAGAACATGTGGTTTCAACATGATGGTTGTCCGGCACATTACGCCGCAATAGCCCGAGAAGTATTAAATCGCGAATTCAGTGGTCGTTGGATCGGTAGAGGGGGTCCAGTAAATTGGCCTCCTAGATCACCAGATCTTACGTCGCCGGATTTTTTTCTGTGGGGTTACCTTAAAGACAAAGTGTATGCAGAAGTACCTACAACTCGACAAAACATGATAGAACGTATCAGAAATGCTTGCTTAAAAATTACACCGGATATGCTTTCGAGTTGTGTAGCTGCATTTGAAGCTCGAATTAATAAATGTATCGAAATGGAAGGCGGACATTTTGAGCATTTGTTGTGAACTACAAAAGAGGCAAGGGGCTTCCCGAAGTTAAGCACCCCAATGGTGAGAGGCAAGGGGACTCACCTTAAACCAGCACCCCCGATGGTGAGAGGCAAGGGGACTCACCTAAAACAAGCACCCCGATGGGAACAGTAACTACTACGTCCACGTCGTTGTTCCTGGGTAACGCTAAAAGTAGTTAAGAGCTTTGAATAACATAACAGGTTATTATTTGTTTGTTTTGCAAAAGCGAAATCTAATAATTTCCAATTTTTCGTATTCCAGTCTATTTTTTGTTATTACAACGCCATCTATCAACAATTCGAGAAAATATCCTTAATAAAAGTTACTTCTTTTTTCATGAGGAATACAAGTCTGCATTAAAAAATGGGGGTTCCCATTTAAGATTCCAAAGTTGCCCGCCGCTCCACCCCCAGGGAGTGGAGGTGGGGGGTCATGTTTTGAGTCATACGATAAGTTTTTGAAAAATATTAAACACATGTTTTTGCAGTTTTTCGATCCAATGTGAATTTCGCAAGATATGAGACCGTTTCCTTTCATTTTTCTAGGGAATCGGGATAAATAGTTTTTTCCGATTTTAGCGCCATCTATTAATAATTTGGAAAAAATGTCCCAAATTAAAGTTACTTCTTTTTTTATGAGGAATCTAAATCCGCAATAAAAAATGGGGGGTTCCCATTTAAGATATGAAAGTGACCCCCCCGACCCCCCCAAAGGGGGGGGCGGGGGGTGGCTACTTTTAGCACTGACTGATGTCCCCCACGATAATATTAACTTTTTATCTCGAACACTTTTTTCGTAGGATGCATATTTCTCAGAGATATTCACTTGTCTCAAGTTAAAACGACCACCCTGTATACCTATCAACATAAAGATATCTAATTGTATGCACAATATATTTAAATACTAAACGAACTATGGAGTTGTTCTGCAGAAAAATAAATAACAGTCTCTCTATACTTTCCGACCAGATTATTAAACTACATTGTACAATCTTATTTTGCACAATTCTTTTAAATCTCTTGCCACGAAACATCCGAAACCCGCCTTTAAACCGCGCCCAAATCTATTTTTGAGGCACATCCCGTGAGAAACATATTCTCTCTTAGGGGATGCCTCATCTATCTGCGTTCCTCTCAATGGATGCTCTCAGGCCTTTGCATGGCGCCGGCAGCGAGTGCCGGCGACCGAGCACTTTCCTCGGGAGGCGATACACAAATGGGAGAAAGCGGCGGCTGCGGCGGCGACGCAGGAAGTGGCTAAAGGTTAGGTGCGGGAGCGTCTCGACGCTCAGCGGCCACGCGACGCGACCGTCATTGTAGAAATAGAGGGGAAAGGGGTTTATATATCTGGTTATGACCCCGGCCCAGTGCGGCAATGATAACAACCAAATTCATTTGGGCACTCAAGGGGGGAGGGGCTCATAGGACTTCAGCCCCCTCCCCACCCCAGACGCCAATAATACATCATCAAAATCAGCTTTTACTAATTTTATGTTCTAGCAAAATTCATTCAATATTCAACTTTATAAATATTATCAATACGTCCAAAAATAAAAACACATTTTATATTGAGCATAAATGAAATATTCTGTATAAGAAAACATCAAGTCTACTGCACTTCTGCCTTCCCCTTTGCCGAGAAAAATCCTATACGCCGGTGCTGTAATACATTGTGATGATTCCCACAACTTATCTAGTTTTAAAACACATTATTAATACATGTGTGGAACGTTAACTTAGCAGTTTTGTTTGGGTTTATTAACGTGAAATTTCAGTTCAGTTGTAGACCGGAACTTCGGTGAAAAATCAAGGGGCATTATTACGTTTGCCATTATTACATCTCTGCATTTGCTTGTGTTTGCAGTTCTAGAGTACTAATGATTCAAGAGCGGTGAAACAATGTATTAGATACTTAACTAAATGTAACAGTACTAACTTAACTAAATGTAACTTAACTAAATGTAACTACACATTATGTAACTATCAGAGCAAGTACTATTATTGCGATAGTAATGAACATATTTCCAGCCAGTCATGGATGCGCAGTGTTTAAAACTCTGCGCAGCAATGCCTTTATGTGCAGAAAGAAAAGTTAGGTTAGCCAATACTATTCTCTCCTCTCATGCTATCAATTCTCGCCTGAAGCGGAAACAATAAACCCACCAACCTCTCATAACAAAGCTGACTCTTAACGTTGGAAAAAAACACGTTGCAGAAAAAGAATGATGGGAGGAATAAGAGATAAATGAACAGCACATTCAGACGGAACCAAAGATGCATTGGTGACGCCTATGCACTACACGAGACAATGGAAATATCATTGGACACAAAGATAGCGCGGGGGCCGCGGACACTGCAACAGACCAGCCGCGCCAAAACCCGCAGGGGCGGCGGGGGCGGGGGCGGCGGCGGCGGCGGCGGCGGCGGCGGCGGTCGCTGCAGTAGCGCCCGTGGGTCTGTAAATCTCCGCGGCGAAAGCGCGGGGGCGGGACCGGTCCGGAAGTGCGCCGGGGACGCCGCCTCTGCCCCGCTATCGCCACGCCCACCCATTAACCCTACCGCGCGCCCGCGCCACGCCGTGCCACGCCGCTTCCGCCGCCGCCTTTGCAATGGCCCGGCCCGGCGCGGCGCGGCGCGGCGCTGCAGTCGCCCAGGGGGGGCCTTCCTCGAACAACGCATGCGAACAAGAAAGAGCAACACTAAGCTCCCTGCTTTTAACCATGGCGCTTAGTTGGAGATAATGAACAACTCTCCCGAAAACATTCCTTGTTTTGAGTGACACTACAAAACTTGAAATCTAGAACTCACATTAATTCATTAATCTGTGAATACAATTTAAAAATAAATATTTGAAGACAAATACAGACTTTAAAACTTCGCAGTTTACCTTCCATCGTCCTTGCATTGCAATAAAAGTAAGTGATAAATCTTTTTTCCTTTTGTTCTCAAAATACATTGATGATGCATTTACTTATGAATATATTTATGACACATACATTTTTGATACATATGTTAAGAGTTTTTAACCATTTTTCTGCCGTAAGTCGTAGGGACTAAATGAAGGACTCATGAAATTTTTCAGCAGATATGTTTTAGAAAGATGGCTGCACTTCGAAAAATAGTTCTTATCTACATTATACTTTCGGCATCTAAATATTTGACTGAACAGAATCTAAATATTTTTAATCAATATTGTAAATCGGGTAATCCAAAAGGTCCCAATGAAACATTACTCTCATGTAACAAAATACACTTTGAGACCTAGGAACATAGGCAGCAAATACTCGTGCAATTACAGCAAGTACTCGATAAATTATACATATATTGCACATTTTCCTTTTGGTTGCTCAATAGCAATGCGACACTAGTTGGATCAAGTTCGAATATTGAAATGAGGTAACTTCACCTCGATACTAGAATATTCATACCGCATTAAATGTGTCATGGAAACCGGCGACCAGAAATCTCGAACGAGCACACGCGGGGCATCCTTATGCCTTTCTAACGCCTCCGCGTGACGCAAGAGCCCAGACATAAATCATCCACGCTCCACTGCATCGAAACGCGCCGAAACGGCGATAAATTTCAGGAGCGAGTAGGCCGCGCGTGACATAAGTCGCCGCGACCGCAGCCGCAGCCGCTCGTCCCCCGCGCCATAAGGCGCCGCGCCTTCACGTCGGAAAGGCAGCTGTCATTCAGCGCGTGCGAGCGCCGAGCGAGGCCTTTCGAAAATTCTGGAAGCGTCGCGATGGCGGGGCGAGGTCGGCGGCCAGCGCGGGGGCGGCGGGGCAGAGGGGAGGGGGAGGAGGGCAATCGCGATCGCGGCCACCTGCGATGACGTCACGGCGTCGTAAGGCTTCGAGGCGCGTGGGTCGGGCGGCGGTGGCGGCGGCGGTGGCGGCGGAGGCGGCGGCGGCAGCGGCGGAGGCGGTGGCGGTGGAGGCGGCGGTGGCGGCGGCGGCGGTGGCGGCGGCGGTGGCGCGGCGGCGGCGGCGGCGGTGGCGGCGGCGGCGGCGGCGGAGGCGGAGGCGGCGGCGGCGGCGGCGGCGGCGGCGGAGGCGGCGGTGGAGGCGGCGGTGGAAGCGGCGGTGGAGGCGGCGGCGGCGGTGGCTGTGCCCCGGGGACGCTCGACGCTGCGGGGGAAGCTGCTTACCACTGGGAGGACTGAGCTGGTAGGCTATTGAGTGACAAACTATCACTGCAAGTAGGTACACATAGTCATCTCTCAACTTTAGGTCGCGGAGCCACCAGGAAATTCTTTAGAATTACCAACCTATTTCGTATTGGGATGGACTATTGTATGGAACTTCAAGTTATCTAATGAATTTTTGTTGAAAGCGTGAGTATTAAAACTCTATTAAAGTTTTATGTTCATAATATTTACGAAAGTCGAAAAGTTAAAGTTTAATTATCTTCGAAATTAGGGATACCAAATTCACATTAAGCTGCCAATTTGCGATATAAAATTATGCTACGTTAGAAAGCTTTCTTTGTTATGAATATTTGACTGTCAATAAATAAGTTTATATTTTGGTGATGAAACCCGACATCAACATTCTTTGTTCTAAGAGTTGAAAAAACTTCGAAAAATTGCATAACTAACCTAAACAGGGTTTACGATTCTATCAACAAAAGGCTGTGGGAAGGGATATCGCCTTTCACGGCAATTAAATCCTGTTATTGGTTTTTCCTCTACAATTTGCACTTCGTTTAAATATTTTTAGTACTTTCAACGGGTACATTACAATAATTATTCCGTCCTATTCTGGTGTAGATGTTTTGCTTTGTTGTAAAACAAGCATCAACGTCTGTGGAATTGGGGAAACTAATAAATCAAACGCAAAGCAAGAATGTTTTACAGTCACGGCCTTTCTCGCACTGAACAAAACACAAGGGTGTCCAATCCCCGGGCGAAAGGAACAACGAGGAAGGTGATGAATTGCGGGTGGTCGACGCGAGGCAGCCAGGGCGGTGCATCGACGCTAGTTGCGACGAAAAATGGTGACAGGGACGGAAGGAGGGGCTTTGTGACGTTTTGTGGTGAGTGCTTGGCTTAAGAGAATTAAGGACGTGGCGCAGTCTGGCCTGCGTTGCCCAGTGTGACGAAGTGAATGGCGGTGTGTGACGAGTATGTGCTGTGGCATGGCGTGTGGCGCAGTGTCTTGGTACATATTACCATGGAATAATGTGGGGTGAGGTAGGCGCTGAGATATGTGCATGGCGTGCTGCGGCGCGTTATGGTGTGGAGTGACGCGAAGCGGTGCGAGGTGGCGCGGTGTGTGGCGGGATGGGAGTGAAATGGAGTGAACAAGGGGAACTGCGCAGAGTAGACAGTTGGCTCATGTCGGGCTGCGACAGTGGTTGCGCTGAATGAATGGGTATGTATATAATGTAAAATGTATAAAGGAAGGGTGAATGAAAAAAAGACTTTCACAATACAAGAATATTACTTAGTATTAAGAAGGAAAATTCAAATTAGGCAAGCCAAAGCGCACACATTGTCAATGTACAATTACATTAAGCTAAAATTAAGTTAGTTTTAGTTAGTTTTTAAGAATACCTCTCTCCCGCTGCTTAAGCGCCAGAGAGTAGCGCAATGTATCCAATTCATAAAACTAAATTCCCGCTTCCACGGAGGTGAAGGGGAGACAAACATAAGGAGGGGGCTTAGCTGGAGGTGGCGCGACGCGGAACGAGAGCGCGGTCGTGCGCGAGACACAGCCCATCGACGCGCGGCGATTCCCGCGCCATTCCCCGTCCCCGACCGCCGCCCGTCCTCGTCCCGCGCCATTCTCGTCCCCGTCCCGCGCCATTCTCGCCCCGTCCCGCGCCATTCTCGCCCCGTCCCGCGCCATTCTCGCCCCGTCCCGCGCCATTCTCGCCCCGTCCCGCGCCATTCTCGCCCCGTCCCGCGCCATTCTCGCCCCGTCCCGCGCCATTCTCGCCCCGTCCCGCGCCATTCTCGCCCCGTCCCGCGCCATTCTCGTCCCCGTCCCGCGCCATTCTCGTCCCGTCCCGCGCCATTCTCGTCCCGTCCCGCGCCATTCTCGTCCCGTCCCGCGCCATTCTCGTCCCGTCCCGCGCCATTCTCGTCCCGTCCCGCGCCATTCTCGTCTCGTCCCGCGCCATTCTCGTCCCGTCCCGCGCCATTCTCGTCCCGTCCCGTCCCGCGCACGCGGGCGCGACGCTCGACACCCATCGCTGATCGCCCGCAGCCACTGCAAAAACCCGATCTCGGACGCCAGCCTCTGCGACGACAACACGCTTCTCCCCACCCCCCCACCCCCACACGGCGGTGCCTCTACGCGCTTTGCTAGGCGCGTGTTGCTGGCGATTCTGCCACTTTTTATGCTAGCAATGCCGGATGACACAGTGGGTTCTGTCTATCGCAATGGGAAGTTTTGGCCACTTCGTCTACGTAACACGAGAAAATCTGTAGGAAGTAAATCAAACTAGTGGTGCTTCAACACTACATGCTTTCTCGCATTATTTTTAACGGCTCCGCAATATTATACTACATGAACTGGCAAAAGGCTTTTCAACCAAAAACCGTTTTTTCCATACCGAGACTCGCCATCAAATACATCGAGTTAACTCTCCGTGCGCGTTACCGCAACACTAGGCAGCCGCTCTGACGAACCAACTTGGACCGACACATAAATCTAATAGTCTCCCCTATTATTTCAAACGCGTAATTTTCAAAACTTTTGAGAGTTCAAAGAAAACGAAACCAACGCCATTCTTTAAACGACCTTTGTTTCATCTGTAGGAAAAATAATAAAGAAAGTATTTGGAGCTGTTTTTGAAAAAATAAGCTTTTTATAAATTACATAAATATTCAGGCACAAATTACATGAAAACCAGTTGTATTCTTTTCAATAAAAAGGTACATGACCTTTCTTAAATCTAATTTTTGAAACCAGATTTTAAGGCAAACACTCTATCTTTAAGTTTGTATTTTCGAAATGTTAAATATTTGCAATTTTGAACACATACGGAGTTCGCCGAAAAAAAGAGACTTGCGACAATTGTTTGCCCTATTTTGATACAGACGAGAACGTTTATATAGAGGACAGCGTAATCAAAATATTTGACGCTATTTTTAAAAAATGTCGAAGATATCGAGGCTTCATATATAGGTACCCGCAAAAACAAAAAAACACACCTTGTCCTTCACACATCTCTCTCCACTCTTCACCTCACCTCACCGATGCATGAGAAAATAAAAAGGATATTAAAACTTTCTGCTTTATTTTTTTTTCCAAAATAGTTAATCTACGTAGTATTAATTTGCACAGTACGAAAATAAATAAATTTGTCTACTTATTCCAACGATTTTTCTCAACCTACATTATAGGGATGTTTATCAGAGGAAGTAATCGATATATCCGAGGAGAAGCGTTAAGGGTAAATATTAATAGACGAATTTTAATAATTGAGTATTAAGTTCAAATCTCGATCTCGCGTGTGCATTATTCTAATTCATAAGTATTTCAGTAGTTTCGTTGAGTTTTCACGAGTAGTTCTCAGAAAAACGAAAGGAAAGAACACAGCCGCACGGCATCTGTTGACCACACTACAAATTCTGCGATTCCAGGAAAAGTCAAGACTTGGAACACACGCATGCGGCTAGGCCGGTGTTAATGACACTGGCCAAGAGAAACAAATAGGTTACTCATTCGAACAGTTCTGTCCCAACATTCATTCGCTTTTGAAATAGTAAGAAGTGGGGGTTGTGATATCGTTATGTTAAATAGAAATATCATTCCTAATTTGATTATAATTTAATTTACTATTGCGCCCTCTCGGCCGCATTGCGGCCATCTTCAGTGCAACTCCGTGGCGGCTGAGCGCTCCGTAATGACAAAATCATCTTTACAATGCTCATTTCTGACGCATAAGTATCCTTCAATATTAAGTTCCGAGTAATAACTGCATTATTATTATTATTATTATTATTATATTATTATTATTATTACTATTACTATTATTATTATTTATTTGAAAAGTAAAGGTTTTTTCTTCGAAAAAATCTGAGCTTTCTATACCCCCCCCCAAAAAAAGAAACCAAAACGTGTATTTGCGTTGAAATCTCGAAATCTATTTTCCGCAGCCTTACATAACTTCCCCTATACTATGTATATTACTTCGTATATACGTACGTATACAGGAAAGTAAAAATAGTGAAAAGCATGTTGTCGATGGACACCGATAGTGATAAACAAAATGACGCTAAAATCAGACCATGCTGCTAAGATTCCTAATCGATTGCGACAGTCCGTAAAGACAAGGGAACTGGGCATTCGACAGAAGTTTATCGCTTCTCTCTGCACCCCAACCTTCTCCGCTTCCTACGTCGTATCCGCTGAAGTGCGACCGGAATCGCAACGTCGTTTTTGCAGCCTCGCGCCGTGAATGGGCAAAAACGAACCCATTACCTCTCGCACGCCCGTCCGCTCGACCGCCTGACCGCCAGAGGTGGCACGACTTCCAAGGCCCCTATTTTTGTGAATGTAGTGTGCCAGAGCTGAGGTAAAAACAGGCTAGTTTTGGAAGTCGTGTTTGCCAGTGAAGTGACTAGTTCGCAAGTACAGATATTAGAGACCAAAATGGAACGTTTCTTTAACTCTGAAATTGTGTATCTAATACTTTTAAACTCACGCTATTTTAAGGTATTTACTTCAGAGCACAAGGAAAACCATCCAGCTTTGTGTGATGGTTAAAAAAAGATGCGATGTAGTATTGCTATGAGTTAACAAATCCTTACGAGGCAGCCATTCAAATGGATATTAAAATTTCTAATTATTTTTCCCCAAACTTTACGATTTAATTGAAAGAATATAATAACATCATTTGATGATATATAAAAGAAGAAAGACGAAATTACAGAGAAGAAAGAAATTAAAGACATTATATCCAAAACAATATAACAAAAGATATATTTTGCAGTACAATTTTTGTATATCTTAAACTTCGATGAAGTACCGGTATTAAACGATAATTAAGAAGGGAATGACAGATATGGTAAATTGCTTTTCTCTGTAGTCATTGCAGTACTTCGATTGAATCAGACGATTCTTACAAATAGCATTTCTAACGTTTCTAAAGACCATAAAGAACAACTCTACGGGAGAATTATCCTTCAGAGCTGGGGTAATATCGCCAGAATGATAAATCCAAGTGATTCGAGCACATGATTAAACAAAATTTCTCCCTGAAGCGAAGTTTGTACAGAACGATGAAGTCACCATTATTTACAAAGCTCTATGTTACTTTACACTTGAAGTAATTCCGATCGTGACTGAAAAAGAGCTACAATTTAGACACATTGATATGAGAGTTTGTCAGTCTAAGTCAAAATTCACTTCCTGAATCCTCTTTGACGGTAAGCGACTCGGTAAGTTCGTTTTTTTACAAGTTTACTTTCTCAGAAGTGAAACAGCATGAAAACAAACGTCAGTGTAGACCTCGAAACACACGAGGCGCCGGTGTCGGTTTTGATATTTGTACACTTTTCGCTTCGTTCTCAGTCAACAACCAGACGGGGCAGCTAACGTGGGGCGCGTACATACTGCATTAGACGCCGCAGGCAGTGCACCGAGCACTGGACATGTCGCAGCAGACGTGAACGCAAACGCGAATATGCACGCAAGTGAAACAGGCTAGTCCGGAGACGGTTGTAAATTGATTAAGGCGACAAGCTGCAACGCGTCTGTTGGTGCTAAGGCAGGTATTCAGCGAATAGCGTGGGAACTAAGAGCAGTATTCTCCACAGTATGACAGAATGATCTCAGGGATGTCGAATTAAAGATGCCGATAGACGCAGTCACATGTATCGTTTTCAATAAGGGAAAGCGCACGCTTGAATGAACAAAAAACTCGACTTTCGCATCTAGAAGAAGAGAAAAGATTAGTAAGCGGGGAATGTTGAAGGAAAAACGATGAAACGTGTAATGAAACAGCTAAAGGATTGTTAAGAATTTCCAGTATTTGTCAGGTACATAACCAAAATAATGAGTGAATGTAAAGATGTCCAGTCACTCACACTAGAAAGAAAAGAAAGACAAATGTACTGATATCATAGTGTTAAGATACAAATGATGAGTGGTAATAATGAACTCTCCAAGGAAGAGAAACGCCCATGCAAAACCAAATCCCATGTTACAAGTGTCATGCAAAAACGAACGACTGAATAAGGTGTAATAATAATAAAGAATAAAATAGATAAAAATAGATAAATAAGAATAAAAATAAACGACTTGTAGGTCACAAGCCGTCCGATATTCAAGGGACGGACGTACGACGTGTATTAACGTTGACAAATAATAAAGAAGTCTGAAAATGCAAATAAACCCCCAGGTAACACCCCAATGTAATGAATGAAGATGATATGGCTAGGATTGCTGGGAACTACAGTTAAAAAACGAATAATATAAAAGAGAACCAGCATAGCGCAGGAGTATAACGACTGACGCGCAGAGCTACTTGATCCGCCTGGGCTCCGGAAGGAGGAGACTGAGTCAGCGGGGAGGTGAGCGCTCCTCCCCTCCCCGGGCCGCTTGGCGCGGCGCGGAGCCGCCGCGACTCACGCCGCCAACCGCTCGTGACTCATCGCCCAGGAGGCAGTTGAGGTGTTTGGCTGGCAGGAGTCATCCCGGAGGCCACGGAAGACAAGGAAGGAAGCACACGATCGAAGAAAGCGGGCTGTGTGAACTTTGGTGAAGAGAAAACAGAACAAGAAAGGAAGAGGAAAAGATGCTCGAAGGATCGGGAAATAACAAGAAATTTAATTTTTTGTTTTTAAACACAACATTAATAAGAAAACAAAATAGACGATACATTTTAATATTTCTCCGTTTCTGAAATAAAACTGTAAATCCAATACAAATCATGAGTACGAACTATTTTTCAAAATAAGGTAATTCCAGTTCGGCACAAGATAGGAGTCACTAAATACCTCAGAGTACATTCCCATATAAGAACATTACGACTTTAGCGTCGGAACACTTTTTGACAGAGTGAAGTAAACTTCATAATTTGAACGAGATTTTGAAGGCTGGTCGCCTAACCAAGAAACATTTTAGAGTCAGTAACTGAAAAGGGGGGGGGGGGGGGGGAAAGCCGAGAAAAACAGACGAAATTGGAGAAGAAGCGTCACGGCCAATCAAAAGACAAAGCAAACTGATGGAGGAGGAGGCGGCGGAGGCGGCAGTCCACCACACAGCGCACTTGCGTGGAGGGAGGCAGAGCACAGGGGCAGTCGTGTCACGTGCTGGCCGCTTCCGGGCACCACCTCCACCTCCGGCGCTGCCTTCCGGTCACCGCACCGCGGCGCCCAGCCCCGCTCAGCCCTGCTGCCGCGGCGGCGACGGCCACGGCCACCGCCAGGGCGAGTCCCGCTGCCTCTTCCGTGTGCTCCGCAAACACGCGTCCTGCCCTTGGCATTAAAACGGCTTGTGAGCTGGCGACCTCGCCCCGAGCTCATCCATACGCAATACCCCGCCGGTACACTCGCGTCTCGGCTTCGTGGAGCACCGACATTCGATCACAAAGGATTTTTTTAAATGCGTAAATGAATGCTTTTAAATGATAAGTACGTATCGCTGCGTGTTAATGCGTGAGATGACTATCTTTTATATTGTGTTTTCGACTGAAAATGAATTATTCCATTTGATGAAACTGCACGTGAAAAAGCCATTTAGAGGTTATATGAGTAATAAACAATTTGCATGTTATGAGACGCGCATATTATTGTGGAGCCATTCCCTAGCAAAATTTTAATGAACTCTGAATGCCAGAGTATTTGCGTCATTGCACCTTGGAGGGTCATTACAAAAGTAAGCAACGGGGAAGGGAAGTAGTCGTGGGGTCACCACATCCGCTTACGATCAATGAAAAGTATACTACCTATTTCGCGCATGGTAAGATCTAACAAGTAAACATTTTCCAAATAAAGCTTGATGGTGATTCATTCCATCTAGTAACCAAGCAATCAATCAAGCAAGCAAGCACCAACATTCCATTAATATTTTATGTTAAGTTCCAAACCAAATAAACAAAACGATGACTTACTTTTTTTTTAATTTTCATCAATTTTTTTTTTCGTTTAGCTGCTCTTCATGATCATAATAAGTGAAACGAAACTGCTTTAAAAATAAGAAAAAATATTTGATATAAATAAATATATTTGAAGATGCTTTGAGAGACAAACAGATTTTATTGTATAGAGGCAAGTAAGTTGATACAAATACCAAGAGCAACGATCTTTGAACAGAAATTCTTGACAGTTAAAAAGATTTTGAAGCGTGTTAACGCCACGCCGGTGCAAAGCATCCGTTAGCATGCGTCCTTCTCCGAGTGGCCAGAGTGCACTCTCAGAGGGCGTTGCAGCCTTTGGGAGAGTGCGCCATCTGCAGCAGAGCGGCGCGGGCGGCGCGGCGCGGCGGGGGCGGGGGCGGGGCGGGGGCGGGAGCGGGGGCGGGAGCGGGAGCGGGTGCTGGGCGGGGGCGGGAGCGGGGCGGGGGCGGGAGCGGGGGCGGGGGCGGGGGCGGAGGCGGGGCGGGACGCGGCGGGGGCGGGGGCGGGGGCGGTCGTCGACGCGCCCCGACGGGTCACCCACCCGCGCGCTGGCCGCCGCCCAGCCGCGCTCGCCCGTGAGAGCCGCCAGGCTTCGAGACCCCTTCGCGGCCCGTGCCAGCCCAGGCCCCGGCGGCTAAGCCCGACAGGGGGGGGGGGGAGTTTCGTGATTCCGAACGGGTTAACTAATGTGGTCGTTTTGTTCCGTAAGTGTAGCGGATGTTATATCCAGGGACGTAGCGCTGCGGTTCTACCGCTGCAATGCCACATCCGACGCCGTCCTAGATGTCGGCTTACTCGAAGTATCTCCACTGGCTGAAGTGGCTCAGGGCATCAACTGATGTCACTACGTTCGCTTTGGAGGTCGTAGCGTCGAGTATCATTTGATCGGGAGGTCCTAGAGTTCGAGTCCCGACAATGGACAGGATATTCGATACATGCTACACCGTTATCACCGGCACGTTATCCGTATTTTTTTTTCTGAATAATTCGTGGTGAATGCGGGTGCAGTACCCTAACAAACGAACTTCGGCAGAGTATGATCTCTCCGTCCTCTTCCTTGTCCGATCATGTCCCCTTACTTAAATACACACTTACATGCGTGTTTAAGACCACATTACCACTGATTGCGGGAGACCAGTCGGGATTTTCCAGTTTAACCGAGCTGGGACGGTGCCCCTCTGGTGCGAGTTACCTGGATAGGTTGATTGATAAGCGATTCGGAGCTCGTCAACCACTAAGACTAATATGCTCGTAAGTGAAGTGCAAGTTTTATCGCGGGGGATTGCGATGGTCTTCCCCCGCTGGATGGCGAGATCTGGCGCAGACCTTCCCGCAGACCTTGTGGGGTTTTCCCTCAACCAGGTCTCTCCCACAAGCGGAGCAGCGACCCACCCGGGGCAAGCTCTAAGCTTCCGGCATGTGTGGCAGCGTAGTGGTCACCACGGTTGACAGATGTATATATTTCCCAAGTTGTGAAGTTAAAAAGGGATTCAACATATCTAAAAGAAGTTAAATGTTTTATTTCGTTCGTGGCCGGCGCTCCTTTCAATATTTTAAGGGGTCCAATGCTAAAGTTCTCCCCTATGTGCACGCATATCGTGTTACCTAAAATACTAAAATTCCTGTGTACACCTGCCGTCTTTTCCGCTGCAATCTGAAGAGCGGGTCGGGCGGCCTAAGCGCCACCCACGCCACTGGCCGCCGCCGCCGCCTCAACTGGCGCTGCTGCGCCGCCGTCGCCGCGCACACAGGTCGTTCGCCTCGGGGCAAGGCGCGATGTGGAGAGTGCGCTGATTGGCGAGAAGGCGAGTGATTGAGGGTACAGACACGCCTCGGAGAAACCCTGCCAAGGTGCTGATGAGAAAAGAAGGCCGCCAAACAGTAGATGAACGCTGAGGTGGAAACGAAAGGCGCTGTTGGTGCCTCGAAAGGAAAGGTCAGGAGCGAGTGAGAGGATTTCGTTTGCAGACTAATGTGGGAATGCACAATCGCCACAGTGGATGGGTGGAACGTTCGTAGTAAGGGAAAATAACAAAACATTAGAATGGGGTAGTGGGTGAGCAAATCGTCGCAAGCTCAGGATAGAAGTCGATTGATTTATGAAATACGGAAAAATATTTTTTGCATTTTTCTTGCAATACGGCAGACAGAAATAGTATATATACAGTAATAGCGTTGAGTATAATGTCGAAATATATAAAAACACCAAAGAAAAAAAATTGTAGAACGATACTCGAAAACACATACAATAAATGATGAAATATGAAAAAAATGTAAATAAATGATAACACAATAAAAAGTGGTTGATGTGGAAGATAGATATAAAGGAGAACAAAGAAAAGCAGAAAAAATATATCATACACACAGGAGGAACTGAATAGATGCAAATTAGAAAATTGCGTGATTTTAATCAAAGAGATGGAATAATAGAGTCGAGTATTATTTAAAATGAATTTGTTTTCCGATTGTTCCAATTAAAAATGTAATTAACAGTACCGGCTCTGGGTTGACTCATATTACACATCGCTAGAAATAACTTAATATGAGCGCATGCAGCTTCAAAGAAAAATCGACAAGTTCAGAAATGTTGAAATTAGTATTTCAGATGCAGCAGTTGTAATTAAGTAGCACGCCTGGTGACACGCAGAGGCCTTTGGCAAGACCACGCTCGTGTTACAACTTACAACAGCCATGGAAGTTTTCAGCAGTGGTGTCGAATGATACATCATATATCACGCGTGAACTACTATCCTTCCCCTAATTCCTTTCCATATCCTAGTGAAATTGAGGGCTCGTGGCTAGCTCTTGGTCAGCGTGCTCGCTTTCCACTACGCGGCCCCGGATTCGATTTCCGGTCCAGCCAAGACTATAGTGTGAGTTTTCCTCGCAAAAGTCCCAATATATGTTGCTGTATAACGATGAAAAAAATCACTTCTAAGGTTGAGAAGACCGGAATATGGCATGGAGATGTCTACGTGCTAACCACACGTACCCCCTTAACCCATGGTCGCGAGGCAGGGATTATACTTGGATGACCTTGGACGTCGCCGGTAGGCCTGCGCAAGTTCAAGTGCTGTCGCGATAAGTACATCCATCCATCCTGGTAAAATTAGTGGGAATGATTACCACTGACGCACGACGCAATGTGCCTAACGGGCACTACAGTCATCGCCATCAGATTAAACGTAGCACCCTACCATTAAACCGGTCCAACAATCGATGGGTGCAGGAGTCACTTTTGAACGGGTGAAGAATGTATCACGAGCGACACAAGCTTGGTGGAACGTTGGTAGTCAGAGAAAAGAACAAAACATTAGAATGGAATAGTGGGTATCAGCAAATGGGCCTAATGGTTCCTGAGACTGGGAAAGTAATAGAGTTATGCCTCTCTTGGGATGCGGGGGAGGAGGAGAATAATGAAACGCGCACAGGTACCGGAAGTTTTGGGGGAGACATAAATTAGGAATCGAGTCGTAATAATTACTTTTTTCTGTACAATAAAGGGCCATCCAAGTATAATTCGAAGTGCATTCAAAGCGAGGCGTGTTACGTGATCTAACAACATCCGTTGGTGGAAGGAAAGCTCTGCCAGCCCTGCCAACCTGCGGGAAACACTAGGCGGCTGTACTGTCCCCGTCCTCCGCCGCGACCTCCTTCCTCTTCGCGGAGCCGCGCGGCGCCGGCAGCTGGGAAGAGCCCCGCTCGGCCAACGTGCCTCCAATTACCCCTCTCAACGCGCCTCTATCAGCCAATAAAGCGTTTTACTGCTACCACGCCGTTACAGGAACGAAACGTACCAGCTCTTTGCAGTAAACAGCTTCCAACCTTGTCTTCCAGAAGTACTTCCAATCTTCTTTACTGCTAGGTAGGCTGATAGGGATTTGTAAACGCAAGTAGTATATGGTTTTAAATTGAGTTTTGTTATGTAAAGTTTCATTATTACGCGATAAAAATATCATTAGCTCATTTAACAGTTACATTTAGCTATCAGACGCTAATAGCATGTTTAAATACTACTAACAAATAAACATCACGGAATTACGATTTATGCCAACTATTATTGGTAATTAGAAAAAGTATAAGTGACAATAAAACTGACACGAAAGAGGTAACGAGTTACTACTTCTACTTGCCTTGACAAATTAATCATATTTTCACTGATTGCAAACATTTCTCTATAATATAGTCGACCTTGGTTACAGTGAACCTCAGGTACCTGATATTTGTGATTCACTATGTAAGAAAAAATAGTTTCTTCTCAATGCTAGATATTTTTTAATTAGAGGTTAAGAAAAATATCTAAGCTGTACGAATTTGAAATTTCAATATATTCATTTAATATTTAATTTAAAATATTTCCAATTATTGTGTAGAGATTTTTATTAATACTTTTTGTAGATCCTTCCCCAGAGAAGGTGCTTACTCGTTCCTTGGTTCTACAATGTTCCATCTCTTAGAGTTTGTCATTGGAATTCGTTGTCCTGAAAAGAGATATCGGTGTAGTTAGAACTGGATAAAACGCCAGTCATGAAATTCGTTCTTCTAAAATTGATTATATTTAGGAATATGTTGAGCATATTAGGGTAAACGAAAGAAATAAAACATCCGTAGGTTCTTCTCCTTCCTTACAATTCCAAGTGGTGAAAGACAGTGAAGAATAACCTTAAAATCAACAGATAACACTCTGAGTAAATATTTCGACTATTTCAAACATAATTTACTACATTATGAAATTGTATTAAATTAATTTTCGTCAAAAAGAGTAAAAACTAAATGTGACAAACTGGGGAGAAGTACAAAATACCTACGTTTTCTTGAGTTCCAAATTCTTAATTCACTCTTTGATAATACACGCGTAGGATGATGAACAAATGTGACGAAATGCGTAGTTGTCAACATTTGATTGGTATGGTATTTAATTTGCAAACGAATAGTATATTTGATTAGATAATATTGCTGACAAAATACCGACCCCATTCCCGCCTCTACTTATCCACGCTACATATCAAAAAAGATAACTCAACAAAACGTGTTCACAGTACAGCTATATTTACAGTCCAACAGCACAGGCAGGTGCCTATCCAACATTTAGTTTCTCTCGAGTTTGTGGACGAAATTATATACAATAGATCATAATCTAATGTAATCTTAGTATATTAATCTGCAATAAAAAAATAATCTATTAAAACACAAATAAGATTATTATCTTATTTTAAACATTCAACCTACAATACCACTTATTAGAGACCTGAAAGCCAGCGGAACAAATAAATGCTCTCGTTTCGTAATACTCTAAATAGCGGCCACTCCCTCGTCATCCCCCCTCTCCTCACACCGTGACGCTCAGCAGCTCGCGACTCGCTTATGTAGCGCGGGGAGGATACAGATCAGCGTGAACGCTCCGCTGGCGGTGCAGCGAGCGCGGCGCGGCGCGGCGCGGCGCGGCGCACGCCACGGGCGCTCAATGGCTGGGCAGAGCAGCCCCGCCCCGCAACGCACCGCCCCACCACGCAACGCCCCACCACGCAACGCCCCGCCCCGCCCCGCAACGCCCCGCCCCGCAACGCCCCGCCCCGCAACGCCCCGCCCCGCAACGCCCCGCCCCGCAACGCCCCGCCCCGCAACGCCCCGCAACGCCCCGCCCCGCAACGCCCCGCCCCGCAACGCCCCGCCCCGCAACGCCCCGCCCCGCAACGCCCCGCCCCGCAACGCCCCGCCCCGCAACGCCCCGCCCCGCAACGCCCCGCCCCGCAACGCCCCGCCCCGCAACGCCCCGCCCCGCAACGCCCCGCCCCGCAACGCCCCGCCCCGCAACGCCCCGCCCCGCCCCGCAACGCCCCGCCCCGCAACGCCCCGCCCCGCCCCGCAACGCCCCTCCCCGCCCCGCAACGCCCCGCCCCGCCCCGCAACGCCCCGCAACCCATCCCCCCAGCCCATCCCCGCCCAGCCGAGCCCAGCCCCGCCCCGCCCCGTCCCGCCCCGCTCCACTCTTGGCACCCCGCTCTGCCGCGCCCGGCTGCCTGCCCAACAGACCCACTTCCGCTCCCACCCACCAGCGCGCGCGCGCCCGCCTCGCCACCCTGCACCGAATATATTAGCTCTGCTCGATGTGGGTTACTACAGCTACAGTTGGTGGATTCACCAACTCCGTAGTGCATCACTGCTGTTACGGCATCGCGCCGCGGGTTAATGCTCGGGGGCTCTGAATCGTCAACAGAATGCCGCCTATCGCTCGGGGATTCCAATAGGAATTTCAATGCCATATTGTTATAGCCCATAAAGGGTTGCGGTATGTGGCCAAAACGTGGTAGTTTTAATGGGAACAATTATGTCGATGTGCACGTCGGTATATTCATTCTGTAAACCTCAAACGTGAGATGGCAAAACTGATTTTCACCTGTCTGTATTTGTTGAATGTAAAATGAATTATCGAAAAAAAGTATGGATAAAGGGTTTACATGGGATAGCGTTTTTCAAATTTAAAATCTTAATCGTTACTAAGTACTCGGCTCCTTCCTCATCGTCATAAAATAGAAACTTTTCAAGTGAAGACAATCTCAACATATAAAAGGACCTACCAAATGGTGTGTATAATAGTACAAATATTCTAGTTTCATTTACAACTCGCAGTTCAACGTTACAAAAACATTTTGAAATTACCTATTTTACATTTAAGTTTTTCGAACAACTTCATTGATAATGTACGTTTGAACAAGAATGACACAAACATGCGGATATGTTGGCGGCAGTCTCCCCCGCATTTTAGTTTTCAAAGCACATTTAAATAACTGGACAAAAATTAATTCAAAATGAATGAAAAAGGAATGTGTGATCAATAAAAGGAAATATCGGAACAAGAGTTAGTTCGTTCTTGTCGTTCGAATTCAAGCAATTATTGCCAATTTTATTTCCAATATTATCGGCGCATTATCTTTTTCCGATTTTCTTCATACCAGCGGCCGTTCTCTAATAACTGTCTTTGGCCAACGGATTTTCAGTGGGCGACAAGGGTGCTGAGGATGTTCGAGAATGTCAACTATGACAAAAAGAAAAGGCAAGAACTTTAGAATGAAAAGAACGATTCAGGGGAATATCTCTGTCACGAAGGAGCAGGAAAATATAAATAATGATGCAGGTCACAAGCAGGAAAATATAAATAATGATGAAATCCAGAAATAATGGAAAAAAACTCCGTCGAAGGGTTGCTTTCTTTAGGGTATATTTTCGAATATAAAATTAACATAAATTTATAATCTACAAAATATTCAATGAATCATAAAATTGACTTTCATTTTAGTACATTTATGGCAATAAAATATTCATAAAAAAACCACCAGAGAAAAATGTAGATTTCTAGGCAAAGTTTTCAATTCAACCTTTAGATGAAAAATAAAATTTCTGCCTTCCACGGAATTTTATTCCAACGCGTTTCTACTAAAACCTTAACTACGCCTTGATCTCGAACCTCCTCACTTTTTAGTGATATTTCACTCATTCGCGTAGCGCCCCTCGAATACAATAATCCGCCCAAAAGCGTGAGGGAGGGGCGGCCTTGTACGAATACTCTTTTTTTGGCTTGATGGCACATTGTCAATACTTAATTCGTGATTCCTAAAATAACGTACTAATACAGAAAATGTTAATACCTCCATCTTTACACAAAAGGATAGAATAACGATTCGACAAACGTGCACTCATCCTAACCCCTTCCTCCGGCCGCGAGACGGGGGCAGCGAAGACACGCGAGCGCGTGCGGGGGCGGGCCGGGCCGCGTCGGCGCGGGTCCGCCTCGCGTGCGGGCCCTTTCCAGGACGCCAGCGCCGCCTCCATCTCTCCCGCCGGCGGCGTCGCAGGCGGCCTTGGAGCTTCGTCACGGCGGCGCTGGCTTTGTCCCGCGCGCCGCCGCCGCCGCCGCCTCCCCGACCGCGTGCCGTGCCGCGCCGCGCCGCTGCGTCGCTGCCACCGCCGCCGCGGAGTCATCGAGAAGC
The DNA here is from genome assembly GCA_038098605.1 of Gryllus longicercus. Lineage (NCBI taxonomy): Eukaryota > Metazoa > Arthropoda > Insecta > Orthoptera > Gryllidae > Gryllus > Gryllus longicercus. The sequence continues at coordinate 984,029 of JAZDUA010000541.1, read as the reverse complement.
GTCGTCGCGCGCTCTTCTGCGGGGCCTCTGTGCCACCCCGAGGTGGACGGAAGCGTCTGGATCCTACGGCCTAACCAGGCGAAGAAGAAGAAGACGAAGAAACCGCGGGTTTACAGGCGGCTAATACGTGCGTTGGAGCCTTAATGCGAATGTGACGCACGAATGCGGCATCATTCCGATCGCATTGTCACGAACATGTTTGCTTGTTTTCTTTTCTGGCGAACAAGTAGGTTTTAAAAGCAAGTACTTATTCCAGAAATGGGACGGCGATAATGTTCCAAAGCGCCGTATCCAACGAATGAATCACGGGTATATTCTACCGATAGTCATGATGTTCCAGTCGAGAAAAGTGATCGTCAGACAAAACAATAATATCAAAGTAAGAGGCAAGCCATATTACAGTACACGCTTCTACATCAAGTTGTGAAAAATAAGGCATACGATGATACTTATTTTGACACACGATTTCAGAAGAAGTGTCCACAATAAGCAAATGGACCTATGATTGAATTCTAACATGATCAGGTTATTTCTTTCGGAAAGATATATGCTACAACATTATTTTAGTGTCTTTATTATAATACAAGTCTTGCACTGTAGCAAGACATCGGCCTACTTCGACAAGATGGTCCGACAATCGAGAAAGTAGTATATAATCTTCGGATTCTTGTAACACGTAAAGAAATCTGAGCCAACTCATTGACGATAATTTATGACGATTAGGAAATAGCCTTTTTCATAATTTTTAAGTCTAGAGCTTTTTAATTCACACCAACATAAAAGTCACATTGGCTTTAAAACAGCTCGAACCTGTAGTTAGGTATCTATTCACAAACAATTGCGGCAGGTTTATCCAGTACGATTGCAAGAACAAAAACTATACGCTGTGCAATAGTGATGTTTACGTAATTACAGGGAGGTGAAATCAACACCCCGGCAACAGTGCGAGCCGACCGACACGGGCGTTACCGGTTCCGCGATTGTTTATATGCAAATGCTTTCCGATACGCTTGAGGAGTAATTCGCTGAAGCTCGGAATACCATCGTCTAATTAGCATTCGCGAACAGACTTCGCTACTTTGATCTACTTCTACCCCCACGCATTTACACAAATGTCGGCTAGCTTTGTCGACATTTGTTCAACTACCTCCTTCCACACCAATATTGTCGATCTCTAGTACAGATTTCATTTTTGACTCAGATCGCTAATAGGCAACTATAGTATTGGTATCAATTCATTTCCGGGGCACTTATCAGCCTGTTATGTTCTAGTGTTTGGTGGTTAGTTTCTGTAATGAAAATTATGTGCAATTGCCACATCTCTTTCCCCTTAAAGAGAACAATCAAAAGACCTCGCAGGAAAGGAATGTTCCCCGAATATCAGGTTTATGAGGTAGATTAGTGTCTCGCCATTTTAATAATTTAGTTGTTGTGACGCCGCTTCTCGATAGAAATATTTCCAATAATTTGAGTATTATTTGTGTAGACATGGATTTTTTTGATGTTCTGTTCTAACAGTTAATTTTTGAAGTTCAAAATCAATAGATCGATCTAGAGACTATTTTCGGGCGAATACAGGCCGCAGATGAATATAGGGTAATTTTGACCCAGTAACAAGATCACACCTTTATTTCCATTTTACACCTGAGAAATTTATTAGCAAAAGCCGAGCACTTCTTCAAGAGTAACAAAAATGCAACATCTGGCTCGGCTTCGTCTCTGTGGGCGCGGTAGAGCCTTTGATATAATAGCAGCATAACAATTATCAGCGAGGGTCGGCAGGTGCGGGTGGCGGGCGAGGGCCGGCGTTCCTTGAGGTCGCCCCTTCGCCGGATGCCGCTGCCTGCGACGCCCCCCCCCCCCTCCTCCCGCCTCCCCTCCCGGCGCGCTCCGCCGCACATCCCGAGAAGGGCAGGGAGGGGAAGGGAAGGGAAGCAGTGGCCGCGTTGCCGCTAATGAGCATCGCTGCCATCTACCGAGGGGCAGGTGCACTGCGCGCAGGCGTCACGCGGCCAGTTTCGGTGCGCTCGCCGAGACGGTTCTCCACCGAATAAAAAGACGCGTTTCTGCCAATGTAACCTCTTTGTATAAACTGAACATCTTCGTAACATTGCGCAATTCAACACAATTCTCTGCGAAACGGCTGGTGTAAGGAAGGGTATTAAAAAATTGTCAAAACACTATAACTTTTTCTTGGATTTTGCCATTTCAATTTTACATATAGTGTCCGTATTTGGGTCTTTATTAAATTTTATTTTTTGATATAATTCTGACAATACCACCTCGTTCAAAATGAGTAATACATTTACAAGAAATCAAAACTGTCAAACTTTCGTTCGTTTTAACTAGCTCGCCTACTACCACTAATATTCTGTCTGTAGATGTAATCGAGACAATAGCAAACACTTAACAGACTTGCATTACGTTCAGCGCGGAAAAACTATTTTAATAAATTTACTCTAATTTGTGTTATGTCTGAAATGGGTCAGACTCAGCGTGAATAGTACTCAGGCATATACAAGAACGTAAAAAGGAACAATTACTTCATGTTTATGGACGTTGTCCTGCGGAGAAACTGCGGTGGGAACAGCGCTAAGCGTCTTACTGCAAACACTAATGTGTAATGCATGTACCGCTCAGACGGATGTGCAGAAAAGGAAAGAAGGCAGGTCATACGACCCTGACCCCAAGAGCTGCTTTCGTATTTGTCATTGTAAATTCGTATGTATTCGTCATTACAATCATTGAAGTCCGAAAAGAAGTCTGACACATTAAATGGAAAATTCAACATTAATATCAATATAATTTAGTAAGAAAATATATTATTTTAAAATGTACATTTAAAAGTAAAGCTTAGGACCATTTCAATGAATTACGTTTTAGAATCTATGTAAAAGAAATTGTTGAGCCTGACTGATTTCCAAGCAAATGCCTTATTATCTCATGTTCATTTATATGAAAAATATTTTTTTTACGGTTTTGGTTTGCTATGTGTCCGAGTAATCTCTAGAACGACTAAACCGAGTTCGATGGGAGGTTTTACTGAAAGACAGTGAACCCTTTTCGGGTATAACTTAAGTACCTTTGGCTACCTTCATCCATATTATTATTTTCCCTTTCACAAAGAAGAATGTTTGTTATTTCATCCAAATATACAGTTTTATTTCCATTTTAATAAAATTTTGTAAATTTAACCTTCAAAACAAGAGAAAATTCTGTATGAGACTTAGTAAAAATTTCTCATATCCCCCGTTCCTACCTCTTTTAAGTAGTATTTATGTGTGCATTCTGTGTGTTGTTTGCAAATATGAAAACTGTCAGTAAATTTAGGAAAGTGAATTAACTGAATCTGAAAGCACAAACAAGTTCCCAATAAACAGATTTTGATTCATTTTAAAATTGCAATGAGTCTCAGAGCAATCTAAGATCAAAAATTGTCACTAAACGTACAGCTGCCCTTAGCATGATGGTCTTAGCAACGATGATCGGAATAAACAAGGTAGTGTGGTGAAGGGCGGGCCGGACCAGGTGGGGAAGGATTTTATGATTAATAAATACTTGGCAACGCAAGGTTCTTCAGCTGGGCTACAATAAATGGATAAAATTTACTTAATCAACTATTCTGGCATTAATTCTTTCTGAGAATGGGGTATTATGTTTACATAAAACAAAAAAAGTATCTCAATTTTCTCGAATGGAACTATTACATGTGACCGAGCACTTCGGTTTCGATTCTTTCAGAATTCATTGGGGAGAATGAAACACGCATCTATTCACAACTGTTAATACTTTCCCATTCTTTCGCTAGAAGCTGAAATAGCCAAAAAGATAAATTAAAAACGAACATGCACGACTTAACATTTAATAAGACACTGTAATTAACTGTAATTAGATCCCAATTGCATTGTAGACCTTGTAACGTCTAGTGAAACCTAACAAGTGCAAGACTCAAGTAACATGACACCACAAAATCCCAGTTTCTTGTAGGTTCGTGAGCGGATAGACAGCGGGAAGCCCAAAGAAGTGCCTGGTTAAGACGTGAGCACGCACGGACGAATCGCAGCCCCTCAAGGATTTTTAAAGAAGGGGCGTAACTGTATGTGTGCACAATTGCAAAGAAACAGAAGCACGATGGAGTTTTAAATTTCAAATTGTCGCATAGAGACGTAAAAACATTCAATTAAAAAATCATTTCCAGAATAGTTTTGGAACAAAATTTGCGAAAATAAATATTATTAAAGGGAACGCGTAACTGATAAAAGACTTTTAATATGTATTTGAAAATACAATTAATTTTGTAATTTAAACGATAAATAGTTATATACATTCGCACAAAATTGATGATCGCAGTATTCCGAGGGCAAATTCAAACTGTCTGCCGAGTCTAGATATTAACTTCATTGAAAACTGCATTAAAATTCATTCGCACCCATTAAAAATAAATTTGAATTCAAAACTAATTTCTTACGTAATGCATTCTATTAGGTGGAGGACAACGTGAATCTTGGTATTCTGAAGCATAAAAAGAGTAAATCGTTCCAGATTTAATAATATGTACTTGATGGTACATTTTAATACCTCTACATTTAATGCAAAATTAATAAAAAAAATAAGTTCAATTTGCTTAAACTATTCCATTGAGAAGTATAGTATTACGCTGTGTGCACAATGGCGTTCGAAAGAATGAAAACACAAAAGAAACGAAATACTGATCCACACATGAATGCAGGAAAAGAGAAATATATATCAAGCACAAACGTTTCTATTTGTTCAAAATGATAAATTATTCCATATAGATTAACGTTAAAATGGAGAAAACGTGCAGTAAAATATAGACGTCACATTTTTCATTCAAAATTTTCCCGTCCGTCAGCTGTAATAAACGTTGAATATGTGCAAGAGAGAGTCGTGGGTCTGTCAGAAAATCATAAATGATTCCGTGGAACATATTGGCTGTGAAATAAAACGCACTGAAGTAGGAATGAGCGAGAATATGAATCCAATTACGAGCTTTGTTGGATAATAATTTGGCCGAGATGAAAAGCTCGCGTTTGTTGCCCTCTCGAAAGTAAACAGGATTAGAGTTCGTTAAACAGGCGTCGCGTTTTGCGATTACGACTGCCGTTCGCTTCCGTCGCGAACCGTCGCCCGCCGTCACGGTCACTTGCCGCCAGAGAGCGCCAATTTCGGTCTTCAAGACTTTCCGCTCCCCGGCGGGTGGAGGTTAATGTCAAGCGTTAATCTCTCCCTCGAGAAGTGAATGGGTGACGTAGCCACTTCCAGCAACCTACTAAGTGAGATTCTGGCGCGACCAGTAGCGCGAACGCGGCCTGCATGGTAATCGAACGTGAAAATATCGCTCGTTTCACTTTCACTTTTCCCCTCTGCATACCTGGCGCCTAGTAGCTTGTACGCTGAATTAACTGAGTGTCCTTCAAAGCAGGTAACTGCGTTATAAAATGTAATGACATACCTCTTGATAATCTACAAAGATCACCACTGAAGGAACTACCTTGAATATCACATAACATCTTGAGCACAAAAACAAAACAGTTTGGATTATTTGTGTTATTATTATTATCATGTTACATGAACTAAATTTTCAATGAGTTGCATTCAAAGAACTATGTTTACTTCCAGTAAAAGCGAAAGTTTTGTAAGATCCGTAAGATTCAGTGAAGTAATTAAAGCATACTCTTGCATCTTAAACATGTAGTACGAATTTTTCTGTAAATATTTTCCTGAGAATAATTTTAAATTTCCGTTCCGTTGTGAATATGGTCTTTCACCCATGACCGATACTAAATGCTTGCAATAGGATTACTGAGGTAATTGAAAAGCTGATTAGTAAGGCATTGACCAGAAGGAAATCACAGATAGATATTGAACACCGACCTCCATGCTCAATGTGATGCTTCATATGGCTGAAGATGCACAAGGTGCTGATTTCATCGCCTCCTGTATTATTTCAGTAGTGAAGGTGAGTTTTGCGACTCTCACACGCAATGTATCTTTATAAATGAAGTATCTAAAGAAAAATAATTTCACTGAGTCGTAAACAATGGCAATTCGTCTAAATGACTTGAAGAAAAAAACGCATCTAAATATTCACGTCAAATACAATTCTCAACACTCTGGCATCCTAGTTAAAATTTCTATAGTTAAATAACTCCTCAATGAAGCGTTCTAGAGCTTTACATCCTGTATTTTGAGACCAAATGCATCAAAGAAATGGTTCCAACCATAAACTACAAGATGGGATTTTCTTGGACTTCTATTACATTTTTGATGGTCCGGCGCTTATCAATACTACCTCACGTGTTCAAAAACACACAGACTACGCACCTGTCTGTAAAATTAAACTAATTACTTGATATTCTATGCGACTGAATTGCACGGGCGTACCTCTCGGTAATAAAGTTAAATAATATTGAGGAGTAAGGTTGTACTTGCCCGATCCTGTATTTTCGCATGGACAACTTCATGTAGATTTCTTATGAGTAAAATTATTTTCTAATATTTCTGCGTCTATCAAGGAAAGCAAAAAAGTAATTGTCAAGTGAGATTGTGTAATTACTTCAAATATTTCTAGGAATGTGTGAATTGTTCCAAGAACATGTCTATAATACTGATGAACCTTTATTGAAACTTTGTTACAAACACCAATTGCATTTGTATATTATTTGATATTCTGAAAATGCATTGGAAGTTACCTTAATACATTTTTTTAAACAAACACGTTTCGTTAAGAAATTCCCGGCTTAAAATGGAACTGGAAGGATAGGGGTACAGTATGCGAGAGTTGCCGCACGCAGTTTCAATAAGTTTCGATCGGGAGTTGCCGCCGAGTTCTTTTCAGTGCCATTGGGCCGAATGAAAGTGCTCGCCGCCTCCGCCAGGGGCAGCGGAGGGTCACGGTGCGCGGTCGCGAAGCAGCCGGCGTGCTCGTTCGAGCGGACGGCGGTCACTGGCACGAGAGCGCCAGACCCTGCGCTCAAGCAGCCCACCGCAGTGGGGCTTGTGGTCGGGACGAAAAAGAAATTAAGTTTGTATTTATCACAATTCGATATTTGATGCTCAAGGACAAGGATTCACAAATTCGATGCTCAAAGATTACATCCTGCCGCACTTTATGATGCGTTTAAATGTGGCAACAATTAATGTCGTTTATCTTGTGAAACCTCGTATAATTTAATAAAGATTCGATGTATGACGTTTCATTGCATTAAGTTATGTGATTTTATAGCAAGCAGTCATAAACACAATTTTTTGAAGAGATGTGTGTTATTGACATATATCTGCAACGTATCACATGTGAGAAGTGGCATACTCATCATCAATGATATGCTACGAACGTCAAGGTAGCAATGATTCTCTCTTTGTTTTAAGACAACATAAGCCATCTTTGGGGGAAGCACGTCCCAAGGATTGCGAGCAAGTTAAAACTAATGATTGATTTCATTTTGCCCCGATCCTGTGACCTGGATGAAGGAGAAATAATCATCGGAAGCTGTTGGAGGCGGTGCGGGGGCTCACCTGCGGCGAGCGGCGATCCGGGTCGCGGCTGAGCGCGCGCACGAAGTGTGGGTCCACGTAGTCCGTCATGGCGTCGAGCCCCGGCGGCCGCAGACTCATGGCCTCCTCCTCCTCCTCCTCCCCTGCGCTCACCTCTTCACCTTGGCCCGGGGCGGCGCCATGGTCAGGGCTCGTGGCCGAAGCGGGCGGGGCGCGCGCCGCCCCCGCTCATGCCTCCCGCCCCCGGCCGACCCCCGCGCTCACGCCCCGCGGCCCCCCCGCCCGCCCCGCGCTCGCCGGCCCCGCACTCGTCACTGCCCCCGCACTGTCTTCGGCCGCCGCAGCCGCCGCCACTGGGCTGCCTCGCGGGCGGAGCTCCTCCTGAAAGCAGAAAGCAAACGTGGCCTTAGCGAACTATCGGTTCAGCAGACGCACCCAACTGGGCGCGAACGTTTCGTAGCTACAAGCACTAAAGTAGTTTCTAGGCCCATCTTGGAAACGAAGTACAAAAACACATAATAAAATGTATGTATAATAAAAGTTTTTAAAAACCACACTAACCATTTCATATTTTTTCAAATATAAATAGTGTTAAATAACTATTCTGCCAGTTGTACTGCAAAGATGAGGGCAATTACAGAATCCTACTAATAACAGCATTTCAGTCAAGTGACTAAAGTTCAATGAAGGATATCAAGGTGATATTCACTCAAGTAAATGCATCTTTTGATATCCAGTCCACTAAATAAAGTTTCTTGCATGTTTGTAAGTACATGGTACTTAAATAACACACATACTAATTTATTAATTAAAACATAATTAATAAATTAGTATGTATTAATTATGTTTGGATTATGCGAGACAAGTTCTATGGTAATAGACAAGCAATCATTGGATACAAATTATCGTGCCAAACGGTTGTTGATAGGTTGTTGGAAGAATCATCGAAAGACGTGGACATCACTGCAGTATGTAATATATAAGAAGTTTTATGTCATTAGGAAACCAATAATATTTAATGAAGTTTACTTTTACATTTACAATAATACATACATGTGTGTTATGTTTATCACATAGCAAAAAACTAGCGTACCTAAAGCAGCGGAGAAACCATGATCTTTTTTGTTTAGATAGGGGACTACAGGTGTTGTATTCAGAGGATTAGTTATTTTATTGGTAAGATATAAGAGAAATTATCCGGGCTGGTAGGTCGTTGTCTAGTTAGCATTGGAGAGCCAACTAGACCACGGCCTACCAGCCCGGAAAATTTATTTTATACTGACTCCGGCCGTGAAAGCCTACGATGCTATGTCCTTGGAAAGAGTTTTTCATTCATACTGACTTTTTAATATTTATTGCATTACCTATTCTCTTAGTCCCTCGGGACCATGTAGCTAATACGACTGAAAAAAATGTAAGGAAAAAAAAAAGATTCTCAAAATTATCAACCGCGTTTGGATAGTAAAAGCAACTTCAGCTACGTGATGACTCCCGAATCGTCGGTCGTCTCGTGACGGCCCCTTCCAGAAGCCATGAGTTAATCGTCCGATTCAGTGTTTGGGCTGCGCCTGACGTAAGCCCCTAAATACACCGCGGTGCACATTCGGCTCTTTATATATTTGCAGACCGGCATGCCCGACCACAGTTTCTGGCCACGCCGCGCACTCGCTACAAGAGATCTTTTGATTAAGTTGTTTATGTTCGCAAGCAAGAAGACGGCCTCCCTCGCCCCTCGGGAAGGCGAATCAATCTTCCGGGTGCCGTAACGACGCCGTTTTATAGAACGACGAAGGAATGCTACGGGAGCAGGTAGCGTCCTAGCAGTAGTTCCAGCGAGATGCTTCTCGTTAATGCGGCTGGTTTATTATCCAAAACAAGAGCAAAATCCTGCTATTAGCCGGACGCGCGAGGCGAGAAGCGGCGCCGGGGCAACCGGCTTCCAGGAGGAAGCGCGGCGAGATTTATCGATCAGCGGCGAGTGCCGGCGGTCGGCACGGACCTGGGACTTTTTTAAGTGCCCTCGGCCTCGTGATGGGGAGCGCCGCAGTACGCTGGCTGGGAGCGCCAATCGGCATCAAACACCTCGCGTAACGCGTTTGTGGGCGGTAATTTATCCTCTCCGGGCCGCCTGCGTTCTCGCGGGGCGAGTAGAAGCGGTCGGGCCGCCCGCCCCCGCCTCCCTCCATCATTGCGTATTTTGTTGCCCTTTTCCAACGGAATTGGGTAGCGAGAAGACCTGCTCGTTCGTGTGAAAGCTCGTCTAGTCACACAACATTTCTGATGAAATCGAATACATTTTATTCTGGGTTCGTACAGCATGCTCGTAGTATGTGTGCGACGACAATTTTCCTCAACACAACGGTTGTAAAAGCATTTCCTGAGTAATATTGGTTTTATTCGCTTTATGATCGTGATTCACTTTTAATATCCGATGTTTAATTAATAAAGCAATTTACAAGTTACAAAATATTTATTAACATTCCATGAGTTTACCGATCTAGTCTAGTGTAAATGTACGATGTACGATAAATGTGTGTGTGTGTGTGTGTGTAAAGTTGCTTAAAATTAAAACTTGTGTATTCTGCAACGTTTTATGATAGAGAAGGTTATGAATGATAGTTTCCCCTAGTACTTACATACTCGACTAATAAATTGTACAATTAAGTACAAAACCTCATTCCATGTATTATTATTATTATTATTATTATTATTATTATTATTATTATTATTATTATTATTATTATTATTATTATTATTATTATTATTAATAATAATATTAGATATTATTTCGCCTATCAGATAGTCGAGATTGCTAAGGCAATAGTGCCGTAGCGATCTCGGACCAGAAGATCGCGGGTTCAAGCCTCGATCATGGGTGTATAAGTGTGTCTGTAGGTGTGTGTCGGCGGTCGGACTTTCACCACTCACTATCATCATCATCATCATATCTGTCATATCCCTAGGGACAACAACCCTGGGGGATAAAACAAATTATCTAGGTAAATGCTGATCCTCTCAGAAAAAGTTACATACACCTGCCACCGAGATAATGCTAGAGAGCACGAACCCCGGTAAATGCTTGGTGCATGCACGCGTGGTCCAAGTCGTCTTATTCACGAGCAACAAAATAGATATTATTTGTGCGATAAGGAACCAGTGATTGAATGAGAAGCAGGGAATACCAGAGAACTGCCACGAAACCATTTTGCCCATCCCAAATTCCAATTATATTGACCGGAATTCGAATCTCGATTTCTTTGTAGAGAAGAAGACTGACCCTCAAGGCGGCTCCACACATTCGACTTTCGAAAAATAGCGAGCTACTGCTCGCCCAATCCCAAGCAGCTGATATGATTGGCGAATGTTTGCTCCCTTTGATGAGTTCAAAAGACCGTGTGTTCAGCGACCGCCGAATGTTCGTCGCTCAGCAAATAGCAAACATCCCATTGACAAGACTGGGGATTTGGCAAGCAGACACTAGCTACACGCCAAATACCGAATGCGTGGAGTTGCATTTAAACCATGGACGGTCCCAAAGAAGGCGATAACAGGATCAAGAAGAGAGCTGAAGGAAATGACACAAAGCGGTGGTTTAACAAAGCTGAACTTACAATGTGGAAAAAGCAGAGGTGTTCGGAAGATCAGATTAAAATACTGTAGAACCATCTCCGTCTTAAGGTATAGTTTAGTTCAATTTATGGAATCTCCATTGAGACACGTGGGCTACTGTCAAGGATAAAAAGAAACTATTCACGACAGGAATCAAAGACGAATGCTAAGTCTGCAGTATATGTGAAAGATCAAAAACCAATATGTTTGAAATAGAGATAGAATAGAATGACATGAAAACGAAAACATAACAAATGTTGCTGTTATTTCATTTTGTTCAATAAAATTACTGAATACAAATAACTGAATTGACGACAAAATACGATATAGAAATTAAATCGCATGTCATGATATAGACAAGAAGTATAACTACGAATAACTTCGCTACATGTGTACGAAAATAATATATTTTTCATCACGCAGAACATCCATCTTCTACATCATCTTCTGATAATTTAAATTCAACACGCAACATAAGACATACACACAAGCTAAGAAATCCGCTTACTCATCTCCCTGAAGAGCGAGCGGGGCCTCCAAAATTTTATAAAACATCCCCAGCTAGTGCGTCATTAAAAAGACATTCCGTCCCTTGTGCCGTCGCCGGGATGGCGCTACGGGGACGAGCAGCAGTGATCCGCGGCTTAAGGACCGCCGCAAATCACCGCCCCGCGGGCGGGGGGAGGTCACCGCCACGAGGCCTCACGTAAAAGGGTAACGAGATCGCGCAGTAAACGGCTGTCCTCGCCCAAAGACGTCGCGGGGCCCCGAACCGCGCGTGACCGCCCGCCCCGCGCCGCGCCGCGCGCCGCCGTCGCTCGCTCGGCGATAAACCCAGCGCGGCGGGAACGACGCCGGCGACGACGGCACGGGCCGGCGGCCCCGCGAGATGTAAAAACCCCAGGCCGAAGACGACGACACGACGCGACGCGACGCGGCGCGGGGCGAGGCGCGCCCGCCGCGCCCCTCGGGAGAAGGAGCGGGGGGGGGGAGGCTGAAGAGGGCGCGGAGGGGGACGCGCGCCTAATTACCTCTGCAGACGCGCTGCGCCGCTCCCAGCGCGGAGATGCGGCCTCGCGGGCAGTACAGGCAGCGTTTGGCGGGCACGGAGCAAGCCCGCCCAAAGCACGTCGGATTTCTCACGCCAGCTATGACGAACACGACCTCTGCCTGGAGAATTCTAACGCCCGCCCGCTCTGATCGGTAGTTCTCTCTGACCAATGGCAGGCAATGCCGGAGCAGTCCTCTGCAAAACGGGCGACGGACCTTGCGCGATCTTTCCTCATCCTTGTCCCCTCTACACTACACCACTCTACCTCACGTGGCAAGAGACTAGTGGAGGCGATGAGTTTATCCAAGATGTATGTGTGTAGGCTGGTGGAGAAGATACTGGGAGGGGAAAACTCAGAAGCCGACATGTAGGTCGGACTGTAACTCATATCTGTGGCAGAGGAACATCGTTACATCCCGGGATATAACACGTTTTGTACTTACGAGTCTAATGACAAGAAGTTGACGCGCCCGGCATCCTTATTAATTCACTCACGCGGGGCGCCATTGGAGAGTCCGAGAAACGGCAGGAAACTAACACGGAGGTGAGCAGGCAGGACGAGGACATAGATGACGTGAGGACAGATTTGTTGTTGGAGATGATGACGGGAGTAGAAAAAAACAGTGGATTAAAGGTGATAGACAGTGACAATAGAAAAGAGGACAATTGTAGAAGCAAAGACGGGAATAACAGAGGTGCTTACAGTGGCAGGCTGTATAAGCACGGGTTCCATGCAGAGGCGATGCGGTTGTTGAAGTCAACGACATAAGGGACGTTCAGGGAATCAGGAAAAATTGTAGCAGTAAAAATGGTACAGACTACGAGTTTCGAAGAGATTAAATGTGGATGAAGTGTGGAGAACCCAGAGCAGGAGCGGCGCGAAATAATGGGTAAATACGTGCTAGAAGACAAGAGTCGCATTCAAACAAAAAGACAATCAGGACACGCAGCTAATAGGCGGGCGTTGAACTTTTAAACAAGTTTCTCTGAGCACTGGCTACGAGTCCGCAACCTCTTGATTGTACTCCAGAGATGTGTGAAACCGCCGACCGTTTAATGTTGTTCTTCAAAATTATGCACACATTAGGATTATTTTCGCAAGGGTAAGAAAGTACAATGAGGAGATTTTAAACTTACATTTTCTACACAAATAATAGGTAACATAAATTAGTTTATTGCAATTTAAAATTTAAAAAATTAAAATGGAAATCAAAAGTATGCGATGTAATATAGGAACAGTGTTGCTTCATAGTTCATGCATGCTGCCACTCGAATAAAGAGGACGATATATATAATTTGTCAGAGAATACAATAAAGTAAAAATATGTGCAAATTAACTCACAATTGATTATTTAAAGATGATTAGGGTTTAGAAACAGCAACTGAAGCTTAAAAAAATATATAACAAAATCCCTGAACCTTCAATACACGAATAAAAAGTAATTTGTGTATCTTCATTATAAGAACAGATTAAAGTACGAGAACAAACGAGTAATTTATAACCAATAAAGCTATGCCGAACATACAATCGCTTATATATTTAAGACGCTTTACTATTAATTTCATATGAAATGTTTGTAGTTACAACACAGATGTGCAATACAACTGCTCCCAGAACCATAAGAGGGGGTAATATTGGACTAGAGATCTTTACACGAAATATTTTCTTATCACTTCACTTGCGTGTTGCTTTTAAGTGGCCACTTCGACAGTATGCAATTATTTCACTTCACGATAAACTGAAATAAATTCTGACGTAAAAAAAGATAACTTCACGTAACATAGTCATTCACCTGACACAAAGCGGAATGTACACAAAATATAGGTAGACTAAAAGTAAGATTGTATAATATATTCTTTCTTTTAACAATAAATTAATTCGCACAAACAGCTATATTTACATGATTTATTAATTTTAAACTTCAAAATGAAATATAAATTGGTGTGAACAGTATACTAAAATATATACCAATATTCCAAATGGAATAGGAGATAAATACCAAAGATGTTTAGAAAGAATGGAAGACAGTCGTCTCAATACACATCAGTATTGCGGGTTGCAGCGACAATTTCCTATGTAATAATTAGACAGAAATTTTAGGCACAAAAAGTGATGATTTAGGCACTACTTTATGTAATAATATTACGGAATTAGGGTCTTTTAGGCATGAGAACTGACATTTAAGGCATTTAACAAACATTGGGCATGTAAATTTATGCACCTGACATCTAAAACTGATCACAAAAATATTAAAATAAACACTTATTATTTACGAAAGTCAACTATTTTTACACATAAGAAAGTGACAACAAGCAAATTATTTTATTCATTTTTATTTCTCTACATTTCATTCATTCCCTTCCACTTTTCATTATCAACATTAGCAGATGCACCAGGAATGAATGAAATTGAATACGTGCGTGCTGATCGAAGAAGAACGTATAACATCCTCTTCATATTGACTTCCTGGCCTTTGATTGGTGTGTTGGGTGAGAGATTTCGATACGTAGTCGGATGCATATTCGATCAGAGAATATTTTCGTTTCGGGAAATTCCGAAAAGTATTTGCGTTTCGGTACATTTAAAAAATGAATAATTAAAATATAACATTGTCATATTTAATTGTTTTAGGCAAAACTATTAAAATAGGCATCAACCGCCCTGTAAAAACATTTTAGGCATTATTGAATGCTTTCAGCAGTTCTATTTTTTAGGATTCGTAGACATCTGCAATTATTTTCCACGACCCCCTGATATAGACATTTGTCTTAAAATCCGAGGGCTAGTAATAATAGATAATAATTATAAATAATGGTAAATATTTGTCAGCTGTTATTAAATAACACAATTTTATTAATTCGATTTTTTATTCTTGAAAATTAGCATATTGCGATCTTGTGAAATATTGAATTGAATTTGCCTTATTTTACGTGGCGAGACTGGGGCCATTAGGCCCGCTCTTCCGTCTGACCACGCAAATTTCGCTACGCTCCTTTCATCTAGCAGAGAAAGGAGGTATTTCTTGGGCGAGAAACAGGCGATTTTGAATTTAGCTCAGAGGCGTCATTTAGGCTTGAGGATCTTTTACATGCAAGTAAATCTACTAACATGGGACAGCCGGCTTTGCTTCCCCTCCGAAGGAAGGCGTACGAAGGATTTTGTCGCCCTAAAAATCCACGGCTTCGATCGGGCTTGAACCCGCGAGCTTGGGTATAACAGTCCGGTACGCTAACCGTCACACCATCGCCGCCGCTATGTATGTATTATCTTTAAGAATCTTCTCTATCTTAAATAATGTATTATCTTTAAGAATCACACATTAAGTACGCAAAATGTGCGAACAGGCCAAAACACCCCTAAAATCGCAAAGGGCTACTTTCAATGAACAAAAAAGTTTCTCAGAACAATTGAAATCCGATCCAATATCTGCTATGACGATATACATATTCGTACGACCCCTCGCAAGTTAGCAGGTCGGAGTCTCATGAGAGCAAGGGTGGCCCTGCGCCGCCCGCGCCGTTGGCAGCCCTGGGCGCGCACAGTCGCACGCGAAGGGGCTTGGGCACGCGAGTGCCGTGAGGAGAGCCCAGCCGCGCACGCACGCGCGGAGATTGAGTGGGGGGGGGAGCGAGGGGCGTTCGGAGCATGCCTTGCGGAAAGGGGTAAACGCCGCCCGAGGCGGGAGAACCGTCCTCGCTGCACAAAAGGCAGGAAACGGCGGGGAGGGAAACATAAAGCAGTTCAAGTCTGGGAGAGCATATTAGAAAGAATGGAAGCGATCTCATAACTTACATGTATTTCATTTCTGGCAACAACTTTTTCTCTCTTTTCCCCCTTTTGTTTCATATCCTAATGTTCAGTTTCTTGTTGAAATCCGATAGGTTCTTTTAATTTTTAGCGAATATAAAAATGTTTCACGTGCTTCAAGTTTAAGAGAATTGGGAAGTATTAACTCATACAACCACTCGTCTAATACACAATAGAGAATGGTACAATCTGCATTTAATTTATAACATTCAATACTTTCGAAACCAAACAGCTGTGAAATGTAGACTGTCGATGTTATTGCATTAATAATATTTTGAGGATAAAAGAAAGGTCAGTAGTATAAGCCTCTCCGAACGTACAAATAACGAACCTTAATTATTTTACTTGAATAAGTTAAAATATTCGTATGATATTTATTTTACAAGTTCATACGCGTAATTAGAAATTAACCTAATACCATTTAAACTAGAAATTAAGAAAACCTCTTCACAATTACTTCATTTCAAAAACAAAGAAATAATTTCTCCGTTCGCAATTTTCTCAATACCTTAAAAATATATTCAAAAAACGGGTAGAAATGTATTTCGAAATCCAATATTCTCCTGGTATTGTCCGGGCAGATGTGTGCCTGCGACCTCTGCTAGCGCCGTCCCGTCCCGCCCCGTCTCGCCCCGCCCCGTCCCGCCCATCCCGCGCCCCTTGCTGCCCCACGCCACCCCGCCCCGCCCCTTGCCGCCCCGCGTCGCTTCCGGCGCCCAGCCCCGCGCCGCCCCGCGCCGCCCCGCGCCGCCCCGCGCCGCCCCGCGCCGCCCCGCGCCGCCCCGCGCCGCCCCGCGCCGCCCCGCGCCGCCCCGCGCCGCCCCGCGCCGCCCCGCGCCGCCCCGCGCCGCCCCGCGCTGCCCCGCGCCGCCCCGTTCCGCGCCGCCCCATCCCGCCCCGGCGGAAGAGTCCGTGGAGAGCCGGCGCAGCGCGGGGCGGCGCCTAAGCGGAGAGCGCGGACGTGCCCCGAGAGCCGTTCCACTCAATGGGCGGTGGCGAGTGCAGTCGCTGATACGCCGTTGCGACCCCAGGCGGCGGAGAGGACAGGAGAGGCCTTTAGAGGGCGGTGGAAAGGGAGGGGATAAGAGGAGTGCTGAAACGAGCAGACTGCCGCTGTGCGGAAAATGAGTTCCCGAACGCAAGTTGCTTCCAAGGAATTTTATCTACGCTCTTCTGGGTCATGAAGAACCAAATGGCGACAAATGAGTGTGAATTTGCTCGTTTCCTTTAAACAAGTATTTTCTCACGTTTTTGGAATATTACAGCGAATTGATGAGATATTACATAACACCTTCTGTACGAAATATTTTTTAAAGTTTTTCAACGCACATTTTCTATTTACAGCTTTAAATTTGGTGGTTTCAATTTTATACCTATACTATTCCTACAACAGTTTTGTTTTCACATAATTACTTCTCCATATGAAATATATTATCGTGTAAATAATTGATTTTAGTTTTACGTATCTCATCACGAATAAATAAAAGAGTTGGTTTCGTTTTATCACCAATTACAGTTTTTTAATAACAGAGAAAATGTTTACATAATTCAAGACTTAACGGGAAACTTTTCCTAAGAGGTAGTGTTTTAGCATCCAAAGTTCGTTCAGGACATCTTAACTTATTGAGCATTACGACAAGTCGACAAGACAAGGATATATTATAATCTTCCTAAAAGTCGCTTAATCTAATCTTGAACTTCTTTCAGAATATATTAAGGTAAAAGACTTGATCTCGTTAACTTCATAATTCTTCAAACGTTCCATCTAATCTTGGAAACGGAACAAAGCTTCCATAACTTTCATAAGACAACAACTTCCTCTGGCTCTTCTTAAAGAGAGCAATCTGAAGTTCTACGTGCCCTCGTCTTCCCAAATTGGATTTCCGAATACTGTTTTAGTTTGGTGCTGGCTAGACTGTCAGGCATAAAATCTTATTACATCGTCTGTCAAATAATGCATTCAGAGTCGAATGCAGAATATAAAACTGACATGAACAGGTGCTACCGGGGAAGGTGTACCAGGGCATTCCTGATGTCACGGCAGTGCCTCTGACATAGGGTTCGAGTCCCGACGAAGGCAGGATTTTCGACTCTAGCTGCATAGATAGCTAGGTCGTGTTCTGCTGTCTGGAGGAGAATTCTAGACGGCTGCTCTTATGGGTTCTGACATCACCAACAAGCAAATGCCTGGTGTCACCTCCTGCGACGAAAACATACACTACATTTACAGGACAAATGACATCCGTCCATCAATAAAAATCTCTTAAGGAGCACTATGACCGCATGGATGGACCCTAGGGACGAATGTAGGGTGCCTATGTGGGGAAAGCTTGAAGCTCGAACCACAAGGAAGGTAGGAATGTGGGTAGTGACGTTTCACTGGCGTGGTGCGACCGCCTGTGTGGAGGTCCCACTGGTCACCTTCCACCCCTGGGCACCAGGATTCAAATCCCGGTCTATTCACGCGAAATTTTTGGTGTAGAAAAGAGATCCTCGGGGTTCTAGCGTTTCCCCGACCTCTCAATTTCATTTATTATTCAAATCATGCCAGTCATCACATCAAGTCAGGTGTGGTCGAAAAGGCGTAAGTGCTGAGGTTTATAAAGAAGTGCTACACAACAGATGCTTCTCGTGGCAGATGCAAGAATGACGACTAGTATGGTATATAGGTGAATTTGGAATAAAGGGAATGTGGGAAGCAGTTAGTAGTTGGATGGCGTAACCGAAGTTAAGTATAAAAATTGAAAAATATAAGACGACATGACAGTTTTTTTAGAGAGAATGGTGAACGAAGAAATTTAAAAAACGGGATTTGACGATGACGGAACTTACATAATTGCTTCAAGGCCGTTAGACACCCAATGCGTTGGCCGAGACGAGTTCGGGATTGGACTCCAATAAGGAAAAGAAGAAATGTAAAGCAATGCTGGGACCATAGAGTGGAGGAGGATACTTAATAAAGATGCTTTGCAGAAGAACTTTGCAATGTAACAACAGAAATGAGAACTACAAAGAGAGGGACGGCTCCAACCAGAATAAATCTGTGTGCTATTTCTACTACGTGCTTGATCCAAATGATGTCCCTTCTTGAGTTGCTTTTGTCGTCAAAGCAAAATAAACGCTGGTCACGTACGCTTTCAAATATAAGAAAATATTTACTTTTATATTACGAAGCCGAAAAGTAAATTCGCCACCAGATGTAACACCATTCGAAACGTTCTGGGGCAAATTCAGACACACGAGGCCACTGAACTACGAGTCATTCTGTAGTGAAAAAAAATCACCGCGCGATTCTCCTCCGAAAATATCGGATTAAATAAGTCCCTTCAGAAACCTGTTTTTTTCTATTTATTACATCTTATGCCCTTATTCTCGAACATTCTTTCGTTAGCTTGCTACGGAGCATTCGTAACCTGCAATATTCTGCATCAACAAACGGTAATTGGATATTTTCTTCTGGCGCCCACCCACCCAGAACTCAGCGTTAACCCCTAAACCCCAGCATTACGCTCTAGTAAACATTCATGGGCTGTTCACAACTCCTGGTCTGTTCGACGAAGCGGAGGGGGATCGAGCGCGGGGCGGGGTGTGGCAAGGAGGGCGGGGGCGAGGGCGAATGCGGGGCGGATGGGGGGGGCGGGGCGGGGCGGGGCGGGGAGGGGGCGAGGCGGGGGCAGGGGCGGGGCGGGGCGGGGCGGGTGAGATGTACCCGCGAGAGGCTGGCGGTGCCGGGCGGAGCTCGCGCGCGGTGGCACGAGGGCGGAGACGCGGCCGCGGGTGGGGAAGGGGCGGGGCCACGGGGGAGGCGGTGCGTGTCGCGGGGCTGCGACGCCGCAAGGGAGGAGGAACAGGAATGCGGAGCAAGCACGCGGCGACGGCGGTGGCATCGGGGGGGGGGGCGCGGGGGCGATTGGGGTGAGCCATAGTCAGACGCCGGCTGCAGAGAGGAGAACCGTCTACAACGCTTGTTCTGTCACGGCACTTTACCCAGCGCGCATGGTGTGTAAGGGAGCACATGACTCTAGTGCATGTCCAAGATTATGTGAGAAAACAGCGATTGCCGACACTAGCAGGCAATATAGCGAGGTAATAAATTGTGCATAGCGAGAAATATACGGTTTCATAAAGCCGTAATTATGTATAAAATTTGAATTTTTTACTTAACTTAGAATACATGTTCATATGTAATTACACGACTTATAACTTACGAACCGTCAGATGAACTGCACAGAATAACTAGATAAGGCGACAGGTCAAGCAAAGGAGAAAGGGAAAATGTTTCCACAAACTACCATTTTTACTTTCTCGCACTTACTTCGTACGAGGACAATCGTGCGCTTGAAAACTGTGACATTTGTGCAAAAAAACTTATTGTCGAGCCTTGGTAAAAGAGGATACATCCTATTGCTCTTTACAGCAAATTACTTCCTTTAACACGTGGTATATATTTTGCGATACAAAAAAACGTCTCTCTGTTTGTCAGCCACTTTTGCAGGGAACTGATAAAATGATTTGCGCTTTAGTCTCCTGGAAAACTATGCGCTAACATCGCTGCCTGTCTCTTTACCATGGACAACGTAGTATGCGTCGAGTCGCCTTGTTTGCTCCTTGTTTACAGTCTTGATCTAGCGCGGCCCACGGAGTTTCCACAAACCCCAAGACGTGTGGAGCTTGCTAATGAGAATTAGGACTACCTAGTCACGGCCGTACACACTCAATTCGCCTGGTGTCCGACAGCACTAGGCAGGATTACTGAGCAACCAGGGTTACTCAGTAATCAGCTGCACAGCTTCTACTAAAGCCAATATTCAAGCTTCCCTAGACAGTATGTTTTGAGGAGTTCTGGTGCGAATAATTATAACTCCAGCGCCCTTTTTTTCAAATCAGGATTATAAATTGGCGGCAGTGTCCAAGGCGCCTTGCATTCTGCAAAGTCTTTTCTTCAAGACGTATTAAGACAAGAAATATTCAAATGAAACAAAAATAATTACGCTCTCAGAAATTACATATATTTTACCTCTATCTTGCAATTAACGTTTTTATAGGTGAGTAAATCCTGACAGTTATTTCAAAATGTCCACACCCTTTGTGAGGGACTATACTTACGACCATTTAGACATCGAATTACGAAGGGATGAGAGCGCCAATTACTTTTAATAATTTAGATAGAGTCTAAATAAAGATTTAAAATCAAAGAAAATTAATGAAACAGCAGAATAGTTGAATGAAAACTGTTGTTCATCAGATCGCATTGACGTTCTTTCCGTTGTACGTAGAAATCATTACAGAATGCATGTTTAATTACTTCAACCGGCCTCCCTTTTATGTGCCCTCACGACCATACCAATTTCGAGAAGCGCTCCTCGTTCGGCTTCTGTCTGTTTGGCGCGGCGGGGCCATGCGGCCGGCTGCACGCGGCGCGCGCCAGCTGAAGGCGGCCGGCGCGCGCTCCCTTGCGACCGGACGCGGACGGGCGGGTGCGAGGGAGCCAGAGCCGCCGCCGCCGCCGCCGCCACGCTCCGGCGCCCGCGCGTTCACCCGGCGCTGCGCCGCGGCCCCGACCCCCGCACCCGAGCCGGAACGACGGCGCCGGAATGCGAGCCACGCCGAGCGATCGAACGCCCGCGCGCGCGCATTTCTTCGGCGGCGGCGGCGGCGGCGGCGGCGCCCGCAGCGGGCAGACGTCAGCCCTCGGAATGCGCCCCTCGCTCGGGCGAGTGCGTGGGCGAGTGGGCGGGCGGGCGAGAGGGTAGGCGGACGAGAGGGTGGGCGGGCGAGCGGGCGAGAGCGCGGGCGAGAGAGCGGGCGAGAGAGCGGGCGAGAGAGCGGGCGAGACAGCGGGCGAGAGAGCGGGCGAGAGAGCGGGCGAGAGAGCGGGCGAGAGAGCGGGCGAGAGAGCGGGCGAGAGAGCGGGCGAGAGAGCGGGCGAGAGAGCGGGCGAGAGAGCGGGCGAGAGGGCGGGCGAGAGGGCGGGCGAGAGGGCGGGCGGGCGCAACAGAGGAGTTTTCGCCTCCGCGTTGCGAGTGTCGGCGCGTGTGCGAGAGGACGGCTGGCGTGTGAGGGCCAGGAGGTGGCGCGGCGGGAGAAGGGATGTTGCTCAGAGTCCGGGGGAATGGAGGAATGCCTGCGTATGGGGGAGAGCTACACGAGATGGAGCGAGCGAGGGTTAGAGGGGCTGATGAAGTTCAGAGAAAATTGGGAGAACCTGTCTGCGAACGTCGAGGACTGCAGTAACGCAGTCTCCGGCAACGTATGTCTACGAGTACATGCATAAAGTTGATGTTCCTGCTCATGAAAGCGAAACATCATCCTCTCTTCACGAATCTACCGACATACTCAAAATTTCTAGAGTTTCGACAAGATTGTAGACTTTTTGTTTGTTTTGATGCAGCTCTGGTGATATAACAAATGTTCAGCACAATTGAAAGTTTTCTTTTATTCTGTCAAAAAATGAAACATTTCGCGAACTTTTAAATTCCGTGTTATTCCCCTAAAAGACAAATAGTGCCCACATCTGCAATCTAATTATGGTATTATCTACATGCGCTACCTCTAGTATTACGACTCAAGAAGTCTCATTAAATATCGCTCCATTTCTCGCGTTCCGAGGGACAAATTCGCGTTCCTTACGTAAACTTCAAATCTATGTTATTCTGTTGACCCTTCATTCAAATTATTAAATGTATAGACTAAAGCAAACGCTGTAAATACATTAATTCTCATGACATTTATTAACAATATCTACCAAAAAGAGTATCGGATTGATCCGATTCTCAACTATTCTTGATATAGAATCATCCACTTTCACTCATTATTTTGCTTTCTTTATGTCCGTTGAATGCAGTTATTAAGGTTTCAAATTGATGTCGTCCCATTGGTCGTTTCTCGTCTTTCCTGACGCTTTTACTAACGTAATCATCAAATGATTGTTCAAAATATCATGAGCTATCGCATGAGATATCCATCCACATACAACTTCCGGGAAGCGGTTTTGAGCTGTTCGTTATATGAGCAACTCATCAATTAGGCTCGCTTTCTGTTTAGAATTATTGTGTGAGCGCCCGCGTCCTTGCACTAAGGCCACTGTTCACACACCCTAGAGCCTCACGTGAAACACGTCATTTTGTCTCAGGGTACCTCATTTCTCAAAACCATCGCGGTTAATCGTGCGAACGTAGTAAAAGAGTGCACCTTCTCCAACCTCATTCACCCGCTGAGCTCAGCTCAGAGGCAGCATTGCCGCTGTCTCTGGAGCGTCTCTGTCCGGAAGACCCAAGGTTCCATATCCCGTCGGTGGCGAATTTTCGACACTAGCTGGATCCACTTCAGTCGCTTTCCGGAGACGAATTCTAACGGTTGGCTGCTCTGATCGGTAGTTGCCCGTGGTTTCTACTATCAATGCCATTCGAATGCTGGTGCGGGACCCTAGCAAACGGGCGACGAATCGCGCGCGAACATTCCTTCCTCTTCTTTGTTCTGCCTTCTCCTGTCATAAGCACACTCATACACACCTACATTCACTACACTACCGCATACGCCAGGATACCAGCAAGTGGCTCAGGGCTTGTTCCTGCTGGACGGGGCCCTATTACAGAGGGAATCCCCTAAGTCGGCGTGGAGGTCGGCGCCGCCTCTGACCATCCAGCGAGGAAGGAATCAAGGCGTCTCCCGGGATAAAAGCACTCACTTCACAGACGGAACTAATAATAATAATAATAATAATAATAATAATAAAAATAATAATAATAATAATAATAAAAATAATAATAAAAATAATAATAATAATAATAAAAATAATAATAATAATAATAATAAAAATAATAATAATAATAATAAAAATAATAATAATAATAATAAAAATAATAATAATAATAATATTTATTTTTCTGCTAATGAGCTTTCGCTCGGTGGCAGAGTTTTACAGCACATATGAATTACATATTAGTTACATATATATAATATGATTATACATTAGTTACATATATATAATATGAAAAGTACAACTGAAGTACAACGAAAGTAATACTAAGGAGAATGTCTAAGACCTAACATACACACATATTTGGAATCACACGCAATTCTCTAGGCGTTTCCGGAAGCAACGCACACTGGAGGGAAAAGTCGCCAGTACTGCAGCAGGTAAATTGTTCCAATCAGTTATTGTCCGGTTGGCAAAAGAGTATTTACCTACGTCGGTTTTTTGATTCCTATATTTGATTTTGTATGGATGATCTCCTCTTCCGAAATATTGAGGGTGCCCTATCCTAGTTCGAATGTCATTTAACGCTTTACATCCAGTGTACGCTTTCAGAAGGTTTACTAATCTAGCGATCTTTCGACGTTTGCCTAAGGGTTCCCACATCTGACCACTAATGACCGTAGCAGTGGACGTGCCCGAAAACATCAATTAACCATCAATCAATCCAACCTCATTCATAGCCTTTCGCTTTCTGTCAGGGAGAGACGTAACTCAATTAAAAAAGTTCTACGAGTCGTTCACCACGGAGAGAGGAACGCGACATTCGGACAGTCCCTCCCCTGAGCCGGAACGAAGATAAAGAAGACACACACCCTTCGCGAAGGCGAGACTCGCAGCTGAATACAGATAATGTGTAATTTATTTACTTCCTCCACACGCTGTGTAGCGAGTCTTAAAACCGGGAGGCGCGACCCGGCGTTAAGCACGCGGCTTCGTATCTCGGTTAAACTTTTACACAGCGGCCGAAGCGCCGGCGGGGGCGTCGCGCCGACTCGGGAGCGCTGCCATGGCAACGCTTTACGGGCGATAAACATGCGCGGCGGACGCTCAAACAACGCTAGATAGTGCGCGGGGGCAAAGGGCAGCGCGCCGGAGGTGGTGGTGGTGGTAGTAGTAGTAGGTGACGAATGGCTGGCGTATGCGTGTGTGTGTGTGGGGGGGGGAGAGGGAGGCAAAGAAGAGCACGGGGCAGGCGGAGGAGGTGAAGCATGAGCCAAAAGTTACACGAGGCGGTGACCGGCGCCAGTGTAAAAGGTAGCGAAGACGTCACCATCGGAAAACGTAAGAAATATTTAATAAGGACGGTAGGCGGGAGGAGAATTGTCGGAGTTAAAATGACAAATTTCGGATGGGGTGAAGTCACGATAATGAAGTGGCGTTCATGGGGTTTCCAGTTACGTCCGGGAATGAGATGGAAAGCTCGATACGAAACGCATTAGTTAAGAAGATTTTAGATACACAACGGAAAGGTAAAATGATGGTACGAGAATGTTAGGGGGAGGAATGTAAGTGAGGAGAGTGGAATAACGAAATCAGAAATGGCGGCTGCAGAGGAGCTCAGGGTAACCAACGAGTCCCAGGGCTACCAACGAGTCCCAGGGAAATAAACGGATGACAGGCAGTTAAAACGCTGGGAGGTAATGGAACGTTGTGGTAACTGCAACCGCTGGGGGGGGGGTAGTACTCGGCAGTAAATAACGCGCCGCCACGCCCCCCGGCACCTTCCAGCTTCCTCCTTCGCTCCTCCCCCGCCGCGGTTAACTCCGAAGGACCTCTAACCCAACAGGCGTGACTGATATATAGTGAGGGTACTGCTCTCAATTTATATGGCTGTTCCCGACAATTGGGTCATTGCGATTTCATTAGAATTCCCGAAGTATCCGTGAAGGGAACGGAGATAAGCACAAAGAGAGAAACGTAGCCGAAATGACAAACGTTCTCGCCAGTCGGGGTTAGGAATTCCTAATAATGTTCCCTTGATATTGACTGCTTTTCTCAAAACAAAAATTAGAAATGAGAAGGTACGATAGTTCTAATTTTAGACATTTCTATATTAAACACTTCGAAAACTATCAAACTGCCAGTTAGGAACTCTGGTGAAATACTATAGAAATAATTTTTTGAGCATTAACCCCAGGAATACGAAGGAGCCCACCATCTTGATAATGCACTCAGTGAACTTGGGAGGGAGGGGAAGGGGAGGGAGGGAGAAGGGGAGGGGGAGGGTAAGGGAGAGGGAGGGGTTGTGAGGGGAGGGGAGGGGAAGGAGAGAGGAGGGAGGGGAGGGGATGGGGGAGTGGAGGGGAGGGGGAGGGAGGGGAAGTGGAGGAGAGGGGAGGGAAGGGGGAGAGGGAGGGGGAGTGGGGATGGGAGGAGGAGAAGGATGGGAGGAGGGGGAGGGTAAGAGGAGGGGGAGGGGTGAAGGAGGGGAGGAGGAGGGGGTGGGGAGAAGGAGGGGAGGAGGAGAGGGAGGAGAAGAGGGAGGGTGAGGAAAGTCCTGCGAGCGTATGCGGTCGCCCGAGAGCCTCAGCGGGAGCGCCACCGCAAGCGGCGCGGCTGCTCCCAGCTCCGCGTGACGGAGGCCCCCAGCGCTCTGCGAGGTGCAGCCGGCGGCGAGCGCGGGCCAAGCAACGCGCGCTTCTTGCGGTCGACGCCGATGCTATCGATTGATTGATTGATTGATTGGGATTCCGGGTGCGACAACTGCTAAGGTTATTAGTCCCGTTTGTGTAGTGCACGTTTTTCCTCGGTAGCTGGCGGTGATCTTCCCCGCTGGATGGCGAGATGCGGCGCCGACCTGTCGTCGGCTAGTGGTGTTTTTCCCACAACCAGGTAGCTCCCATCAGAGGGGCACCGCCCCAGTCGGGATAAACTCAAAGCTCCCGACCGGTCAAGTAAGGCCTGAGGACAGGACAAGCAAGAGGAAGGAACGATCGCGTGCGGTCCGGGGCAGTTTGTTAGGGTTCTGCTCCGGCATTCGCCCGGTGATAATCGGAAAAACCACGGAAAACTACCGATCAGATCAACCAGCCGCTAGAATTCTCCTCCACATCTGGACCGTTGCTCTTTGTTACACTACCAATGATCAGATGATACGGGGAAAAGACGAGTAATTCGTGCATTAACCAAGAGTTAAATTCCGAAATTATATCAGACACTTAGGATCCTATACCCGTGTTATAATTTAGAGAAATATTTCCTTGACGATCTTGTTTCAAAATCACGGAATATACTACAAATAATAATCGAATTATTTGCATAATTTTATTTCATCAACACATAGTACTTACATCGTACGTACATAAAAACATCGAACTACTCGTCATTATATCCCATTGCATACATTCAGAGACGGAATAGTTTTCATGCACATTCGATTCACATTACAAATCGAGTAGCACCGACGTAGTGAAATTTCGATTACATTTCTCTCATGAACGTCTACAATAAATTTTCTCAAATTTCCAATTTGAATTAGATATAAATAAATGCTAAAAATGCTATAAATACTGTGATATATGCCTTCTGGCCGTTCTTCGGGCTTTGATGAAATGAATACATTTAATGATGATGAATGCCAGTAAAATTTCTTAGTCTATGCAAGAGAAGAGGCTTATGCCAT
The DNA here is from genome assembly GCA_038098605.1 of Gryllus longicercus. Lineage (NCBI taxonomy): Eukaryota > Metazoa > Arthropoda > Insecta > Orthoptera > Gryllidae > Gryllus > Gryllus longicercus. The sequence continues at coordinate 956,665 of JAZDUA010000541.1, read as the reverse complement.
TATATCTCCCCGTTTATAGGATCAGTTAAGACTGACTTTTGCCTTTACATGTGTGACAACTGACAAGGTAATCATGAGATATAAATTATAATTTGGGACGGATTTTAATGAAACCTCATTTCTTCTTTTTACTTCAGAACAAAACTGTGTAGTCTAGAAATTCATTTTATGATATATCCAAAGGACGTGACCCGTTTTTATACGTCATATTTTGCGTTTGTCGTCGATTTCAACTAATAAATAATTTTTTACATTTTACGTCATTTTTAATGCATATTCGCCGATTCCATCGATTTTAATACCACGTAATAAATGTTCTGGTTCATACAATATTTAAGAGATACAACAAATGCTCACCACAGAATTGCGAGTAGCCTATTCGATTCCTTCGCTCATTGTATAATGTCAGCCGTTGGGAGAACTACGTAATCTAAGGTTCCTGTGATGCCTATCTGCGGCATTATCAGTTCGACCGAATTTGCGATTAATATAGGCAGAGATTTTCTTGTAGAGAACAGTCCAAACCAAACGTTTGCAAGTGGAGTTCACTTGAACAAAAGGAAGAAGCCTCAATTACATCAGTAACATATCCAGACCATAAGTTGTTCCTCTCAAGTGGTTTTGATAAAAAATTTTAACGTCATTTTTCTTTGTTTTTAGGGTATTTTAAAAATATTTTAAGAGCATTTTATTGATCATTTTTATGTTTTAGGTCATAAAAATCGATAATAATAATTACAATAGATGGATTATTATGAATGGATAAGCGTTATGTAGGATACATGATGGTTTGAGAAGTCCACCATCACAACCACATGGGAAAAATACCCAAGCTTTCCATGGCAGGTGAGTCTCCAGCCGACGATTCCGCATATTTAAATTCTACTCCAAGCCCTTACGCTAACGAGTTCGTAAATTAAAATATTATTGAAACTCTCAAAATTGACCGTTGTCAAATAATCGTTGCACGTGTTAGCTTGTAAATGTGATAAAAGGCAGTTATTTTTATAAGATGAGTAATTTACTTACACTGTTTAATAAGTGTATGCGCTTGAATTGTGCAACAGTAAGCTATAAAACTACTCCAAGTGCAACGAGGGCGGAACGTGTTCCCGATTTGCCTCTAGGAGATTTCTCCGTTCGGCGGTCCCCACGCCAGCGCGCGCGCAGGCAGCGCCCGCGGAGAGCGCAGGCGAGAGGGCAGTGCTCTCGCGCACGGCTGCGAGCGAGACGCCGCCGCCGGAGGAGGAGGAGGATGCAGGCGGCCTTGAAGGAGGAAGTCGTGGGCCCCGGCGACCCCGCTCCTCGCGGCAGCGGCTCTGCACCAAGACGCATCGCCTTCGGACGTCCACGGCCCCCACACACGCACGCGCCCGCCCCCGCGCACGCGCACGCGCTCTTCCACAAGATCCAGGGCACAAAGGGAGCAAGTGCGTTGGGGCAAATTCTGGGGTTGGAGTACGATCGGGTAGTTGAAACTTTTATTTCGTCAACTCGAAGTATTCACTGCCATGGAGAGGAGGAAAGAAACCGACTTTCCTATGATTTTCTAGCGTACCACAACGTTGAAATGAATTTTCTCAATACCACTTATATCCTTCTTGCTCCAAGCTTTTCATATTACTTTTTTAAAGAATTTATTTGACATTTACTTGAGAGATCAAGAAAATAAGTGACAAATTAGAGAGGAAGGGAGTAATTTTCTTCCGAATGTGAAACTAATTTATTTTCTTTGAACAATGTAAAACATTACACTTCAATTTTTACGTGCATTAATTATGAATATAAAATAAGAAAGTGGTATTTTTCATTTTCAAGATATTGCATTTCGAAAAACCTCGAGAGGAGAAGTCTTGTAAAGATTCAAGAGGAGGAAACTGTAAAGCAAGAAGAAAAGAAACGTCGCATGAGAAAATTGCGGAATGGGTAAAATATTCATGTATATTTCAAACAAAGAACGCAAGAAAAATAATAAAACAAGAATCTACGAACATGTTGAGAATTGAGGCTGCTGAGAATGACATACAAAGAATATTGAAACATAAAAATAATATTTTTAAAGATAGAAGTAATTTCAATAATATGGTACTTATGGGGCGAAAAAGACAGCGGTTTTTCCTTGTGACAATTTCTCTCTCCTTGTGTTTACAATTTCTATTTTATAGGCGGCTTGAACTTCGAATACTATATGCATTGCTTCGAGTTAGAAACAAGGGCTGACTACCAGGCCTTTTGGCGAGTTAATAGGTCAATTCATTGGCATGCGCTCGATAAAAGATCGAAGTGAGCTGTCAACACGCCGGAGTTTTCTCGAACTGTTTCCTGTTTCTTTTATTAGAAAAGACGCTAACTTTTCTAGTAGCATTACAAAGACCATGCACATGGTCATTTACAAGAAACAATAGGGAAATGTACAACTTTAAATTCATTATCGATCTTAATTACCGCGGTTTCTCGTAAGTGATAGTTGGACAACTTCGATAGTTTTCTCGACTTGTTTGCCAACACAATAACTCCCTTTACGACCCCATAAACAGCTCCCGAAGATACACCGGCGATAAGTGTTCCCCCGCTGCCGTAACACACATCCCCACACGACTCATACGCGAGACAAAGCGAGCGCGTGGCGGCTCCCGGAAAGGAAAGCCCGGCGCGGCCGAGTCCGTTCGGAGAAAAGTCCTCGAGATGGAGCGACGGAGAGGCGGGCCCGGGGCCCGGCGACCGGCGCGGCGGCCGAGCGGCGGCGTGGAGGCGGGGGCGCGTGGGCGCGGAGGAATAACTCCCGAGAGCGAGACGCGGGGCGCTCCGCCGGCCGCGGACACCTCCATCGGGCCTCGAACCGCGGCCTTCGGGGTCACGTGGCCGCTGACGTCACACCGTGTAATCGCCCCCGCCGCCGCCGCCAGCGTTGTCGTCGTCGTCGTCGTCGTCGCCGAACGCTTTTTGCAGCAACGGGCGCGGCGGAGGCGGCAGGCGGAGCCGCGGCAGTCGCCGCACGCTTCGCTTGCACAGTTGGCAACGCTGACAGCGGTTAATAAGGCGCGTAATGAGCCGGTGGCGCACAGAGGGACCGCTGTGGGCCTCGCAAAGGCGCGCTCCTCCTCTGGAGACGGGAAGTTGGTTAGGCAAAAATAAATAAAAGCTTAGGCGGCAAACTTAATGGCGTTAGTCAGAAAATTGTACAGGCGCTGTAGTTCTAATACGATCTCATTAGTACTTTACCAGTTTCACTACCTAATTGACAATCTAATTCTTTCTTTACTTTATTGGTCGAGACATTCGTTATATTTATGGCATCTTGTCGATCTACTTATAAATATCATACACTTGAATTTTGTAAAGTTGCTTTCTGTAGTTGACGTAACAGTATCTTTCACATATTTTGAGAACATTAATAGTCAATATTTATTTTACAATTTCTAGTCATCCAGCCGCTAGGCGAGCCAGAAACACAGATTACAACCAATTTTGAGGCAAACAAATTGAACTTACAAATCTCAAAACATTTTTTATTGCACAACGTCTGGAATTAATTTTTAATCTATTCAACATGTCTGAAATTATTTTTCAATCTTGTGTCTTTTCGGTTCAAGGAAGTTACTTTTCCGAATTACATTCGAGAAACACTTTTCCTCAAACTCAAAATGTGAAAATAAGCTGAAAATAATAGTATTTTCCTGAAATCTCTATTTCACGTCCAGGCCGGAAGGGACCATAACAAGAAAACCCGTCGAGAATTCCGTAGAAAGAACCGCGGAGCGCAGATCTCCCTGAATCTTTCATGGCGCGCAAGGTTGTTTTGGAGGATGTACAGTTACGCCGTCTTTTGTCAACCGGAGGCAGCCCTTCCGGTCGCGCGCCGAGAATGAGGCAGCGGCGGGACGCGAGGAGCGCGAGGCAGCCGTCGCCTGTCCACGCGAACAACGGACGTCGCGCCTTGGGGAGCGGCTTCTTCGAGGCGAGGCAATTCCTAAAAAGCTCCTCTGCCCGAAGACGTTGGGGGTCGGAATGGTGCAGCAAAACACTTCTCCGATTGAAAATATGTTCCCCTCCAAAACTTGTAGTTTTTAATTCCAAATAATATTGTGGATTAAAATTAATTAAAGTTATTAAAAAAATAAATATATGGAATGTACATTTCGTGCGTTCTCGGGAAATTTGCACACACACGCACACACTCACTCACACTTTAGATTAAAGTTGTATAGACGAATTCAGATCTAAAGTGAAGATTTTAAATTGTTATTTGAACTATTTTTTGTCCACACGTTTGAAGAATTTGATATGCATTTCATGCCACACATTTTCGACCACGCACTGTTCCAGCGCAACGTACTCAACGATTTAAAAAATGAAACGACAGGAAGGTTTATGACACTAACTCTACACTATTTGCCTCCATTTCATTTTCATGAGTGAAGAGCTTAATGCAATATTGTGTGCATTCACGAATTTGTACCTTACTTTTGTATGGAGATGCCAGAATTCAATGATGAACCAAAGCGTAAAGAGCATTAAGAAAAAATAGAGTTTGAGGAACCATGCTCAACCTAATGAAATTTTATTTGTAGCACATTTCGGTAAGCTAAAATACTCTTTCAGTCTCTTACATTTTCTGATTAATTATTGAACTCTTTTTCTTTACCCGAATGAGGCGAAAAATAATGAACATTGAAAAAAACGAAACAGTTTTGATTTTGACTGAAAATGCAAATATTTGATTGCATCATTCCGCCTATTCTCATATTGCGGGTATGGACTGAATTTTCATACTCCATGCACACACATATGCACTGTTAGGACAGAACTGATACGTGACAGCAAGGCCCCAAGGAAGAGGTTGCTTGCCATTATACTATTGTTATTTGCGTTTAGCTTAATATAATAGAAATTTTATTTCTGATTTTATTGGTATGTAAACTCATTCATACTATTCTACATTATTATAGTAATAGTAAAAACTGTTATTTGTTGTTCTTGATAAGGATGCGTGTTACGTTTTAAAATACGTGCATGGTTTTATTCAGCAGCATTTTTGATGATGCAGGCCTCTAGTATGCTCGTATTTCTTCATTTTTGAAAATACGAATAAGGGTTTTAGGATTTAATATTTTAATAAGCATTGAAACATTTAAAATTTGAGTTATAATTCGCAGGAAGCTGGAAACTTGTACCCGTTGATTTAGCACCAGTGCCAGTTGGCCAAACAGAAATTCCAACTTCCTGCAGTGTTGTTTCCTAAGCCAGCGAATGTTCCCACGCTCCGTAAAACGGCATTTGACGATCAGATTTGGCCAGGGTCCTCTTGTCCTTGACAACCCTCGAGTGGGCCACACGCGACACTCGCGCTTCCAGCGGAATAGCGAGCTGGAGGCTGCCGGCGGTCACACACACAAGCACGGGCTAGGACGACCCGACCCGACGCGGCGCTACCGGGAACTCGCTTCGCCTTTCCGCCGTGAGGCGCGTCACGCGAAGCCCACGAGGCCTTCGGCGCCGGCGACGGCCGCGCCCGTCTGCTCCTCGCAACGCGACGAACAGACGGCGACGAACAGACGGCGACGAACAGACGGCGACGAACAGACGGCGACGAACAGACGGCGACGAACAGACGGCGACGAACAGACGGCGACGAACAGACGGCGACGAACAGACGGCGACGAACAGACTGCGACGAACAGACGGCGACGAACAGACGGCGACGAACAGACTGCGACGAACAGACTGCGACGAACAGACTGCGACGAACAGACGGCGACGAACAGACGGCGACGAACAGACGGCGACGAACAGACGGCGACGAACAGACGGCGACGAACAGACGGCGACGAACAGACGGCGACGAACAGACGGCGACGAACAGACGGCGACGAACAGACGGCGACGAACAGACGGCGACGAACAGACGGCGACGAACAGACGGCGACGAACAGACGGCGACGAACAGACGGCGACGAACAGACGGCGACGAACAGACGGCGACGAACAGACGGCGACGAACAGACGGCGACGAACAGACGGCGACGAACAGACGGCGACGAACAGACGGCGACGAACAGACGGCGACGAACAGACGGCGACGAACAGACGGCGACGAACAGACGGCGACGAACAGACGGCGACGAACAGACGGCGACGAACAGACGGCGACGAACAGACGGCGACGAACAGACGGCGACGAACAGACGGCGACGAACAGACGGCGACGAACAGACGGCGACGAACAGACGGCGACGAACAGACGGCGACGAACAGACGGCGACGAACAGACGGCGACGAACAGACGGCGACGAACAGACGGCGACGAACAGACGGCGACCAACGTGCGACTGTTCCGCAAAGGTATCGCCGCCGCCTCCGCAAGGACGCCCCCGCAAGGCTAGCGGATTTCGTTCTCACTCGCCTTGCGCCTACGGGCGCGCGCGGACGGCGGACGGACAGACGGACGGACGGATAGCGCGTGGGATTCGCGCGTGGTCACGCGGCCGGGAGCTCCCCTCCCCTCTCCGCTCCTCTCACCGAGCGCGCGCGGCAGCCAAGCAACGGGGCCTAGCCCAACGGCGTGCCAGATTTGGGTGGAGCGCTGGAGACTGGCAAGGCAAACACACGATCGGATGGCGTTCACGTGGCTTTTAAAAGCCCAAGCGCACGTGACTTCCTAAGTCATCGTCAACATTGTCGTAATCATCACAGTCTTTGGACATTTTAACATACGCTTAGCCGTTTTGGATATCAGCTGACGCTCCCGTCCCTCAGTTAATTCCTGTGTCCTTTTACACCCTAGGGAACTCTGACTTACCCTTGTACCCCATTACAGACACGGAGGTTTGATTGCGGCTGGGTGGCGCTCACGTACCTGTCAATTGACCATTGTGGAGCTTGCTTGTCTGGACGCTTGTCTGGTCACATTCATACCTCATTTAGACAACATTCGGGAAGGAAGCGGACTGAGAAGAAAATGGAGATTGAAGGTCTGTGGTGATTGGGATAAATGGCATAGGCTGCATCATGACACAACACAAATGTAATCATCTGTGCCCAATGCTGGAGTCGAACACGCAGAAACCGCAGCTAGCCGATTCATCATTGTGAAATGAATTTTAGTCTTTGTACTTTTAATTGTAATTCTTAATTAACCATTTGATCAAATTCATTTTACTATTTTTTCATCATTTCAAACTTTTTCGTATGTTTCTCTCACAAGTTTTATTGTCCAGCGTAGGCATCGACATTACTTAGGAGAAAAATTCAAACGGAATCCATACTAATAAATATACATTTTCACCCTAGAAATCAACACTATAAATATTCCGCCAATCTATTATCAAAACTGACTATTAACATCCTCCATTCCGCAAAACAAACTGCGTGTCTCTTAACCGTACCAAAAACAATGGTAAAACTTCACTTACATAATATGCACTTACCACGGCCAGTTATGGAGATATTGTCACTAGAAATTCAAGAGAGAGAAGAACAAAAAGGGGCTACATGCAAGATATTTTCTTTCAGAAATTATTCAAAATCACTTATATCAATCAAAATGTTTAAAACTTATTCAGTCAAGCTATTTTCTTGTCTACCGGAAAAAAATAATTCTCCAAAAGAATTTTCAGAATTAAGATTAATTTCTGTTACTAGTTACATTTAAAGCTTAACTTTGTAAACGTATAGTGAAATGCTCAGGACGGAAAATTTAATCTGACTGCATTTCAACTTCTACCTTCTTGCCTGTCAGGTTTTAAATTGCTTTGAATATTTCAGTTACTTCAATGCCACGGGAGTTCCATCGAACAATTATATTTCAATTTATGCATTAAGTCGAATCACGTGTCCTTCTGTAATCATGTGCTGCAGTCATGCTCTGACGCAACAACCTAATATTGTGTAATGTCTCTGCATATGCTATTTTACATCTTCTTCGGCAATTTTACACATCGTCAAACGATTTCAGTTAAAATACCCTTTTCATTGTTTGTGGTCTGACGAGTAAACGATACTTAATGATAGATATTAACGCCCATAACATTTCAATAGTATACCTATGTATTTCCATGGACATTCAGTTTACGCCACCGTAATAAAGGATCTCATTCAAAAATCCTTTGTACTTTATTGTCCAATACGTACGTAGTAAAGATAAAGTATAGTATTGCTACAGCGGAAAGTGACAATTGTTTATAAAAACAACACAAAGCAACTAGTAATGTGGGATAATGATATCAAAAAAGTGGATAAAACTCCCTGCTTTATGTAGTAAATTGCTTTCCGTAATACTCGATGAAGCCAGAATGCACTTTTTGTCCTTAATACCGAAACAGTGGTTTACAACAGTACATCTATCTGTCCGTCTAAGGTGAACACTAACACCTGAAGCCGTTCACACAATTTTCTCCAAAATTTATATTCCCCTATCAATCTCAGCGACCTCAAGACAGTACGAATTTGTAACGGATATTTTTATTTTTTGGCGGTACTAAACATAAAGCCTCGTCATTTTCAACATTTTCTAAAAAAATGTTCAGTTTTTTTTCGAATAGATCTAAGTCTGCTTATAAAAATAACTAGGTCTAATTTTCGTTGAACTCCCTGATTTTTCGAAATTTGCTTAAGTTTACAATGTTTTCAGCCAAAATGTTTCATATCCCATCGTGGGAAAAAAATGCTGATTGGAAACACTTTTGCAAGTTTAAATAGTATTGTGACGAACATTGCATCACCTGCAGGATTCGCTGCGCTTATTACTTCATCTGCCGGCGCCTCCCCACCCGTCCCCTCTGAACTGGACGGTTCCGGGTTATTCGCGTGTAATCAAGTATTTTAGTGTAGCATTAAGAAATGAAATAAACTTTTGTGTTAAAATAATACCTGTGAGTGAGTTATAATTCACCACGGAGAAACGTTACAGTATTATAATAATGCAACGCCGTTACAAATACTGTGAGGAAATATATGTTGACATAAGATAACTAGTTATTTTTATAATAGATAATAATGAATATTCAGCTACTTCTCTACGCAAATAATTCAATCTTTGAGTTTTGTTTCCACTAGCCACTGCTATTGAATTGCGAAATTATTTGACATATAAGAAAGCGAAGAAAAATTATATTTTTGTCATCTGCAGCTCTTGCACTAAGATTCATACGGTTGAAACAAGACAAAACGAACGAATTACAATCTAAAATTTCCAAGAAATATATCAGATTCATTTATGAGAATGTAAATGATACAAACGAACTGTGATGCTTGGGGAAAATATACAGGTTAATAATAAATCTACAGAGGAAAATTGTAAAACTGCACAACTAATGCGAAGTAACTTGAAGTTCTATATTTTAAATTTCTCTGTATGCTATTTTATAATTCTTATGCAGTTCTCGTTATACTTTTCTTTCTCTAGTGCCTGGAAAGAACCAACTGCCGCTTCGCGAAGAGAGCCGCAGGAAATGCCTCTCATCCGCAAAATTCTGTTAACTGTCGGGGCCAACTTCTTGTTCACATGTCGCGCACAACGGGGCATGCAGGAGCCCCAGCCCTCACGCGCGTCCCGCCGCCCGCTAACACGACGCGGGACACGCCCCCTCACCTGGCGATCGCACGCCCCCACCTCCTCCGCGAGCGCACAACGGACAAGGCCTCCTGGGAAAGGGGGCGACTGCACTTGGCGGTTCACTAACTCATCTGAAAGCCCGCCTCCCGGTTCGTGTTCATTAAAATCGCTTGTTTCCCAATTTATCCTGAAATACGTACGCCGCAGCACTCCACGCGCTAGGTTCGTAAGAGAAGCTGTAACTGACCGTGGTGTCCATCTCTGAAGCTTATTTCAGAGAGAATCACAAACGCCGACAGAATATTCAATGTAAATCAAAGCTGGCTTGTTGCAAACAGCAATAAACTCTTTAAAAGTTTTGAACTCGAAAGGTCATGTGCTCTTTGTTACTTGTCTTTTTAATCGTGAAAGCCTAAAAGTGATATTAAACTCGCATACATGTAATGCCCAAAATGTACAAGTAATGTTCAAAAGTTGCGCTGTAATTTGAGGGGGAGGGGAGAATACACAAAAAATCACAACAAAAACACACACTATTCTTCTATTCATTTGTATCAAAAAGAGAGACTTGTAACGCAAGATAAAAAGTTTTTAAACTGCTGCCTGTGAAAAAACAACCTGGTCATTCTATCACTCAAATAGCAACTGACGGCAGTTACTTGACGGCAGTTACTTTCAACACTTTTCACTTTAAAAAATTACTACAATGTACGTTCGCATTAAAAAAATGTTGAGTCCGAACTTGACTGAACTACCAACTCCTCTCGCACCAAAGAGGAATCACAGATATTGATAATAGAGTGGTACACATTCGATCCACAAAGATGCACTATATTAGATTTGAGGATGTTATGTACTACATTCAATAGAACACTCGGTAAGGACCGTGATGCCGTCACTATCAAGCAGCGGGCGTCCTACCATTCGAAGTGGTCCAGCTTTCACTGAACAGCATTCTGAGAGAACCCATCAGAGGACGTTCTGTAATCTGTCCGACATCGTTTAAATTTGATTCCAGTCGGTTGGTAGTTACTTTGCCAGCTGAGAGCTCAGAAGATTCGGAAAACTCTTCCCTATTATCTCAAGCCCTGTTCAAATAAACGCACGGGTAGCGGTAGCGGTGGCGGCAGAGAACGAGGAGATGCCTCCTCAAACACGCGGAGCGAGCGGGCGGAGCGAGCGGGCGGGGCGAGCGGGCGGGGCGAGCGGGCGGGGCGAGCGGGCGGGGCGAGCGGGCGGAGCGAGCGGGCGGAGCGAGCGGGCGGAGCGAGCGGGCGGGGCGAGCGGGCGGGGCGAGCGGGCGGGGCGAGCAGGCGGGGCGAGCGGGCGGGGCGAGCGGGCGGGGCGAGCGGGCGGGGCCAGCGGGCGGGGCCAGCGGGCGGGGCCAGCGGGCGGGGCGAGCGGGCGGGGCCAGCGGGCGGGCGGGGCCGGCGGGCGGGGCCAGCGGGCGGGCGGGACCAGCGGGCGGGCGGGGCCAGCGGGCGGGCGGGGCCGGCGGGCGGGCGGGCGGGCGGGCGAGCGGGCGGGGCCAGCGGGCGGGGCCAGCGGGCGGGGCGGGCGGGCGGGGCCAGCGGGCGGGGCGGGGCGGGGCGGGCGGGCGGGGCGAGCGGGCGGGGCGGGCGGGGCGGGCGGGCGGGGCGGGGCGAGCGGGCGGGGCGGGGCGGGCGGGCGGGGCGGGCGGGGCGGGCGGGCGGGGCGGGCGGGCGGGCGGGGCGGGCGGGCGGGCGGGGCGGGCGGGCGGGGCGGGCGGGCGGGCGGGGCGGGCGGGCGGGGCGGGGCGGGCGTCGGGGCGGGCGTCGGGGCGGGCGTCGGGGCGGGCGTCGGAGCGGGCGTCGGAGCGGGCGTCGGAGCGGGCGTCGGAGCGGGCGTCGGAGCGGGCGTCGGAGCGGGCGTCGGAGCGGGCGTCGGAGCGGGCGTCGGAGCGGGCGTCGGAGCGGGCGTCGGAGCGGGCGTCGGGGCGGGCGTCGGGGCGGGCGTCGGGGCGGGCGTCGGGGCGGGCGTCGGGGCGGGCGTCGGGGCGGGCGTCGGGGCGGGCGTCGGGGCGGGCGTCGGGGCGGGCGTCGGGGCGGGCGTCGGGGCGGGCGTCGGGGCGGGCGTCGGGGCGGGCGTCGGGGCGGGCGTCGGGGCGGGCGTCGGGGCGGGCGTCGGGGCGGGCGTCGGGGCGGGCGTCGGGGCGGGCGTCGGGGCGGGCGTCGGGGCGGGCGTCGGGGCGGGCGTCGGGGCGGGCGTCGGGGCGGGCGTCGGGGCGGGCGTCGGGGCGGGCGTCGGGGCGGGCGTCGGGGCGGGCGTCGGGGCGGGCGTCGGGGCGGGCGTCGGGGCGGGCGTCGGGGCGGGCGTCGGGGCGGGCGTCGGGGCGGGCGTCGGGGCGGGCGTCGGGGCGGGCGTCGGGGCGGGCGTCGGGGCGGGCGTCGGGGCGGGCGGGGCAGGCGGGGCGGGCGGAGCAGGCGGGGCGGGCGGGGCGGGCGGGGCGGTCCGCGAGGAGCGGAGACGTTGACCCCGCCCCTCCCGCGCACCGCCCAAGCAGCCGCGTGTGCGGAGGAGGCGGAGGAGGCGGACGCGCGCGTCGCCACGCCATGCCACGCGGCTGCCGTCGCTCGGAGGAAGGCGGCGCGGAAATGTGTGGCACGCGCGCCACGGCACACGCAGCTCCGAAAAGAATCAGAGACGCCCGTGCAAAAATATACAAAAAGTACGAAACGTTTAAGAAGACAAAAGGAGGGAATTCTGTTGCAGAATAAATGCGAAATGTAAAGACACTCACCTTGAATGTATTTGAAAGTCATTTTGGGACAAAAATCTTTATTATGATCCTCAGTAACAGCCTTTGCATCATACCCGAGATGAATGCATGGGTGACGATGGCGATGGAGTAAGGTTGAAATGAGACGCAGGGGATACAGGAAACCTCTAAGTGAAACCTACCGCGAACCCACTGTGACAACCAGAAATGTAAAAGGATCGACGGGAATTTGAATCCCGGTACCAAGAGACCACCACCCTACTGGTCACCCAGTCAGTTTGGACAGAACATTGACTGAGAAGTAGGGGCAGATCTACCTGTTTATAATAACGCAAGACATGCAACAAACAACAGTAATCGCTCGCAATTCATAGAATAATGTAGTGACGAATACGAATCCATACAACGAAAGGTTGCGTTTTTTACTGGTCTCATTAAAAATAACTCTTGGAAAAATAACAAATGTTTTGTACCGTACGGTTTTGTACTAATGGCATACCATTGTAGCTTCAAGAGTGCAGTACAGACTCTGACATTCTGCTAAAATTGAAATTTCTTAATCCCAATATTGAACGCAAACAGTAATTGTAAACTAACACTGAAAAAATTGTAGAAAAATAGTTATTTATGAAAACAATAAAGAAAGTGAGTCTTTGACATACGAATAAAATACTCGTATTTCCGGACGATGCTACTACTGAAATAAGTCGCCCCTATGCGAAAGACAATTACATACGAACTACGCAGTATAATGTTTTAAACATACGAATTCATTGAAACTTACACGTATAAATTCTTGCGATGATTCCCATTTCGCGAGACAGTCATAACGAATTGCTTTCAAACCGCGCAAAACTCGCTCTTCGCTCGCCCTTTGGGCCCACTGTGCCGCGCGTCTGGCGACGGCAGCTGGGGCGGCGCGGCGCCGACAATGGGAGAAGGCCTGGCAAGAAGGCGCGTGACTGCCGAGGGGGGGGGGGGAGAGAATGACGCGAACGAAGGTGACAGGAGTCTGCAGGAGGCAGGTCCCACTGCGGCGGCAAAGAGACGAGCTAATCGTTATGCCTACGATGGTGATATACAACGCTGGCATCGGGAGTTTTAACGAGTGGATTTCTAAATTACTGGAATACTTTGATTCCGTTAAATACTAATCAACACGCTTGCTGAAGTATGTAGTGGAAATCTTCCAATATTAGATTTCACTTATACTTTTATAACACATTCAACTTACAACAACAACAACAACAACAACAACAACAACAAGATTACACATACAACTTTTCTGAAGTACAAACAAATATTTCTGATTACTTACGAAGCATGGATGGTAGTAACATGGTAGTTAAACGACCAATTACAACCTACTTACTTTTATAGTGAACTTGGTCGGAAACAGTTAAAACGCGCTGGTTATGTTGGCAATACATATAGAATAGAGGCGGATCCTCACAGCATTGAAGGGGTAGCAATATTCATGTTCACACATCACCTCACGCCATACATTGTTTTTGATTATATATTTTTAAGAAAATTGTTCGTTTGAAATAAAAAAGTGTGAGTAAATTCTTAAGCGTATTATTGCTTTGCAACTGATGACATTTGTGTACGGTAATTATTTAGCATAAATTGTGTAAAATGACAGGAAATGTTGACTTTGGGGGGTGGAGGCATGGCACCCGCTCCCAGGCCTGCCCTGCATTTACAATAGGTAAGACCACAGAGGTAGTCAAACGCGAAGGCGAGAATTCAAGAAATCATTTCAACTCGGATAAACTTCAAATGAAAAGAAACTGAAACTGCACTTCAGACGCACCACGTGCATTATTCTTCGGACGTCTCCCATTCAGTTCCCGACTTCTGCAAAGCCCTTCTCCGCACGCAACTTTTTAAGAGCATCTACGCAAACATTTCCCCACGCAGCAATCCTACTAGGTAAGCGCGGAGAGGGCGTTCTCAATGGCACCGCGATACAAGGTGGAGGCTGCGGCGACGGCACATGTGGCGACAAGTGCGCGAGCGGAGGGCGGGCGGCGCCAGAGCGTATGCCACGGGCACGCGCCTTCCGCGCCGTTGCACGCCGCCTGCCAGCGGTGCGTGCGCCAGCGTGCGCGTGCGCGAGTGCGCCGTTAGCGCCGTACGCGAAATGGGAAACAGAGCGCGGCCAATTCGGGACGCAACAACGCCTCGGCCCAAACACGCAAGAGACGCACGTTCCGCAGATTTCAATCTGAATTTAAGTAAGATTAGAAAAACGTCTCGGGCGCTGACCCCACAAAAATTATGCACTTTGCCTATCATTTGATTTATAATTATAAAGTTTTGAAGTTTATGGTTATTGTGACCCTAATTTTATTAAAGGTGAGCTAGGTTGTTGGAATAGAGGGGTTGAGAATATCCCATGCCGAATATAGTTAATGATTACTGACAGACTGTTCATAAACAACAAAACTGAGCAGAGGGAACGAATATTTCTTCGTACTCAGAGTAGTTTCACGCACATCTAAAGATGTTAATGCCCACTTAAGAGTTCTCTCAATTAAAATTCGTATAGTCTTGTTAAAGGAGGCTTAACATGATACGCAGCTCGGGTAAATTTAGGTGTTGGGTTTTCAAATTGTCTGAAAACGTCATGGAGAAAATATTCAAGCGGCGAATACATGTTTGGAAAATTTATCCCCTAATGTAACATTGAATTAACAAACTGCGACATCAGAAGTTACCCCAGAGGCAAACCCTTCTTAAATGTTGCGTATCAATATCAGGGCTTGATCCACGGTCTACATTCACCCTCCCACACAAAAGAGACGCTTTTCGACCTGACACTTGGCCTTCCAAAAGAACTCAAGCGCACCAAAGAACCGATCTTGGCGCGGGCCTAGTGGCTGCCCCCTCGCGCGAGCGGCCCGGGGCGGCGCGGGCTGTCGCGGGGGATATGACACGAAACACCTGCAGGAGGGCGACGGGAAGAGAGGGGCCCGGGCGCGCCGGGAGCACACAAACCAGTCCTCGAGGCGGGCGGCTGGCTCAAGCGTCTTGCTGACAACTCAGCTCAGAATGGAACCATTGTGCGCGGTTGTGGTTTTTTGCAAGGAAAGTTAAGTAAACGCCCCAGGGAGATAACCAGGACAGAAGATACGGATAAGCAAGAGAAAATACAGCAGAGGAAGAAACTTTGTAGTTGAGGAGACCAGGATGCAGAAAGGAAACAAGATATTTTGTAATATTTTTTGGCCATATTATATGGTGCTGTAGGAAACCAATAATAATTTATTAATATCCTTCATGCCTTCGCTGTACTATTAAACTCATTACAAATTACGTGTTATTCCACAACATTAAAAGACTGAATACAAAGGACATAATTCAACTGAAAATGCAAGTGACTTGTGTATCCATTAAATACCATTCGTTTATACTACCATAGTCTCTCCATGGAATGCGCTCGCCCGCACTATACGATAACGCTGGTCTTTGTCAGCCCATAAATGTTGGCCAGGCGAGTGGTTTCAAATATCTTTGGACAGAGTCAGGCGGAACAACCCATCCACGACGGTTCGGGGCGGCCCGATTTTTATCTGCGGCAGAAGCCGAGAACGGGTCCTTAGCGCGCGAGCAAACGAGGGGAGCGGCGGGCGAGGCTGCGGAAACGCTTAAAAAGGCGCGTTATCGCACGGACGCACACCAACTAACACCACTCCTTGGCATCTGCATCTGCATGCCGCCGCGCTCTCGAACCGGATGTGTGGCATTTGTCTTCTAGTTGACCAGGAAATTTATTCTAATATTAAGGAAAAAATAATTAATTATCACGTGTTTTTTTTACAACAAGAAAACTAGCAATAATTGAACACGAATGCATTAAAAATGCAATAAAACAAATAAACATTTTTTATTTAATTGCAAATATGTGTTATTAAATAATTAAATTGCTTAATTTTAGCCAGTATCGTAAAGTTCGTTAGTGTCAAAACTTCAAAGGTGTATAGAAATCGAATTTGTATTCATAAAGATGATTTCAACCGCGTGGTCATTATTTTCAGAACTGAAATAATATGTTACCTACGTTACTATGCAAAAACAGCGATAACTAATTGACGGTAACAATCTCTCCGCCCACTATATCAAAAGTGTCATGGGTATATTAAATTAATAACAAACATCTTTGAGATTTGAATAAAGCTACGAAGTTGAATCTTGTTTTATTTTACAACGAAAGGCGTCCAAAACGCGCATCCAAATGGATACAAAATATACGCAGTTAAGCAATTTTAAATATCAAAAATTCATTCACGAATGGTATATATAATAAGCCATCACAAAAAAATCTTCACATGAAAAAGCGGCCGCATACAAGGGCTTGAGTTTCTTATACATCGTATTGTGCGCACGCTTCCATTTTGCGATAGCGGACTCTCCTGCTTTCATGAATTAGTTTAGAACACGTTATGGCTTTGTAATTGTAATTGCTGTTGCCACATCTTTATTGCCTTAAGGCACTTTCTATCGATTAAGGGTAAGTATGTATCACAATGGATTATGAAATCGAGCTTTATGTCTTTACAATGACACGAGTATCTTGATGTGGATTTGGTAATTGAAAACTATCCTCGATGCATTGCATTTCAATCCCGTTTGAGTGATAGGATGTGTAAGCGATATTTAAATCTTAATGGAATGCTCATGCATCTTTAAAAATTTTAGGTCTATTATATTCAACGCATTGTGAATAAAGTCAATGGTTAAATGAGATGACCAAATTATACTGAAATAAATCTCTCCAGGTTTAATAACCAAATATCTATGCGATGGCGCACATTAACACCAGTTTATCCAACAAGTTTATGCATCTGGTCATAGCAACTACATTCTTCTTGAAATAAAACTTCTATACTGACTTTTTAATATGCTTCTTTATAGTATTGAAGAACATGCCAGCGGTCAATATAGTGACTTTTTAGAAAGCTCTTAGCAATAATGTTTATTGTGATGTCTATCGTATTTCATTATTTTTCTCGCAACATTAATTCCAATACAATATGGATGATGCATTGCAAATGTTACTTATGAATAGTATTTAACCACGAGTGCTTCAATCTAAATTGCAATGAATAAATAATTCACAAGAATAGTAACATTAAACATATAATTTTTCAACTTTCATAGTGCTTAGTGCGGGAATTTAACAAAGAAAAGGGAACTAAGATAGTTAGGAATACGTTCTCATATCATTAACCTTATTTATGTTTTTCTTAATAGTTATTGTTAAGAATCTGATATTATTTTCCTCTCTAGTAAATTTTGGGCATCTACGAACTATGATTTTGTAACATTTGTTTTAACACTCTGTAAAAGTGGAAAGGTAATAAACAAATCTGCCTTTAACCAGAACATGTGAAGGGAAAAACCCTAAATAACAAACGCATTCAACTTGACTGATTCAGGATGGAACAATCCCAATATCCGGTTTATCAATTGTTTGCATCGCCATTCCATGACCAACCTGAGTCAATATTAATGATATCATCTGACATCTCCTGTTACATGTTTCAAATCACAGAAATGGATGACGAGAAAACGAGCTCGCTCACTTTACAGGAACTGCCGAAAGGTGAGTGCGTCGTTTTCCGCTTCAGCCCGCCTTGCGGTCAGGTGCACGCGGCGGCCGCGGGCAGCGAGATCGGGGCTGACTCACGCGAATTCGCCGGAACGGGCGCCACCGCGTGGCGAAACGGGCGATAGGGAGCTTAGGCATTCGAAATCATTCACAAGCGAGAAGATACAACGTATGTAATGTAAGCAGTCGATACAAATTCAAGTGCCTTTGACGCATAGCGAAGAGATTGTCTTGGTGGTGAAGTAAGACCTGAAAGACTGGTTCAACTCCATTGGCACTTGCGTTCTGTCTAATGGATTCACTCGAAATGGAATCTGAAAATACGAGGGATGCACAGTGAAAAGGGGGTGCGGTAGTAGAACAGCAAAAATAAGTTTTCGAATGATGAATTAGTAGTCGATTGCAAAAAAATATGCGTATAACATTTATCAAGTTCTATTAGCTTTGTAAATATATGTGACGTTAGAGAACAAAAGGATTTCGAAGTACGAAGTATTATTAAACAGTTTTATATAAGTAGGAAACAATTTCATTTACTGATGTTTTTCTTGTTTCCGACTTGCCAGGAATCAAGTGTCTTGGCGTCGGTTATGCGTTGCTGAGCGCCGACCTTGAATGCTTTGCAGCTGTCTCACTGGCGTTTTTTCTTCCTCCGGGGTCTTTACTCTAACACAGCCACCACTCGCGCGGTGCACTAACGTTCTGCAACTGTTCGAAAGGCTGTTCTTTCCATTTTCAATGCAAATTCTGCGAACAATGCGTATTTTTTCTGGCGTGTTTGTTGGTTGAGAAAAAGTACGATTACAAGAATACAAATATAAGTTGTCCGGTATTGTTGGCACTACAATCAAATGTATATCAATTGAGATGTGTGAAAATATTAACTTCTCTTTAAATCTGCATCAGATATTGAGAGAAAACAATGATTTTCTCCAAAAAGTGGTGAAAAGGGGGAGGATTTTAATGAAATGTCTTTTTTTTCACTTTAGCAAATTCCGCTTAGTACATAAATTCATTTTATGTTACGACAAAAGGTTCTGACCCATTTTATACGATGTTATTATTATTATTATTATTATTATTATTATTTTACATTCTTTGTCAGCTTTAACAAATACGTCACTTTTTACCTTTTCTCTTAATTTTTATTACATTTCCGCTGATTTCAATGATTTTAATATCATTTTAAAAGTACTTCCTTCAAATAATATGTTCCTGAAATGGAGCTATGTATTCATAGCTCCATGGTTCCTGTGACGCCTATCAGCGCCATCGGCGGTAGGCGGATTTCGGGATAACTAAAGACATTTTTCCGTTAAAGAAAACTCCAAACCAAAAGTTTGAAAGCCGAGTTCACTTGAACGAACAGAAGCAGGCTCGATTACATCAGTAACGTATCCAACAGCTTCACTTGTTCATCCGAATAGGTTTTGATAAATAAATCGTCATTTTTCTTTTGCTATTAGGAGATTTTAAAATGATTTTTAAAGCATTTTATTGATCATTTATGGCGATGTTTTAGGTCATCAAAATCGGCCCCGTATTGATGAGTGCTAACTTTAACCTACAGGTTCTGTAAAAATCCAGCTTGCTACATTACATTCATTCTCGTTTTCAATTCCAATTATTTTTTAAGGAATATAATTTCATTGTTTCATTGAAATAATTTAACATTTATTCTATTGTCATTAACCAACTAAAGAGTTTAAACGTAGTTTTCAGTTAGTTTTGACAGCTCATTTATTATGTATTAAACATTAATTAACTTAGAGTGCCTTCTTTTTAATGAGATACTAGTATATTTTCTGAGAAGTATCATGAACATCTAGAGAAATTTTGATTTAAAACAGATTTTGAAAACGAAATTGCAAAATATCAGCAATTCGAAATATGTTAGTCCAGGTTCCGTCGACATATTTATTACCCTTCATTTCCCTTCTTGACGCTCTGCACTCAAAATTCTTGTTATATTTGGTTTATAAATAGTCCGAATTACATTTTGTTGCTAATACAAAATGTTTTCGAGAAAAACACAGTAGAATACCCTAATTATAACAGCTATCGCGGCGTAAAAACTAACACGGCTGCAAACGAGGTGTAAACACGGGATACTTGGAAAGCGTTACGAAATACCCTTGTGAAAAATGAGATCCCGCGAAAGCAAAAAACTCGTAGGTCCGACATAGCGTCTTCGCGATCCGCGAAGAGCGTCCACGCGAGGAAAAGAGGAAATTCATTCGTCAATTCATTCAAGGATGAAAAATATTCATAAATATCACAACGACGTTGTGTCCACCCGTATTTACGATTACTCATAATTTGGGACCTGAGTGCCGAATTGTATGAATGTGTGCGTTTTACAGTTCATAAAAAGTTGCAAAGCTGTAGTAATTGTACACTAAATTCCCAAACCGTTATCCAGTACGCCTCACGGAATAACAGCGCGCGCATTCCACAATAAACGCGCGTATCCTTCATTTGATAGGCATTAGAGCGTCCGGTGATTACATCATGAGGAGGCGAGGCGCGATTTCATTGGGCTGCTTGGACCCGCGCGCTGTCACGGGATAACGGGATCGGAAGATGAAGAGAAACAAGAATGTTAGTGGCGCGCTCCCGGTCGCGCTGTGTACGGCGCGTGGGCTGGCGCGGCGCGACGCGACAGCGCTGGCATTGCTTCGGCCGCGCGCGCGCCAGCCGGCGCGGCGCAACGGCGTCCCACTTACAGGTCGCGCGCTCCCGCGGTGCAGCCGCCGCCGTCGCCGAAGCGTCCCGCGTCGGCACGCAGCGCCGCCGCGCGGCCCCCAGTCGCTTCCACACGCACACGCACCGCCCCCGCCGCCGCACAAGTTTCGGCACACTGCACGCACTTGTTTCACCTCCTCCCCCGCGCGCGCGGGGCACGCCCCTTTCCCGCACTGGCCGCACTTGATCACTCGCTGCAATGTTATCACCAGCACTGGGCCGTTGACGACAACGGCGTCTCAACGGACGGTTCGGACGAGCCCGGCGTCGAGTGGCGGGCGCCAAGCCGACGCGGCGCGAACTGTCTCGCAGCGCTGCCAAGCGACGACTGGCGGCGGCGGCGAACGGAGACTCCGCCGCCGGGCCCCCCACCCGGCGGCGGCGACGCGTCGGTACGTACGCCCCTCCACCGCCGCTTACCTGGGCGCCCCGCGCTGCCCCCTCCGCTGCCCCCGATGCAGTGCCCCTGTACACTTCTTTTCACCTACGACCAGTCCCTTAAGAAACTAACATGGCGGAGGACGTGTGGCGTTGCAGTGCCGGTGCTACGATAACGTTCCTGAGTGTAGACCGTGCACGACAAAACACCATCTCGCCCTAGCTGTAATGACCTGGAGAAAACGCAAAAGTTGCAATTCCGCTAACTTTGAATACGAGCGCGTTTCATTTGCATGCTCTCGTACTGGCGAATTTTAAATGTTCCCAAATGCCCATTACTCACAAACACAAGACTACAGTCTAAACAAACCTCACGTCTCTTGACTATACTCAACTACTCTCTAGCTCTTCAATACGTTTTCGGAAACGCCACAACAATAAAACTTCACACGCGACGCGTCAGCGATTCCTGTCCGTCGCCGAGCGCGAATCTGGACGCGAAGCACACAATCGCCCTGGACGCGAGGTCCGCGCGAGGTGTTTTCGACTGTACCTGGAAATCCCCTGGGTGTGCGGGGGCGCCGCCGCCGCAGCCTCCTCCGTCCGCCGCTGCAGCCGGCGCCGGGGATCGCCTTTCGATGGCCACCCGGGGAACAGGGGCGCGCCCGGGAGATTGCCTGCGGCCGCGGGGGCGCGCTGCGCTGTTGCGTTGCGCTCCCGCCCCTTGTTTGTCCGATCCCGAAGGAAGTCGCGGAGGAAAGCCGATATTTTAAAAAAGGAGGCGGAAATGTGAGAACGACTTTCGCCACGTTGGGCTTGGGAAATGGACTGTCTAGCGGCAACGTTTCAGTCAATCGACATTTTGAATGACACACTCTATTGTAAATTTAAAAGTTGTGGTTGTTAAATTGCAGCTGTACTATACTGTATTCGCGTTCCGTGGATTCCTCTACAGTAATTAACTTTACAATAAGAATTACTTGCATGCATACATAGATTGAGTTTCAAAACTTAAAAGCACACTTACTATCTGGAGAGATGGCAATAGTTCTCTTATTTTCAGAACAGGATCGATTGGCATCCAACTCGACGCAGCCTTTCGAACACATCTTGAGGGGATCAAGGCAAATATTGCGTTGTGTCTGAATCGAAGACTCAATATTCGTTCGGATAATTCCACCTTGTTAAATAATATTGCATTAATAATGCCCATCTGGAAAGTTGTGCATGTTTGAAAATATAATAAGTAAAACATAATAATGGAATGAATTGTATTACACATCATTAATTTGGTTGTTAACGACAGTTATAATGACAAACTCTCGAAAACTAATTTGACCGAATATAATAACCAGGGGAGAGACGAGCAGTTATTTTATTGAACGATACTGATCAAATGCCATGCATTCCAGAGATATTCATAAATAGACGAAATGTATTTGATATATTAAAGTAAAACGTCAATTACTCGCCACAAATCGACCAACGCGTACTCAGATATAAGGGGAATAAAGCCAACAAAAGCTTTATAAACATTTTAACTCACAATAACAAAGAAGGAATTTCGAGGAGTAATTGCTGAGGAAATGGCCGAGTCACCCATCATTGTTCCAAGCTCTGCTGACTTCGTCCGGCCTCCTCGCCGACCTGCGCTTAGTAAAGTTATTCGCGCTGATGCGCAATGGACGATGGGAGAACACAATGGACTTCCCTTTTGTAGACAAACCATTAACATTTCGCAGAACATCTAAGACGGTAAAGCAAAGAAAGTAATGGCCATGCTAGTGGAACCCAAGAATTCACTTTCTAGAACAGCATGTTTTTCATTTCACATGAAATTGAATACATATTAGCAAAATGACAAAATGAATTTACAAAACAATGAAAGAGCGTAGTAAGAGGAACACATTTAATATCTGCGACCAACGATTCTTTTTCCGGAATGACTAACAAATAAATCGTATATACCGTTTCTATTAAGTTATTTTAATGAATGCGTAAAATCAGATTAAAAATTAATAACTCGAATTCAGGTCCTTCATTACATCAACATCCAAACCACAAACGCGAGTTGAACTCTCTAGGAAGAAGTAAAAAAGGTTATCTTTAGAAATCTAAAGAGCATGATTTTGGCTCCTGAATGAGCGTAATTCAGAATTATTCATGATACTCGCATTTAACGAATTCTTCAGTTTCCACTACTCAATATTTTCGGAAGCAACATTAAACATTTTTTTGGATCATGGACGGGACATTTCATGGAACGTCCGCCAGAACCGATAAAAAATGCGAAAAATGACCCACCCAACCACCTCCTCCTCCGATCAATGCAGTCCAGGGCACAGGGCACTGAACAACACCGAGGGCGACCTGCTCCACATTCTGCTCGGGTCGTTTTGTTCTCGACGCCGCCACGCGCGCAAATCAGCGCCCCCCCCCCCCATCGCCTCGAGCACAAATATTTGCACAGAAGCGGCGGCGACAGCGCGCGCGCGTGGACGGGTGCGGCGCGAGATGCAGATGGCGAGGGGTTCGAGCCCCGGACGGTGACGCGCGGCGCCCCGCGCCTGTCGGGCAGTGGGGCTGACACGGAACCTACTCGGCCAAACGCAGTAAACTATGACTTTTTAGATGCGTCTCGCAGTGAGTGGTTAAAATATCGTTACACTAAGTTTGGATAATGAATGTATACTAGGTTTTTGACCGATATGTGCTTTTTTTAAATTTTTAATTTCTTTAAAATCTTGGTTGAAGATTATAGAGGCTAATAAAAAGAAGTGAATTATGTGATATTAACAGGAGAAAAACCATTCTTTACGAAGCTGTTATGTGGTTGTTTTAGACGATATAAAAATATTTTTGGAACTTCTCGGGCACTATGAATTAGAAGATAATTGATGTTCAACGTTTCAGAATTCAAAAACTTCTTTTCACCTAACCTTAACATTCAAAATTATTTTTCTAATGTTAAGATTTCAATTCTTTAAATGTATTTTACTTTTTTCAAAATCAATTACCTTATTAACAGGTGTGGACCTCAAAAAAAAAGAAAGGAATGTTTCACTGTCGTTCGTTAACACCAAAGAAAGCTCTGAGGAAAATCCACCACTGACACCATATATTGGAAACATTATTGTTGATTCCATTTCAGAGAAGGGAACACTTCCATTTTTGCCAATACGATTAATATAACAATGTGTTTTATTGTTACGCGGCCAGAATCTACTTGCGGCCGTGGCGAACAGCGGCGCGGTCGCCAGATGCCAAGCGCTGCCCGCCGCCGCCGCCCCCGGCTGGTTCTGGAGCGGCTGAACAAAAGAGGGTGTGCGGCGAGGGACGCGGTCCTGGGGGCGCACAATGCGGCGGCCCCACAGCAGACACGCCGCCGCCGCCACCACCACCACCACCACAACCACCAGCTCCTGCGACACCGCAGTAGTCACGGCTACGGTTACATCTTAAATCAACTGTAGGATTGTTTACCTACCCGTTGACCCTGTGACAGGTAGCGACAAGGGATATTGTTGTTTCTTTGTATAAAATAAAACAATGAACTAAATCGATGTACATATTTGTCTAAATGAAATTAAGATAAGTGAAGTGAAGACCATGTTCAGTCAGTGTTTTAACCCGGTGAAATAATTCCTAGTAACTACACAGTGAGGAGAGGACGTCCATTTAAACATTTATTATCATCTTCGTCTCTGTGAAGCTCACAGAATGTTCATTTCACCTCAAGAATTTTATTTCCAAATTCAATTTCGAAATGGGCAGTTGGAAGAATCTGGAGAACATGCCAGGCCATAAAAGTTTTCTAAAACAAATAGAAAATTCTGTATTAAATTAGATATTTACAATCTTCTAGATACCTTTGAAAAAATGCAGAAACACACCAAGAATGTTGGACCTTGACTCAGGTAGAAACAGGTTTGAGGCATTGTACGAGTAAATACAAGTTGATTCATAGGTCGACGGCGTTTCTTTGCAAGAACGTGACCCCATGAATGGCCCCGCAGAAGACCTCACCGTGTTTCACTCAGGAAGCAAAGGCATGGAGAAAGCTTGGGCACAGAGATGGGTACGAGTAGTTTACAGAGAAAGAGAAAGGAGATACTTTTTCGCTTTGGAATTCCTATACGATAGTATGCTGGTTTCCAAGTGCATGATACGAAATGCTATTTACCAATTAAATTAATAAACTGAATCGAACCTGCGAACATTCATCTTTAAGTCTTTTCAACATGTTTGAAAAAATTATAACCTTCACAAACACACTCACGGAGTAAAATCAATTTCACAAGAAGATCGTTCGTTTCAAAGATATTTTGCAAGAACAAAAGAATTTGCAGCTACGGAGACTACTAACATATAGTATGCCGTTTCTTGGAACTATCAGTAACGCCCTTTCATGTAATTTTGGAATGGGAACTTTACCATAAAAGAATAGGCAAAGGAAAAATGACAGAACGTGTCACATCTTTCAAAATATGCAATCAATGGGTGGTATGCAATTACTCTTTTCTCAGAGTTTCGGAGATCCTTCTCAATTTCGTAAGTGAGTGAGCAATTGCCCAGTCTCTGAGCGTACTCTCAACTGGTGAGCAAATGCTCAGAATTGGTATGAATAAAGTTAAGCGTTTACTCTCTAGTTGAGCATTTGCTCCAAAATTTCGGAGGGACCTTAGTAGCAGTCTCACGTTTGAAAAGTAAGGTTAAATTGGCCGAGTTGTTACCGTGTGCTGACATGCCGATGCAGCAGACTAAAAAAAATTACAAGATAAGACGAGATTCTCATGATGTAGACTATAAGAATCTTTACCGATTCGAAAAGGACAATGTTGTATGGTTAGAACGATTTGTATCTGCGTTTGCTTTCAGGCACGTTTTCATATTGCATATCTTCTATTTAATTGGCCATCGCTCATTTCTACTCGGAATATTTCGGGCTACTGGTTTTTCAAACTTTGTAATGCTTCGGTTCGGCCACAGCGTATCTCCAGAAACTGGCATTCGAAAATAATTTTATATTCGCTTAGCATTTCAGCAAAAACTAGCTGAGCCTCTGGAGCCTTCTGTTCTTCGTTACTGCAATTCACATTCGAATTTAAAGAACAGAAAACAAAACATTGCTCTTTGATCCGTACAAATGATGAGCACGTAACGTATGTAACCTCTTTGTTACTCAGGAAACCAATTTTCAAAACTTAGCCCGCACTATCACTTGTTCACAACGAGCAAATGCTCGCGAGACACGAGCAAATTCTTCGGAGACATAAGACGTTTTTATTCATACGAAATGGAGCTTTTGCTCAATATCATGGATTAGACTCACTTTGCTCCGGAGCAAATGCTTCGAAGCAAGTGCTCATTTTTAATTATATGACTCAATGGCTCACAAAAGACGTATGTTGTTTGCAGAAGAGTAAATATTATGTATTGCTTGGACACTTAATTCTTTTTTGGGTTGTACTCAATAGATTTCATATTTTATGCACGAATTGATATAAAAGAAATGAGCTACTAGGGATGAAGAGGTTCAAATGAAGCATACTAAGACATCAGAAAGTACGATTGCAGAAGTAGCGTATAGTTACATATCAGACATATCAGGTTTGAGTGATAGTAAACATTCTCGAACATTTTCAGTAGTCCGGCCCAAGCATTCCCAAGGAAGGTACGTCATTTTTGTAACTGTTTTGTAAGCAATTACAAATAAATATTTTTAAAAATCAGCATGAAAATATTATAGATTTTCAGGGAATTCTCGAATCTACAATTTTATTGACTTGCATTAGAACACAAATTTAATATAAGTTAATTAATGAAACCTCATTGCAACTTACACCAAGAAGTTAAGGTAATGAATGGCTAGTACTCGTGAATATGCATGAAATAAAAAAAAATGTTTTTTGACACTCCCGGTAGTGTACCGCAACACATGAGCATTTTTAATCTGAAACACGCTGTATTTACATTTTAAATCCATGTTCATTCATAAACAAAGAGCAAAGGTAGAAAAAAGGCATGCGAAGAGACGTAAAAAAGACATATAATCTTCCTGCTTTAATATTCCGTAGTATTTATACCACGTTTTTCGATTGTCTTTCCCTCAAAATTTCTGAAATGACTGTGCAGAATTTGATCTGAAGTATAGTAAGCATATAGGCAATAGTATTTGAGATTGAAACACAGCAGGTAATTCAACAACAAGAAAACACTCTAAGGAGCGATTGTAGGCATGCGCATAACGGACTACTGGTAATAACTCATATACTCATTGTGAATGTGGTGTCATTTCTTTACAATATACATTTCCAACTGAAATGCTGAGCTACGCCTTACCCTGACGTTACAAAAATGACCCATTTTCAGCACATGTGGACGCGAAGGATAATGTGTAATTGGGCGGAAACCCGGAGCCTTTTCACTGGTATACCTGGATACGTGAGTGGCCATGGTTTTGTGAAATGTCCTCGCTAATCGACACGCAGTTGTTAGCCAAATGGACTAGCTCTCAACTTCATTGGGCACGAGGTTTGGACAAACTTTTTCGCGTCGGTTTAACGTTCCGCTGACACTGAGACGTCAACGAGGAGATGCCAGTGTTGAGTAATTGCGTCCAATAGTTGTTAAAAGAGCTGGGGAAACATGATGTTTCACCTATTTGTAGTGGTAAAGTTTGCAATGGTAACCTGTTTGATGATTCGAGTTTTTAATGGAAATACCAATCTTTGAGTTACTCAGTCTAATACGTTTCATAATTTAATGATCACTGAATAAATATGCGTTACTTTTTCAAGACAATAGATATAAAAAAATACTTAATTTAGTAAATAATTGAACCTTTTGTATTTCTCTAAAATTGTACATATTTCTGAGCCAAAGAGTCAAAATTGTCGAAAAATATCATAAGTAAAAATTATATTATGTGAGTAATTTGCATTTGTTGTGGCATAATCATTTTTTGGAGGTATTTTACACACAAGGGACGAAATATTTATGAAGAATAAAGTAAGTCTCACACTTCTCGTTTAGAAAGAGAAAAATGGGAGAGAAAATTTGAACAGAACGATCTACATGTGTATGTATGTACTCGTATATATGTACTCGTACGTATGATATATGATGTATGTGTATGCAAGAGAGAGAATCCTTGAGAGAGGTTAATGTTTTTCACAGAAAGGTATAAATTATTGAAAATAACGTATATTTCTATATCGTTATTGGATATATTCAAAGATAATTCGTGCAAAAGACAATGCACGAAAACGGATAATCTAACATTGGGAACAAATGAAAAACATTGTTTCCTAGCAAAGTAGCTACTGTCCAATTTGGTATAAGCTTCAATTACGGTTCGTTCAATAAATTACGGCGGCAATTAAATGTGACGGGTCGATGAAACGGAATTCTGTCCAATTAGATTCTTCCTTTTTTTTTTCTGACGTCAGCGAAAGTCCACCGAGTTGTTATTGGTCAGTCTGAATTTGTCAGAACCCGATAATTCAACAAATAAATGTTTAATTGCTCTCTCCCGCGTGTTACTTCCGGGCGAGCAGCGCGTTAGTCATCGCGGAATCGAATGCCGATCTCGCCCACCCGGTTGGACGAGCTCCCCGCGGCCGCGCGGTCTGCAGGCGCTGCCTTCCCGGCCCGCGACGCGAAAGGGCTGCGCGACGCCCGGACAGAGTGCGCTCGTGAGTCAGAGGACCGGTTCCGCCACTCGCGTCGTAGTTTGACAAACTGGAGGTACTAAAAAAGCAGAGGGTTACTCCAAGTGTCAAGTTGAAGACACTAAGCCTGTACTCTACCCGTTTCCATGGCCCAATAAAATCTATTTGAATCAATGAATACAAGCCATTTGCAAAATCAAATAACAAATTTCATTAATGTTTCAAAGAAAGTATCACAGTGTTTCCGAATTATACCCGTTTTTGGCTTAAATATAATAGATTTTGCGATAGCGTTTTCCCATTAACTGATGTTCTCCAATTCAATTCTGTATTATCTATGTCAACTTCATAAGTCGCAAAACCTTCATCAAATTTTGAATGAGTAAATTATTATACCTGCATTTTTACTTTCTCGCACTTACTAACGTAAGAAGAGAAAGTATTGTAATCGTGCACCAGAAAATCGCGAATTTTCGACATAAAAACTGGCTGCCCTGGTTGCCGGGCCCTGGCAAAAAAAAAGTGAAATAATCCGGTTGATAAACATAGAAAAAAATCATTTAACACATGGTGTGGCCAGAATCCGAGTTTTGTTGGTCCTTGATACCAAAAAATCGATTAATGGCCAAACGTCTGTCTGTCCGTCTGTATAACGCTAGCGCATAAACCGTTCATCTGATTTTCTCCAAAATTGATATTCCACAATCGTTCTAGCTGATATCGTGGTACCTGGAATTTGGAACCGATATATTAATTTTGGGGGGTACATCTCATGAAACCCTTGGGACGTTTTCAAAACTTTCAAAAAAACGGCCCCAAATGTTTTGAATTAATTTTGTTGTTGAATAGTGCAAAGAACGTTTAAGAGAATGTCCAAGGTCTCATTTTCATTGACATCCTCCATGTTTCGAAAATGTGAAGTTCTTTATTATTTACTGGATTCCAAATTATAAACAGAAGATTTTCATAAGTATGAGTAACTGAATTTTCCAGAGAAAACAAGATATGCAATAAATCTCCAATGGAAATATATCTGAAGGAAATTTTCACAATTTAAGACATTAAATTTTTTTGAGATAGATATTGTGAGGTACCTAGGTTTCGAAAGCGTTGCAAATTCACTGAGTGACAAATGTAAGTAACATGACACTACGAGTGTCTTATTGAAACGATCGAACATGCTTTTACACTTCCGCTTGAAATTATTGTTATTGTCTTCTATACATTCTTTTATGTAATATTACAACAGAAGGAAAAGGTCCATATAGTGTCGCATTTCCTTTGAAAGGACGTTTTCTTTAAAATCGGTATTTCTTACAAATGCCAATACACTAATGTTTTCCCAATAGTTTAGTATAGTAATCAACTGTTAATATAATATTACTCGTATATGAAAATAATCGTACTTTTAATCTCATAATGGATTTCTCGCTGGGTTAAAGCTCGAAAGCAACGTATGAAAGGTAAATATATACTACCCTAGTTTCACTTAATCCCAAAACTGCACCTTAATCCCATCGTGTCACGAGGGATATGAAGACCAAAGCTAATTACACCGACCTAACGTCATCCGCTCGCGGGAAGAACACACAAAACCCACGGAGCGAATTTCATCGAGGCGCTTCGTGGAATATTGCGACAGTGTCATGTAGGACGCCGACCGGGGTGGCGACAGGGTGACGCGGGTGCGCGTGGCAGGGGGGAGGGGAGGGGGAGGGAGCAGGCGCCGCCCAGAGCGGGCCGGGCGCTGACAGCGCACGCGAACCCCGGTGGAAACAATAGGCGCCATTAGCAGGGCGGCGAGAATCAAAATCTGCTCCTCCGCGCGCCCGCCGTGTGACATCACGCGCGCAAAGCGGGGCCGGCGGAATTCCCTTGGCGGCCCCTCGCCGCGAACGCCTGCGCCTCGAACAAAGGGTCGTAAACGCGCATTCGCTGATCAGAAACGCTCTCCGATAATGCGTCTCCGGTTGAGCAGGTTTTCGAAACATTTTTCGCATGACCTTCTGTAAGATGGACGTGAGAAATGAGGTCTCTTGTAATGTAAAACTAGCGTAATACATTAAGTGGTTGAAGACTTCGATGTTGAATCATACGTATATTTCTGAATATTACAGATGAAGGAATATCAGATAATATATATTTCGAGAGTGCCATTGAATTCTCTATTTTAATTTTGCCATTATTAAACAATTGTGATATGACGGCAATGAAGGATTAAACCTACTAGAAATTTAGATCTGCGCTTCGAAGAAACGAAATTAACTTCGGCGCTATAAGAGTTGGTAAATCTAGCTCTCACAATATTCCCGAAAAGAGCGATGCTTATGATTCCCTATATTTTATTAGTGGATTGAACGAAGACATTTTTAATACTTTGATTTAATGACTCAAATTGTCTACTGATTATATTCAGTATACGAGGAAGTAGTATAATACCGCATAATGAAGTATAGCCACAGTTCAGGTAATTAGCTGCGTAGTCCGTATATTTTTTTCCTACCGACCGTAATTAGTATTCCCATCGTAAGCAAGTTTTAGTATTTGTCGTTAAATGGCGCAAAATACAAATTACATTCATGTTATTTCGTAGCAGATGTATACTCTTTCTCAAATGAATGTGAACTACTTTCCTCACTGACACAGCCTCCGCGATTATTTGGCGTCGTAATGGAATATTGTCGCGCCCGTCCGCGGACGCCGTAAACCTTTGGAGCCTACACACCACGTAAAAGAACCACCGGGGGCAAAAGGTCCTTAACCACCCCCGCGTTCTCTAGGGAGGGCTGGAGTTGGGGGGGGGGGCGATGCGTGAAGGGCAGAAAAGCCCGCGAAGGGAGGGCGGTGGCGGCGGCCGTAGGGTCGTTAGCCCTCGACGCCGCGAAGGGGAGCATAGAGGGCGCCGGGGGGGGGGAGGGTGCGGTGGAGGGGATGGGAGGAGGGGGGGCGTGAAATATTCAGGCGGCCGCTCTGCGCCACAGCGGAGGCTCCCCTCCCCTCCCCCCGCGTGGCCACTCACCCTGAGCACCTGGCGAGAGGCGACGAGCCGCGCCCATGCACACGGACAGCCCCAGCTTGGCTACGACCGATTGGCCCGAATGACGTCCCGCGAACGCATCCAGCCAACACGAACTCGCTTTCCTTGAGAGCAATGTATTCGAAGTCTTCCTCTTACTTAACTCTTCCTCTTTTGTCACTTCTCTCGTGATTCAAGTCTGGATATCCTTCTGCACATTTTCATCGTGAAATTAAAAAAAAGACAGGGCCATGTCGTAATTTATAGAGAGACGATCTTTACATATTGTCAAACAAAAACGGAATTATACGTTAAATGAACTTTTAAAATGCACATTTAAGACATTTCAATTAACAGTTTACGTCTTCGAATCAGATATACGTCTGCCAAGACCCTCTGAAAAATACTTCAGCTCAGAGAAAGGTGCTTCAAAATGCCTAATCGTTAATATGAATTTAATACTACTGGATTTAAATTTTCCATAAATTCGTGTCCTAATAGAATGTCATCACGCCGTGGAAAATGTTTACCTGAAGGAAATCAACAATTGCAACAGCCAATATTTCTTCAAAATGTTGGATGTTTTCTAGAAATAGTCTGTGATGTGAGGTTGAAAAGTATGTGAAGTTATCATTAATAGAAATCTCACACGTAATCTAATGATACAGTAAAATCTTTCTAAACCAAAATTTGTACAAGCCGGAAACATGTCTTAACCGGAAATTTTCTCTGGCCCGTGAAGTTTATACGGTATTTTACATAGCATAAAACGGAACCTGTCCGACCCGGAAAAGAAGCAGTTTTTCATGTCCAATAGAGGAGGGGATCTTTATAAAACGGAATTCCTGTGGACTTATTGCAATTTGCAGAGTCGCGAGATATTCTTTATGTAATGAATGCATATACAAGTCTGTTTTAAATTCTCTGACCCACGCGATTTAGTCGTGAAAACCGCACTGCGAAAGGGTAGGACTTCAGCTGACAGCGTAGAATTCGACCTTGAGGCCACGTGTCTCTCAAGGCGTAGGTCGTAGGGGAATTGCCTCCTCCCCAACGCTCTGAGCGTGGGAAGGGGTTCTATTCGAGCCTCTCACTGCCCCACGTTCAAAATCACAACTCCTCGGCTAGAGACGCTTTGCTCAAAGCCATGGGAGGGTATCAGACAATCATAGTACTCTGGGCTGTAAGTCAATGTGGGTTGAAAGAGTCAGCAAACAGTCCGATTGCAGCCATTAAGCAATGAGGTAGTGTATGTTTTTAGAAATGTTACAGCCAGTTTACCTATGCGAAAACCTTAAAACTATAATTATAGATGAAAAAGTCAAACATATGCGAGCAAGAAAAACTCAGTAGCTGTCAATGAAGAAAGTTGAATATTCATTTATTGGTGATTTCTTCTATAAATACCTTAGATGTACATCTATTTTAATAATCGTAATAAAATAATGTAATTTTGTACATTTTAATTACTTCTTTACCTACATGCGTTAGTTTACTAGATAGAAAAAGGAAATAGCAGTATCATAAGTGTCCTAAAATAGCATCTGTTAATAAAACGGAAACCTCCCTGAACCGCAATTGTTTGTTCCAATCGATTCCGGCTTAGACAGATTTTACTGAATTTGTTTAATTCTGTGTACACAAACTTTATGGTTAGGAGAGAAAGGTCTCTACAAAGCCCTCCGCCGCCACAGTGTTCTAAAGAAGGCCGCAATGCGGCCGAAAGCACAATATCACATAAAATTGGAAATATTAGTGTTAGGCACTGATGAGCATCTTAGGAACATTCCTTATTACTGTTTGATCATGCCCAGTAATCACAGAAAATACGTAGAAAAGGATGAAAGTAAAAGTCACCACTTCAAGATACGTTGCGGTCACAACATTCGTCTGCTACATCAAAATCTAATATGCATTTATTATCAATATCTTCTTATAGATAATGACTGTGTTTTCCGGTGGATGAATATTCGAGATAGTGTTACCTATGGGGAAAACAATTCATACAGAATAAATATAACTGAGAGTTATGAGTGAAACGTTTATTAAATTGTAATACTATAATAATTGTGAAGCAAAGTTATTGAATAATAAATCTGATTTATTCATATTTGTTTTTCTTTCTTATAAATAGTGTTTGACAATATAGTATTTCTTCATTTCAGAGGGTATTCTTTTTTATGTCATTCACAGAATAGCGACGATACTAAAGTTGAACTATTCATTTTTAAACCTTCCCAGCGTTTATATTTTTTTTAAACGGACAAAGAAAAATCTTTTGAATGTGATCAGAATAAGGAAAGGTTTATTCCATAATTATTTAAGTAGAAAGCATTGCGACCGCCAAGATCATAAAATAGGATGCACACATTCAAAATATTTCAGTTATAACATATAATATCAATGATTAAATCGACATTTCATCCCGGTACACAATATAATTTCAAATGCATGTAAATGCATCCAGCTATTCTGCATTCCGCGAGCTTTTTCAAAAAGCAATAATATCAAAAATTCTGTGGTGATCATACAAAAGCCAGGCAGTAATTACTCTCGCGTCCATTACAAGTGATGTAGAATGGTACAACGGAAAAAAAAAATTACGGGAAGAGAGAAGTCTTAGAGGAATAAGCAAGAAGTAGCTTGGAAAGGTGGACTCTCGTAGCACTTTGGCAATGACTTGGCCGACCGCCATAGTGCCTCCGCAGGAGCACCGCTGTCTCTCTGCGAGTGACCGAGCGACATGTTCTCGGAGCGAGCGCCCTCCGTAGCACCGAGTGCGTGCGAATCGGGGACGGGGAAGCCGGGCAAGTGGGAGGGGGGCGGCCCCCGGGCGACCCGCGGAGGCCCACACCTGCGCTCTCACTCCCACGCCATCGGTCGACACCCCCCCCCCCCCACACACACACACACCTCCCCCTTTCGTTAATCCACGGGCGTCGCCGGCTGGGGGACTTCAGAACACGCCCTCCAACATTTTCAGGAACATCCACTTGTTTATTCTAATTTTTTTCACCATTATCGTAAACGATGAGTTAGGCTTCATCTATCTACCAGTATGTTTAGGGTCCGACGTGTGATAGAGTTGGCAATATGAGCGGAGCTTTAGCCCCTTCGAAGACTGAACACTTTTTTCAGAAACACAATCACCCACGAATGATAAAATAATTAAATAAACTACCTCACTCATCTAAATTTGCTGAACACTCTTACAATCTAGATGAGTTAGAATATTTTTTTTTCAATCATACGATCGTATTAGACTCATAAATTCAAGAATGTATAGCAAGCTTCAATATTATTTTAAATAATATTTAAATTGCCATCTATTATTATTATTATTATTATTATTCGCTTATCTAAAACGATTCTTCAGAAATGTATCATTATTTAATACAACGTATCAGCATAACAAAAACAACGAACATTATAACAGGCCTAGATGGTATCTTCATTGGCGGTGGCAGATTTTATTAGTAATCTAAGTAGTGAAGGCCGAATAGTTCGCATAATTAGACGTTTTCTGACTTATTTCGCCTGGGCATAAGTAACGAAGTTCTTAGCCTCGGCAGCGCTGCAGCAGATGTGCTGCAGTTGGCCAACGCTCTGGATGCCAATTGCTGCGCTTACGACGCACGTCATAATTCCATTGTTCGCGCCGCCACCCCCCGCCCTCCGCGCTCGAAGCAGTGGCGGCGACTCCTTTCACCTGCGGCAGCGGCTGGCTAATACTGGTCGTCGCTCTTGTGATTTCAGCTTCAATGCGGGACTTGCGCTGAGATCTCCGAGAACGATTGGCAAAGCTCGTCAAACATATTATTCATTATTATTATTATTATTATTATTATTATTATTATTATTATTATTATTTAATTCTTAAGGTAATTGCTGTTTTTGTGCCTAAAACTATGTTTTGATTAAAAATAGGCTCAAGCTGGGAGGAAAACAAACAAAAATCTTCGAAATGTATGTAGACTATCACGAATTATTCATAATGTTATTTATTGAACATTTGATGAACATTACATTATTTCATAGGTAGTAAATTTACAATTTTTTAGATTTTGCATTATGATACATTGAAATTTCCCCTTGTTCTATCGGTCGTGTTAAAATTGAATGTCGTTTGAAAGTATTTGATGCTTCCAGACATAAAACAGCATAATGTCAATCATTGAGTAATGGGGATGTGCCAATTTGAAAATGTTGTTACAAGTTATTGTCGTTTCTTGTAATACTTTTTTTAAGATAAAGTCACTTTAAAAAAATATATTTCCTCAGTTAGAATGGTTTTAAGAGAAAAAGTCTCTCTATTGTGCTTTGAGCAGGGGAAGAACTTTTACTGCTTTGAAGTTTCAGAACACAACAGATCTTCCGCTTCCCGGAATGATTATCTAGGAATGAAGAGCGCCAACGTTTTGTGAGGCGGAGAATTGCGGAAAGGACTGCTGTTACTAATGTACACGGCCACTCGTACTTTCTCATTGCATGCCTGCGCGGCGAACATTCTTTTCGACCTTGCGCCCATTTCTTCGCAACCTAAGAGGTGATTTCCTACGAACTTTATTGTAATGCATCTTTTTCAAGTCTTTAGGTGCAAACAATAATAAAAGCCTTCACTTATACATATATGTTTTACCTTTTACAATAAATTTATAGTGTTTTTAATTGAAGTAATGAGAAATACGAGACTTTTATGCCGTAAGAACGAACTTAAAAAAAAAAACTTAAACATGAGAAGATATACGATTGCATTTTTGGAAACACTTCTGAATGATAACCACACACTTGAATATACAGCTGTGAGACTGGCTAAACACTATTATCTTTACTACGTAACAAATTGTGTCTAGAATAATTAGAATACAGAAGTGTCCGTTGTGCTCTCACTTCCTGACTTAGCATTTTGCGGTCAAACCTGGAAGTTCTGTAGCCTATTGTAGTCTTTTATTTTGGGCTGTCCTGAAAACCCAATGCTGCGCAATTCATTCCTTAATAATTGTTTTGTAACACAATCTCAGGAACCACTAGTTTCTGGATCATTTACACACGCCATTTTCACAAAAAATTGAGAGAAGCGAAACGAACAGCGAAGGACTAGTTTGCGGTGCTTGCTGACTGCCCAGTCGCGCACCCCCCTGCCCCCCTTGAACCATGTTGAGCCCAAGGTTACTGCGGTTGCCTCCCCTACGTTAGCGAATTCTCTGACAGCATTCAGAACTGTTTGAAACTTCTCCCTCTTAAATATTTTATAGCACAGAAAGTTGCGAAAGACTCTCTCCTGATAGTAAAACTGCATTTTTTCGCATCTGATTTAAATACGTTAAAAATCTCAATAACTTATGAGAGAATTACCATACTTTAGATGAAGTTTCTTATACCTTTCGAATTAGGTATACCGCCGGTATAGGCAGTGTGTCGCAATATTTGTCATTGATTCGTGTTTATTTTCAAAGTCAATAAATGTTGTCTACATTTCTTTCAAAAATCGCCATCACGCTTTCATTTTTGTAGCAATTTATTTTCAACACCTAAGATACAATGTGTCATAATAAAAGAAAAATCACTATTTTTACTTGCATTTTATCAACTTTTTTTATTGGATAATTTTCTTAGCCTTTACCCATTTAATATAACCAGCCACATTATTATTTACAATACGCACATCCATATACTTTTAGATTTCCCCGTGAAAGTATGACTATTTATCCTTATAATACTATAAACATGATTAATATCTAACAAAACTTGATATTCCCACAATATGTACATTTTTAATGTCCCTTTTGTCACTTTCTTGGTTCGTGTCTCCTTTGCCATCGTGGACGTCGAATTTAATATAAATTTCCAAATTCCATTTGCAGAACACTGCAACGCACCATTGGCCATCACATACAAATACAATTACTGCTGTTCATTAAATTAACCATCATGTTATAAACTTCTCCTGACCACACACGTTCTCTACTCATCCAATCGTGATCGTGTCGGAATAGCGTCTGCTTCGCAGTTCGTTTGTTTCCCTTTTAGGCCCCATTTCATTCTCCTTCGTTCGCCTGCGCCGATTTCGCCCTCCCTCTCACGCCTTCTCCTTTCTGGTTGGATACACATGCTTCAGTGTCAGATACTGTTTCCTCCTTGACTATCGATTCTCTCCTCCTCTCATGTACTTAATTAATCCATCGGAAATTCCTCACGTGTCCATAGAATTATTATCACACTAAATTCGACATCTTTCCTCGTTGGTTGATTGCACTCATTTCCCTTGAATTCTTATTATTTACAGCATCACCGGGTATTTATTTCGAATCCCCATTGTTGACGTCGTACATATTTTTAACACTTTATTTTAATAATGTTTACTTGGCCCTGTAATGACTCATCACGGTTGTGATCTGTGTCCTCGCGGCAAGGGCATCAGGTAGAGAAAATGTTTACAATATACATGCTTTCGTCATACCTCAATATCTGAAAATATTTTAACACAAACTCGCAGAAAATTATTGCAATATTTTGCTAAATACATGTGGCATTAGTTGTTAATATATAACATTTTCCTTCAATTATTTTTCAATTTATTCTGGGGTTCTCCATTGGTGTTTACCGGATTGGCATTGGTATTCTAATATTAAAGACCCACATGAATCCCAGTTTCTCATGATAAACAAAGTATATGGTCATTAATTAATAATTATTTGAAGTAAAAGTATAAGCAGAAATTTCATGAAACTATAAAGACCAAATATCGAAAATTTCGGCTTGTCTTTCGATAAGCTTGAAGTCTGGTAGTTTGAAGCATCGTGAAGCACGACAGGAAGAGCTCGAAATATCCGCGCTCTTCGGCCTGGCTCCCGTCCCACCGACGCCCCTCCACGCCGCTTTAAGCAAGGGTGCGCGACAGAACAGTTGCGCCCAGCTGGGGTGGTTGCAGCGGCTTCGGACTGGGGGACAGCATGTGAGGTCTCTATACGTTCGATCAAAATGCCCTGCACTGCAGATTTTCCTGCAAAGCCAGCAAATGTTCAGGTAAGGAGCTTGTAACATGTTTGGAAATATGAATTTGCCTGTCATCTGATTGGTTATATTCGTTTTGACGTTATAACGCAATGCTTAAAACTGCCTTTTTAGATTAAAATATTCATAATTTGCAAACCTTCAACATGCATAAATCTGTTTTGAAGTTTTTTTCAAATACAAGATTTAAAGAGAGATCGATCTTCAACTTGGCAATGCGGTTGAAAATATCTATACAGTATTGGGAGCTTTTGATTTACGAGTTAATTCAAGTTCTAAACGTCTCAAGGGACAATCACCGGTGAAATTTACCCTGATCACATGCCCTTACAGGCCGTAAATTATTCCTCCCTGATAGCGTTCACTCGGAATGTCTAGACGATCGTAAATCATCAGGAAATAACTCACAAATGTAACTACTTCCAATCAAACGATAGTTTGTTGCAATGCAGAGTTCGCGGTTTTCAGACATACATTAACATGCCTGTCGAGCCATCAATTGTGTGCATTTCCCCTTGTTCATTTTATGGCCCTAGTTACCCTCTGACCACACATCGATCTGTCAAAATTACTATGTTTCTTTCGTTGTGCGAGTTCAACTACTCTCTTGGGTAAATCCTCGGGCAAAGCAAACATTACCAACTGAAAATGTGGAGCCTAGCCCCAGTGCTATGACGTGTCGGGCTTCAGAGGCCTTCAGCGCACGGCCACGTGGCGCAAGAGCGCAAGAGACGCAGCTGGGCCGTGGGGGCAGATGGGGCCGTAACCAACAGTTACACCATCTTCGTCATTGCAGCGGCTACGGATATGCGAAGTGTTTCTAGAGTTTCACAAACGTGTTTGGATCATTGCCTCCCATTTGCTACATCTATCTTCTCTCACTTCATTCATTACGTTTGTCTCGATGCCGCGTGCCCGTCTCAGATTCTTCACAGATCCGATTCACATGGATCGATCGTTCACTTGGAACTTTCGAGCTGGTTTGTTGGCTATATGAGGTTATGTGACTGTTACCAACTGGCTACATCTGATTCGCAACACTATCTTTCAGGTAATGGCATCGGAAACATTAGACTTTGTTTTCAACAGGCAGTTTCTTCGCTGGTGGTAGGGGGAAAACAGACAGTAGTGCTCTAAAATTTAATGTTTTGAACGGTTTACGGAGACTGATGAATTGCACGTCATTGATATTTCAATTGCGACCACCCTCTCACCTTAGAGACCCAACATATTGAACTTACGGGTTTGTCACCCTATCTATAATATTTAACTCCAAGTAGGTTGCTCTCGTAAGACACTTCCTGCCGGAGAACAAGCGCCAATTGGCCGCAGGCTCGCATTGGCCATGGGGCGGAGGGGGCGGGATTTTGGGTCGCGTGCAAAAACGCCGCTCTGACAGAGCGGGCACAGCGGCGCGACGAGGAAGCGTGGGCCCACAGCTGGCGCTCCGGCGAGACGCGCAGCCTGCGGTTGGGGAGGCTGAGCTCACAAAGCAACAAAATCCCTAGAACAAACCTGCCATGCGAAAACTGCGCGCCATTCTTTGTTCGTTCCCTGTTTCATATTTGTTTACAATTATAATTTATCCCAAAATTAGAATATTTTTGAAAATAATTATTAAATTTTGAAAAGAAAATTGAAATTACGAGCA
Source organism: Gryllus longicercus (assembly GCA_038098605.1). Lineage (NCBI taxonomy): Eukaryota > Metazoa > Arthropoda > Insecta > Orthoptera > Gryllidae > Gryllus > Gryllus longicercus. The sequence continues at coordinate 916,278 of JAZDUA010000541.1, read as the reverse complement.
ATTTTCGACATTATTTACCTACACTACTTGATGTTCATGTAATACGGGGGGGGGGGGGGGGGCGATGCCCCGAGGTTCCATGCGGTCTCTATATGTTGCTCGTGCGGTCCTGCGTTGCTTGAAGAGTGTTAACAAGGCTAATAATAGCTTAATAGGTAGTAATATGATACTGAAATATATGTGTTTACAAAATAATATTGGACATTAAAAATAAAATAATATTTCATTCTCCAATGCACTGAATTTCCCGATTTGATACAATTCCTGCGATCTTCCCATCATAACATCTTTTTTTAACTTACGACGAAGTTTTAACTTTACGACGAAATTTTTTTAACTGTTTTCAAGACCAAGGAAAATTATGTCATCTATCAGAAAAAGCATTTAGCAGAAATATTGTATTTTTGCCTGATACATGACAAAACAAAGTGAATGAAATATGTGCAGACTAGGAAATCGAAGCATATGTATGAAAGTTGTGATAAAAGTGGAAAATATGGTAAACGATCCAAGCGTTTTGAAAAAAATTAACGTTTTCCAAAACTTTGCTGTCTTGCTCGGATATATCTGCAGAACACTTTCTGGAACTAGCAAAATATTGAATGAGCATAAATGTAAAAATAAAATATTCAATGAATATAAAGTAAGTATGAATATGTAGGGTGCCTTGGATTATTTAACAGTAGGATACACGGAAATATTTTCAGATTTAAGATTGCGATTTTGATGAATTTTTGTGATATTGAGCACCTTTCCTGCTACGAAACTGGTATTTGAGCCATATTTAGTTTCATATATTGAGGCTCCTGCGGAACTACAAATGGAGTAATTTGAGATACGGGAGGACAGTATCGTCAAATTCCTTTTTGACGCTGAAAATGATATTATAGAAATCTGTAAAAATGATGTTGAATATCCATGAATACGAAATAATTATCGCTGTTTGTTTTCCTGCTTTGTAAGTAATTATTGCTGCGAGTCCACATTTTCTCTCACGACAAAAATTAAAATTAGTTTCAGAATCTACATTACAAATGCTAATTTAGAGGATCAATTAAGACTGTGCTTTACGAAGCTTCATCCAGATATTCAATTTCTTTCAGGCAAGAAACAAATGCAAATAACTGGCTGAATTAAATTTTAGATATTATTTATCTATTTTCTACTCTATTTTTTAACGTAATAAATTTATTAAAAAACAACTTGTACTGTTTTATAGTTATTTGATAGATCCAGTGAATAACGAACGTGCTACCGTGAGTCAAACTCTGTGAATAAGAGAAGCTTTGTCGTGTTTCTGACAGCCGAATTAAAAATATATAAATTTCTCCAATTACAGCAAAAGCATAAACTACGTTACATATGAGGTTTTAACTCCTATCAAATCCCTTTCAAAGTAAAGCATAAATTGGAATGAAATACCTCAATAAGAAGATTTAATGCGTCATCTAAATCAGGGGAAAATTGACTTTTACCAAAAAGAACGCGGTTTCGTATTCACAAATAGTTTAATTTTTTGTTCAACATCTTCTAAAATAAGTTGTTGTATTTTTAGTATAGCGCCTAGGTTTTCAAATGATTTTTTCTGAATTTCATATAAATTATAGTGAGTAATTATTGCTGGAAGGTAGAGATGATACAATTCATATCAGCCGTTCTTAATTATTTTCTATGTATTTTTATGAAAATGTCTTTTTGCCAATACTGAATTTATTCATAATTGTACTACTAAAAATTTTTTTCCATTCCATATACAATACGTGTTTTTGTCTTAGGGGAGGATCGGAACAGAGTAATTCGTATAAAATTTCAAATAATAACAAAAAATGAAGTCGTTATGTACAAAACACTTGACGGTGCCCACCTCATAGTACTGCAGTCAAATTCATTTAGTTTAATACGTGACGGTTGAGAATGGCTTACTTCGGTGACGAGCCTGAAGCTGCCTCGCTTCCGGAGATCGATGAAGAACGTGAAGTGGAAGGTTTCACATACGAAGAGTATGGAGAGGAGCAGGAAGACGTGGGGGCGGGGCGAGGAAAGAAGCGGCGCCCACCGCCCTTTCGGCGGCGAGGCCTGGATTACACTCTGCGGGAGGACAAAGACGTTTACCGAATGGGTCTGGAGAAAGATATGCTCACCTGCAAGGCTTTTTTGCAGAGGGAAGAGAAATGTCCCCAGAAAATGATTATGTAAGTAATAATGTGCATTACATTAAACATTGTTTAAGGTCACAAGGAATGTTATGTTGTCCAAACCTTCTCCAAAACTATAAAATGTAATTAAGAGAATTGTCCAAACCTCAATAGAAAAATAAACATCAACAGCAAAAGGTACAAGACAACAAAGAAAATATGAAATCTTCACAAAATTTTCCTCGACATAAAGAATTATTCAAATTTCTATGTAACTGTAAAATAATTTGTACGGCAAAATGATAAAGAAACAAATTTAGAGTAAGGGTATAGCATTGGTCAGATCATACAACAGCGATGAAGTATACATACAAAAAGCTACAGGTACACCAAAAACAGATATTACAAAAAGATATTACACATTAAAAGGGGAAAATACAGGTAACTTCATATGCTTAATTGATATTTTAAAGTATAATTTAAAGTTCTATGTTCTTCCAACTGAAATAGTACACCAAAACAACATATTTTTTCTTGTGCAAATACACTGAAAGACATCATTTTATTCATCGTTGCCTCTTGACGTCGAACGATTCACCTGTCATATCAGGTTAAAGACTTTGTCTTTAAAACAATCAGTAGAACATGCTAATGACAGTAACGATACTCAATAATATAAATAGGTTTTATGATCAGTTAGAAGGTATGATCTCTGATAGTAAGAGCGGAGAAGTCAAAATTTGTTCACAGGTTGTTCCGCAGAATTTGTTGGGTTGGCCTATTAAAATTGTCTTATTTTTAGGTACGACCATTTAGCAGCAGTGATTGATAAATTAGTTACTCGTAAACCTGATAATGCCGGAGAGGTATTTGAAGATTATTGCAGGATTTTGAGAAAAGCCAAATATTATCCAGCCACGGATCATCTTCAAGACATGTATATTCCACCTCAGTTTACAGAGTCCGAGAAAGTTCTAAGATTATTAAAGGTGCTATTAACTTTTCTTCACGGACCTAGCTGCAAAGGTCTACCTGGTTTTAAATAAATTAGATATTGAAGCAATGAAATGTTCCTTTCGACAGTCCGTGCAACAATACCCCGTATCAAGAGAATACGTTGAAACGGAAGACACGCGAATGGTTAACCTCATGGAATCATTAAATTACTTTGAACAATTTGGCTTTGGATTTCCAGAACTTGAAATGTTTTGCATCAAAATTAAATTGCACAACTTAGTTAAAAAGAATAGAGTTAAAACATACAGGTAAGTAATTAATTTCGGTAAGCATTAGAAAACAGGCGCATCTTAATAAAAAGGATAATTACTTCACAATTGTAGTACAAAATATTTTTTTCCAGATTGTGGGGAAAAATTTGTGGAATGTATAATGATTATGTCATTGTAGAAACGGAACAATTTCCGGCCGATATCCAACGAATGCTAGAAGTAGGCATTAACAATGTTTTTCAGTCTTGTAAATGTCTCTATTGCGAAAACTATTGTCTTGAAATATCTCTCAAGCAGTATTTTTTCTGGTGCAAATATTTCAAGTCTTAAATGTTTGAGACAACTACAAGACAATAATATGAAATAACTGAATATCATTTCTATGTTGGTACGTTCAGGAAGAAGACCTGGAGAAAAGGAAGAAACTGGAGGAAGAAGCACGACTTCTGGCAGAAGAGCAAGAGAAAATGCTGTTAGCTTTAGAAGCAGCGCAGGCTGCCCAGGAAGCAGCCATAAAAGGTGAATTTAGAGAGACGTAATTTAGTCCTACCAGTATCAATTACAATCGTTTCTTCCAACGCGAGGGAAAAGTTTTAAAAATCTCAAAATGTGTAAGGGCGATCGCAAGGCGAGAATAAAATAAATTACGTTATGTTATGATGATGACGAGCGCTTGGACCTTGCTTCACAGAAGCAGAAGAGAAGAAGGAAGACCTCGGGGAGGAGGAGGAGGGTCTGTTCGGGGACGAGCGCCCAAGGTCGCCCCCAGAGTTCCCTCCAATCCCCATGCCGACGTTTCAGAAGCCACCCGAAGTTCCCCCGGAGAAGCGAGGCGAAGGCGCGAACAGAAAGGTTCGTGCGAATGCCACTTCGAATGAACGCTCTTTCTACATTTAGAAACGTTTGGAGCTGGTTAGGGGGAAACAAATTTTATCTCGTTTCCCAAGAGTCAAAACCGTCTAGTCTACAAGCGTTACGAAATATAATCAAAATTAGACATTTTCAGCCCAAGGTGACGCCAAGATTGCCTTACACGCTGATGACGTTTAAGTATTCACATATCACATTGATGACATAATAGCGAATGAGAAGCAACTATATTAAATGGACACAGAAATGGAGAATCAAGTTACATTATACTAATTGCCAAACACAGATATTCAATTTACGCCTTCCGAAAAATCTCAATGGAAATTCCGCATCTTGATCTTCGTAACCGGTGAAGTATCTAGGAGTATTATTTGACAAAAAGCAAACTTGGGAATCCCAATTCCACGCTGTAGCCAGCAAAGCTTTAATTAAAACATTTTTCTTTAACTCGTGATCTCCACTAGTACTGAATGTCGATACTTCTGTAATTCAATTATTCAACCTACCATAACCTATGCATATCCAGTATGTGGTGTCGTAACACCAACTAGCCTCCAAAAGTTGTATTTCAAAACTTGTTGCATTTTAAAACTAGTTGCAATTAAAAACTAGTGGGGCGACAGAATAGCACACGCTTTCTCTACTAGTTAATATTCCAATGTCTTTGATCTCGCCTAGTTTTTCGGTCTTTCCCCAACTTCTTACCAGTTGCCAGCTATCCCAAAGTACATTATTTTTTTCCCAATTTTTCGGTTCCCTAACTGTAGAACCGAAATATTACTTTAAGAATAATATAGAAGAGTAAAACCTTGCCCTGCATGGAAACTTTCATTGAAAAATTTGGAGCCGTTTTTAAGAAAATATCGTCTAAGCATTACTGTAAATGGAAAATTTGAAACTCTTTCATTAGAAGTTATTTGAAGTACATCCTCTACCAAATGTAATAATGTATACAAATTGCTGGAAAATGGATATTGACGAAATGAGAGATACTAACAAAATTGCATAATTTGAAAAAACAAGAAAATTACGTACTATTATGTCATCTTAAACGGTGCATTTAATACTATAGTTGCAAAGAGGTTGAAGAGAAAAATTTGGAATCGGTTTTGAGAAAATGACGTTTGAGCAGACGAAAAAGCAGAGTTTTGAGCTCATTTTCACGGAACACTTAAATTCACGAGAACTATAAGATATCCTTTGAAACATATGTACTTGTAAATGTAATAATGTAAACTAATCGTCGCTAATGTAAAATTAACGACGTGAGAGACGCATCAAAGAAATTAAAGTTTTGTAATTTTTGAAAAGAAATGGAGCAAAATAGCGTTTATGTCATCTTATACAGTACATTTATCACTATCCCAACCAAAAGTTAAAAAAAGGCGAGTAGTTTTTGTTATCTTTTAATATTGCACATATTTCACGCAATATTACCCGAAAAATATTAAAATTTTCAAAGATATGAACATGATATTAATGAAACCAATTATAGAGAACAAATTTCATTTGAAGGAAAAATATCAATCTTCAATTTTGTAATTGTAGAAAGCTGCAAACAAAATTTCAAATTGGCAAGTTTCGAAAATTGAGAGTTAACCGTGAAAATAGGACATACGCCATCTTTATAAGTGTATTTTTCTTTACTCTTAAACAATTTAAAGAAAAAAATTTGGTGCCATTTGGCATTTCTGAGAAAATTTCGAAAATTCGCGAGGGCTCCAAGTAAAGTACCCCCATCCAGAAGTTATTCACAATCACAGAGCTTGTAGTTGAACCATATCTACCGGGGAATATGCACTTTGGAAAAATTCCTATGAATAGTTTAGGCGATAGTGTTGTTCAAAGATGGGAGATCTGACGAACAGACAATGACAGATAGGATGTTACTCCGTATGAGAATAAAGCACTATGGTATTCCAAACTCTTAAATTAGTCGCGAGTTAAATTTTCTGCTCCTAAATGAACACATTAGTAAAATAGATCACCATTTCTATCAAAATCTTTACTATTCACCCTGTTCCATAACCTTTAATCTGGGTCGTTGTGCTTCATGACCCCGTATTAAATCAAGAATTTACAAGAATAGACTTAGACCCTCGTACATTCTGTTTTACATCTTTCCTAGCACTACCTTAATTTCCATTACCACTTTCCAGACCAAACGTTGAATGCTGAGCTTTCCTTCCAAGCTAAGAGCATGCTCATGTGTTGGAAATTAAAACTCTTTCCCTAATGATGGCCATATCAAAAACGTTAAATGTAAATGTATTTTTTAAACACATCGAGAGAGAGAGAGAGAGAGAGAGAGAGAGAGAGAGAGAGAGAGAGAGAGAGAGAGAGAGAGAGAGAGAGAGAGAGAGAGAAATGACGAACGAGAAGAATTAAACATTAAAAAAATTAAACATAAAAACAAGCTAAGCTTTTACAATAGTACTAACAAAAGAATAATACAATACAACTAAAGAATTGATTTTTGAAAAAAATGTTTTTCTAACAAACCTTTACACTCATGTAAAGTTTTTTAATAGACTAAGCGCGCTTATGATAATCTGCAAAACGTATTTTATCAAACTCTTCTTCAGAAACATGACATTTAGATAAATTGATACTTGTTATTTTTATGAACTGTGTACGCATACAAAATATCCTATCATTTGCATTTTTTTCTGCAAAAATCAGTACGGAGTCTTCGAGATTATCAGCGATTCATTAAACAATATATTTTAGTCCAGTCATGATTTATGTCTATTGTTTATTATTATGATTAAGTGTTTACTCAAATTGCGAATTTTTCACTCTTATTTCATTTTCTCTGTTGCCAATTTATTAATTACAATGTTCTTGCCCATATTGAGAAGCCAGAAATCGCTGATAAATGTCCAAATACATTAAGCAAATGCCTACTGCATGCATGCTTTTGAACGATTTTATTTTTATTATTAATACATATAATCTGTTAAATATATCTTTAAAATTTCAAACCCATAAACGACGTCTTATGTCCTATATATTCCGTAATCACTATTGTACTATAACCAGTAACTTCATTTTCAGTCTTTACAAAATTCAAGTTCAGTACCATTTACTAGTGGTATCTATTAAATAAAATAGCTCTGATAATCTCTTTTTCCCTCAACTTTTCCAGGTGTATTATGTTTGTACCAGACTGGATGAGGAATGGATTCAGTTACCCGATGTTACACCTCAGCAGATTCAAATCGCTCGCCAGATTAAAAAAGTCTTCACTGGTGACCTGGAAGCTGAGGTATGTTTCACAAATTAGTAAAGTTTCATTGATGCAAAATTCAAGTACATTTTCGTGTTAACAATTTTATTTACAGGTTAGCACATATCCTCCATTTCCGGGCAAGGAAAAAAATTACTTACGGGCCCAAATCGCTCGAATTTCAGCCATGACCCAGGTTTCCCCAAAAGGATATTTCAAGATAGAAGGAGGTCGTGGGGTGGATGAGGAGGAGGAAGAGGAAGAGGAATTACCAGAGGAGGAAGAAGAGGGAGGCAAAAAAAGCAAGTTGCTTGTTTGAATAGGAACGGTGCAGTTGGAGCACAAAAATACTATTTCGCTTGCTACAGCACACTTTTTACTTTCTCACTACAGCTATCGCAGTAGAGAGAAAGTTGTGAAATGCGCGAAAAAACTGCGAATTTTCGGCAGAAAAACTCTTATTACATGGCACTGATAACGAAAAAGTTGATAAATCCAGTTGATCAATTAAAAAAAAATCTAACACGTGGTGTAACCAGAATGCATATTTTAGGGCTCCTTGATACCGAAAAATCGATTGACGGCAAAACCTCAGTCCGTCCGTCGGTGAACAACGCTAGAGGTTAAATTATTCAGCCAATTTTCTTCAAAATTTGGTTGATATCGCAGCTACTTGAATTTAAAATCTATATTTTAATTTTCGAGAGTACTTTACATGAAGCCCTAGGGATATTTTGAACATTTTCAAAAAATGGCGCCATTCATTTTTCTTAAATTTTGATGGATAGACTGAAGGACGTTTAAGAGAATTCGCAGATCTCATGTTGGTTGACAGTTCTGATTTTTCAAAAACTGAAAAAATTCAAAACTTTTTCGGCGTGTTCCTGCAACTATAAAATATTAGAGACAGAGATTTTCTTTTAATAAAATCTGTTCCTAATAGATTTTGAAATAAGGTCAAATAGAAATTTTCAAAACTTGTGAGCATTTTTCGCGTTGTTTTGCGTGAAATATACGCAATTTTTAATTTTTGTTTAAACCATTTTTTCTCAAAAACCTTTCGTTTTTGATGAATTTTTTTGGTGGATAGTCTAAAGAACGTTTAAGTAAATGGTGAAGGTCTCATGATGGTTGAAAACATTGCTTTTTTGACAATTTAAAAAATTCAAAATATTTTCAGCGTCTTCCTACAACTAGAAATATGAAGACATTTTTTTTCTTTAGTAAAATGTGTTCATCAATAACAGATATTTAAATGAGTCTATGATTAATTTTTCAAAAACATTAGTATTTTTTCTATTGAGAGCTAAATTGAGCGGAACAGGCAAATTTTTACTTTCCCGTATGCATACGTATAAACGGAGTGTAGGGAGAGTAATGTAATGCTGCGCGAAAGAAGGCAGATTTTCGGCAGAGAAAAATTATTGCCCGACCCAGATAACGAAAATGTGAATAAATCCAGTTGCTAAATTAAGAAAAATATCCTCTAACACGTGGTGTAGTCAGTATCAATGTTTTATGAATCCTTGATACCGAAAAATCAATTCGTGTGTTTAGCACCAAGCCATCCCTTCAGCGTATATTCTCAGGGTGGGCTTTCACATCGTCACACAGCAATAAATAATGCGACGTTTGTTAGGGAAATCGTACTGCTATTATTTTGCCCTGGCCGGGAATCGAACCCGGAGTTAGGGCGTGGAAAGCGAGCTTTGTTCACCGAGTCATCAAGGACAAATTCTTAATACCCAATTGAATCAAATAATATATAAATACGTTTATAAAGAGTTGAAAATGTGTGTTGTTATAGCCCTGAAAGACAAACGAAAGTAAAAATTGCTTTTAAAGTTCGATACTATTAGAACTCCGGAATACATTAAAGTATTTAAAAGCAAATTACCCCCCTCCAAGAAGCAATCGTATACAGTAATAGAAATCTGAAGATATTTAATGAACAATAAATGTTTTGTATGTTCTGTGATCACTAACCACATCAACTAGAAAATAAAAATACTATTCAAAGAAACTGAGTGGTCAAAAATATTCCCCAATTCTATATCTCGTTACCATGCATTTGTGAACAAGTACTAATTTCATTTGCAGAAGGTCCTGTGGTAGAAAATCCTGCTTATAGACCAAAACCTATGAAAGACCAACTCAAATTATCTAACTGGGTTCATCACCAGGAGGCAATTCTTGAACAGGGTCGTACGACGTTTTGGACCCCAGAGAAAGAACGAGTTGGTGAAGTAAGAGTTCTGAAATTTCTTAAAACTTCAAAAATCATTCAATGGCTTTAATAGAAGTTTTATTTCAAATTTGACCGCAAATAGGTCCTGTTTTTAAGGGCGAGGAAGAAGAAGTAGAGGAGGAGGAACTTGATGAAGAAGGAGAAGCGAAAGGCAAAGGCAAAGAAAAGGCGATTCCTTTGTTCAGAGCTATCAGCAAAGATGTCGACTCTCACGTGAAGAGGCTCTGGACGGTGCACCTGAACACATCGCTCATTCACGAGTCGGCCTTCGTAATGCTTCGGTCCGTGTTGTGGCCTGGATTTTGCGCTTTTTCTGCAGGAAAGTAAGTGCGGCTAATGCTATTCTGACATTTCAGGCTAGTGCAGTGAAGACGGTTGTCATGCACTCCCTCACCCATGCTTTTTCCTCTGTCTTTTGTCATCCCTCCACCAACCTTTTTAATCATGCTCGTGAGAAATGCTCTTCCTCTTTCCTACTTACCAGGAGTCTTATTCTTCTCATCATCATCATCATCATCATCGACAGCAAGGATTAGACCTCTTGGTCTGTTCCGTCTCAGAATTGTTCATGCCATCTCTTCAAGGGACGTCCTACACTTCTTTTTCCTTTAGGTACATATTGAAGAGTAGTTTTACTTATTCTATGTTCTGGCATTCTCAGGACATGACCTTTCCTTATTCTTCTTAATTACGAAATTAAAGACAAAATGATTACGACCCGAGTTGGTAGCATTTTCCCATTTTTTCTATCTGTTCGCTTCAAGCTCACAAATGTATTTTTGTTGCAGCAAATACGATGCTCTTTACTTGGGAATGGGGCTCAAATATTCCCCGTTTAATTATAGCGTTCCTCTAGTACCAGTAATTCAAGCGGAGTACGTGGTGGGTCCCGAGATTATGGAGATCTCAGATCCGACGTGGGCTCAAGAGGAAGCGTGGCGCATAGCCCACGAACCCAAACCCGTACCGCAAATGATGTTTGGAGAGGGAGAAGGAGAAGAAGAGGAGGAAGAAGAATCCGATGAAGCAGGAGGTTCTCCTGGAGACACAGAAGACGACGAATGATTCATATTTAATTTTTACTCATATCAGTAATCAATTTTATAAAAGTGAATATTTGTGAATATAATGTGAGATTGACTTGACCTCTCTGCGGAACTGAAATTCAATTAATTTTTTTTTAGTTTTAAAAAGCACAATTATTTAAGATTCAATATGGCTTATATTTTACTCAGAAAAGACTAGTAATCAATGCAAAAAAGTTTTATTATATTGAGTTTGTAACTTTTTTCACTCCACGTGAAAAAAGCAATTACTCAAATTCACACAAAGCCTTTTCTAATATTATTTGTCTACAAGAAGTGTACTCCGATTTAATGATTTAATTTATAAGGCATAAAATTTTTAGAACATTTTCTATTCATTTTCGTATTAAAAAGAAAGTTCGTTTTAAAAGCAGCTCATCCGAGAACTCATCAATTCTCTATAGATTTTCCATAATCAAAATTCTGGAAATACGTTCTACTAGCGAGAGCCAACATTATAAACCTAGAAGCATGTTCGAAAGGTTTTTAGGAATTTCAATGGCCACGAACACAAGAGAACTACGATCCACAATGTATTTTTCGAACCATTGAAAGATGTAAAAAGCAAAAATATAATGTAAGAAAAAGTTCAAGAATTACCCCCAAACATCAATGTTTAACAGATAAATGGAACAACAGATGACGGATGGTACTACCTTTTTCTACCATTTGATCTCTCACGTTCCCACAACGCTTCCTAGACTTTCCCTACGCATCGCTCTGTAAGAGTGAGTATTGTGCAATAAGTACTAGGTCATTAGTTCCGAATGTGCAGTATATGTTACATCTCTGGAGGTAGCAGTGTTCCCCCCTACTGGAATGTGAGGTTCCGCAAGGACATACACGGCTTGCGGGTATCTTCATCCAGGTATCTCCCCTAGCGGTACACCGACGCGCAGGGACAAACTCTAAGCTCCCGACTGGTCTCCCGACATGTGAGGCAGACACCAGTGTTGCCTCTGTCCTTTCTCCTCCGGGCAATCAACGAAGAGAAAAGTAATGTAACATTTCTCGGATACATTAAAACTCGGGTGACCAGCGGACACGATTTGCATTATTAGATTGTCGCACATACGCTCTTACGATAAGTCAGACACATCAAATCGTGATAATAAAAAACTGACAGCAAACGAATGATATGAACAAAGTTGCAACACATTTAAGTAATGTTCACATCACACTAACTGAACGCCTACCGCTTCGAAAGGTCAGCTTTTCAGAAAGCCTCTTCAAGAGATTTCAAGATTTAAATGTCGCTTCAGAATATGCAATTTACATTACCAGCTTTTACGTCTACCCTTGTGACTGGGCTGTACTTTCGCATTCGGTTAAAAAGATCGATATTCACACATCCATGTCTGAAGTCTGAGCTCACCGAACTGGGTCAGGACGAACTTCTGGTTCTCGAGTGCCAGCACCGCCTTCCCAGGAGAGACGTCCCCGTTCTTTTGCCGCCACTGGGGCAGAAGTTGAAAAATTCACGCCACCTTCAACCTTCGTTCGATGCGAGTCTGGAAGCGGCCTGGCGCGCCGACAAAATGCCAAGATGTGCCATTCCCATTTTGTTCCCATTCGTACTCTGATTCACTTACTTCTCAAAAATGAAATGTAGCCTAGATTTTTGTATATAATTTTTACCCTGTAAACTGCGTTAATATTCAGTTCACTATGTATATACATATGTTTACTACATATTTTTTAATTGTTAGTACATGAATTCGTTACGAAGGCTGTTCAAAAAGTAATGTTAAAATGTTCTACAGAAAAAAAAATCAATCTCCCAAATTTACATGCAAGTTTTCGAAGTAACCTCCCTGAGTTCAAATATTATTTTGCCATTGTTCCTGCCACATTTTTAACACGAACGCCAGGCCATCTTTCCCGAGCTCCTTGCAGCGTGCCTCCACAGACCTCGTGATTGTCCTTGAATTTCCGTTCCCTGAGCCAAAGCTCGAGTTCAGGGAACAGCCAAGAAGTCGCGAGGAGCGCAATCTGGACTGTACGGTGGATGTGGTACATTTGCGATGCGTCGAGCGTTCAAGAAATCCACTACAGTGCGAGCGGTGTGCGGCCTCTGGTTTGAGCAGGCGCGGCATCCATCTGAATGATACGCGTCGCATGCCCAAATCATGGAGCACAATCGAAAATGCGCTGCCGATTGAAATGTTTAAGACTTCGGACAGCTCTCTAATGGTCATTCGTCGATTTTCGCCATAATAGCGGCAGCTGTATTCTGTGGAACTGCGGTGGGAGACGTTGAAGGTCGCCCCTCGCGCGGGTCGTCGGCGATGCGCTCTCTGCCGTTCTCGAACGATTTATGCCAGTCGTGGAAGGTCACCTGGTTCATAATATCTTCACCCTACTCTTTAGTCAATAATTCATAGGCATTATTCGGTTCTTCCCGATTGTCTCCAAAAACTCCACATTACAACGTTACTTTAACATTTTATTCATTCTGGACATGGTAGGCGCATATTTAACACGTTAGTAAAGCACCTCAAACGTTAACTCATTACACCGGTCAACTTGAAACTAACGGTATCGTTGGATATGCGAATAGGTTACGCGATGGTATTTACTGCTGCCACCCTTCGCAACATATTTTCCCTCAGGGTCCCTATTATCATTACTTTTTGAACAGACCTTGTACATAACGAAACTTAATTTCAAGCTAATATTACTGCTGCTCTCTCCGTGCCGTGAATTAACGTTTCTTGCGGCTTACTAAATTCTGTTCCCGTGCCTTGACTTTCTCTCTCATTCTCCCTCTGATATCTCGCTCAATACACCAAAAGCGATTGCTCGCAAAGAAGTCTGCAAGGGTGTATAGAAAGTATTGTATTTTAATTAATCAAATTAAAGAGCAATAATAATTCGTACTATTTCCCTTTTCTCAAAATAATTCTAGAAATTTTATTGTTTGACATGTATTGAATTTAGTTTTGAATTTGCATGTTCGAGCCATATATTGAACGAGTTTCGTAACTTCGAGTTTCGTATCTATCGAAGTGACAGGAAGACTGCTTGCCTAGAAGATGTGTATACATATTTGCATTTTAATACGAAAATATATTTGTAGATTTTGTTATCGAAGTGTCAGCTGACGTAATAATTTTTGACATTTATCATTTTAATATTAAACCAAAACTTCACTGCTTTCAATTTTGAAACATTAAATATGAAAACATATCGACAGTAATCGACTGCTAAACCAAATGACATAAGGGCAAAGCGTTTATTTCACACAACCCTTCTGAGAAAACGAAACTTTGTCCATGAGAGGCAAGTGGAAGTGTGGATAACTAATGTAGTACTAGGAATATCTTAAGTATTATATAAGTCTTGAAAATTGAGATAAACTATGTCATCTCAATAACAAATTGAATTCAATTTTAAAGAAATGAAAAAATAATTATAAATTAAATATATTTTCCAATAAAATAATGTAAGAAAATAACAATGAAGGGTAATAGCGAACGGGAAAGCGAGATAGGTTGACAAATGAACGATGATTCGTGAAGTTATGAAAAAGAAACGAGTTATAGCTCAAAATGCGCTGAAAAGACGGACAATAGAAGATCGAACGAAAACATTGTGAGGCAAAAGGAAGATCAGAAAAAGTCGTTATCGCTATAAATGAGTTTCTGTTCAAACGTTGCACTTGATGACTTGAGTAATTGTTCCTGATAGAAGCAATAATAGAGATGCTCGCAAAGAAGAGAATGCGAATTTGGAATATTAATTAAATTTCGGTCAGGCAAGAAAACTGGAATTAAAAAACAAATCGCGTGTGTGATAAAATGGGTGGGGGCAGTCTGTTGGAACACAGAAAGTAAGTGTTCTTGATATAAATTCATCTTTCAAGCATGTTATGTAATCTTCAAAAAGGGTAGTGAAACTCTGTAGGGAAAAACACATTCTAAATCTGTACAATGTCAAGACTGGAATTCATTTAAATTAAATTAAATGGAACTAATTACAACTTACCTTTAAATGAATTTTAAATTAATTAAAATTGCACAGAACTGAGCACGGACGAAATTGATGTTTTTTGTATATTAAATAGTGTTATTTTATGTTTTATTTTCATTGTGTAATGGTAATAGCAAGTACTTATAGTGACTTTGCCCAAGGAAGATAGTATATTGTCAATAAATAGGGTAAAGTATTGTTGTGTTATAGTAATTAGCATGAATTTTGATGTTTTATTTTATCAATTAAAATATGTTCCCGTGAATCCTAAATTCCCCTTATAAATATTCTATCTGCCTATAACTCATAATGAGTGGTGAGTTTCCAGGCCCTCTCTTTTATTAATATTATAAAAATAAAACCGTGAGATACATGAGCATTGTGATTACGTGATTAATAATATTTTAATTAAGACAAAACAAGACAAACAACGGAGTGAGCCAATATTAATAGAAATGAGGAAAAATGGAAGGGAAGCAATTTTTCAATATTCAAAGGCATTTCGGAAACTCCATTTCGCAAATCCAAAATCTAGAAACTATTTCCCAAATCCTGTATCTTTAAGTTTTTTCACACAGTCGACAAATATATGTATCATTCACATTTACCAGAAACATGTTTTTGGTACATTTTATACGAAACTGAAGAAATGTAACCACATGATGTGAAATACAGTTGTATAAAACTGTTCAAGCAACAAAATAATTTCCTTAAGAAATTCGGCGTGGCGATGTCATCGAGATCCTCTTTTCTAACTACCCAAGTCTCCGTTTTCTCTTCAGAATCGAAATCGACTTTCCGGTGTGCGCGTCGCGCCGCTCTGTCATTCCTGCCTCACAGGAGCGCGCACCGGCCTCCTCATTGGCTGTATGAATATTGGGAACCAAATAATCCCTTCATCGTTTCTTGCGAAACTTTCTAATTCTACACGTAAATTGGGGACCAAAACAACCCAGGTAAGGAAAATGACTAAACAAGTAGCGCGTTAGAGGGGCCGCCGCCGCCGCCACGCTGCTGTCCAGATTTTCCTTGTGCCTAATTGAAACTCTTCCGGACTCGCTCTTATCTCAAAATGAAAAGCAAAGAAATCACTAGAAGAGTGTCCAAATTTCATGTTCAGCGTTATAGAATATTAAGTGAGAAAAAAGAATAATATAAAAATGGCAAGTTATGCACAATTCATTCAATCAACGAGTGATTCAATTTAATGAAAACCAAACAATATTTGGAAAGAAATATGCCAGTTCTAAGTCAGAAAAATTGGGGGGGAATTGTGTTTTAAAAATAATGGCTAAGAAAATGTTCACCTTCCACTTTTACTTGAAAGGGGATGAGGTAGTCGGTCCCCAATTTACGCATGCCCGTCTCTGACTGTCCCCAATTTACATGAGGGTTAAACTCTTATTAGTCCCCAATTTATATTCGCCGCTCAGAGGTGCGGGAGCGCGCGCTGGCCTCTCGCACGGCGCCCCGGAGCCCGGCCGCGGCCACGCGCCGCCGTGACGCAACAGGTGACGTGACGCGCCGCCCGCCGGGATAGCGGTGAACTCAGCCGGGTTCGGTGCTAACGGCAGGCGCGCGGGGCCAACCACGCAGAGGACGCGGCCCCGGGTGGATTCTCGAATTTAGAGGCTCGTGCGCGGAATAAGCGGTCGCCGTCTTGACCGCCAGAGAATTTTGGAATTCGGCAGACGTATCTGTGTGTAACAATTTTTATTTAATCAAAAAGAAAGGCCAAACATTAAGATATTTAAAAGAAGCAGGAACTGATATCACATAAATATCTCATTAAAGTATCTAATATTTAAAACAGCTTAATTTATTTTGAAATAGCTAGTATTCATAATTTTGATATAATTAAGTAAAACTTAAATTTGTTGTTATGATTAATAAGCATTTACGATTTTATTTCATCAAATTAGTGTTTATAATGTGATTCTTTTGAAAAGATGCATTTCATTTAAATGCTCTTTGATTCTTGTATATTTGTTTATATTAAAACTATGTATCTATTAGTATTCGACATGCTGCAAAATTAAACATTTAGTGGTCCATGGACACAGAAAAGTCGACAAACTCTGTACTAGATTCAGAGATCATTTGAATTACTGAAAAAAAAGAAAAGTGTGCATAAAGTAAACACCGAACCCTACTGTCAGTAGAAGTACAGAGAACTGCTTAATGACTGTGCAATCGCGGCGCTTCGGCCTCCCCCGCCGGGAGAGGGTGTCAACTGACCGGGAGATCCTACTTTCGAGTCCCGACGGCAGCGGTAGGATTTTTGACACTAGCTTGTCAGCTAGGTCGAGTTTAGTCGCTGTCTGGAGGAGAATTCTAGCGACCGGCAGCCCTCTGATCCATGTTTTATTTGTGTCAATTCCAGGCGAATGCCGGAGCAGTACCCTAACAAACAGGTCACAGACCGCGCGAGATTATTCCTTCCTCTTCCTTGTCCAATCTTCACCCCTAACTTACATACACATACACTTAGTTGTATTGCACTACCACACAAGCCAAGAGGCGGGTCGGGAATTTAGAGCGTGTCCCGGCTGGGGCTGTGCCCCACTAATGGGAGACACCTGGTCGGGAGAAACTCCGTTAACCGACGGTAGGTCGGCGCCAGATCTCACCATCGAGAGAGAGAGAGAGAGAGAGAGAGAGAGAGAGAGAGAGACATCACGGCACCCTCTCGAGGAAAACACATGCATTACACTTACGGGAATAATGACCTTAGCCGTTAAAGGGATCTGAATCACTAATCAATCAATCGATGGGGCTTGCGGTTCCGCAGCACCTGTCCGCGTGACGGCCTTAGCTCTGGTCGCGCGTCGCGCGCTTCATCACAACGTCGAAGGTGTTGAAAATGCTTTCCGCAAACGTCTACTCCCTTCTTTTTCCAAAAAAACATGTTCTGACTCTCAACTATTAAACTCATCGTGACTGTTATAGAAATTTTACTCGACACATGTTCCTTCCATTATCGTGTGTGGATGGCTTTTGTATATTTTACCCATCAACAAATCCCACAAAAAATCTCAGAACGACACAGTTGAAGCTCTCGCAAGTCAGAGACAAGAATAATTACAGTGCCATTTTATTATAATTACACCATTATTACCATTGTATCGATTATTATGACATATCGATATTTGACCAAACATGACATAGAAAAATTCTCTTTGTTTTATAGTAAATCACTTCCACCAGTATATAATTCCTACTTGAACATATCCTTTACATATCCTTGTTTATTATACTTGGGGGGTGGATGTGGATAATCAACACTGAAAGAAAATGTAACATTTCTGGGACAGAAAACCAGAGCGCTCGCCCGGGATCGGGCTGTACCGACGGGTTAGCTTTAGAGAAACGCACGGGCGACTCCTTGGCTATTGACGGCGCCATCGCCCCGGAGACAACCGGCTGTTCTCACAGTTCTTCAAAAGACATGTCACTACTGTTTGCATTCGTGTTACTTCCAAAGAACTCTACATATACACGCAAACTTCTTTTGTGATCGCCAAAGTGGAGAACTGAATATTGTAATCAGATTCAAGCATTTACTCGTACATTTAAAGCTGCAGGCGAAATTGGCGATTTCTCGTCAAAAAAACTCGTATTATAGGACATCTGCCAAATCGAATAAATCTTTTTCTATATGTCATAAATTACATCCTCTAACACACTGTGTAATCGGAATCCACGTCTTGTGGGTCCCTTGATTCCGAGAAGTTGGTTGACAAAATGTCTGTCTGTCCGTATGTTGTCAACACTAGCGCTAAACCGTTCCAAATGATTTTCTCTAAAATTGATACATCCCCAATCAATATAGTCGAAGGCAATGCCCTACACATTTGAAATGAATGAATGAATCTCTATTAAAGGTTGATTAAGAATATAAAATTATTATTCTAAGAGCATTGAACCTATTGAATTGCGTTCCGTTTGTTGTGGAACCAGGAAATGTGAACCTTGATGTTTCTTTATAGAAGAAAAAACCCTTGGATTAGGAAAAATGTTAAATACGGATTAAATAATTAGGGGTATTTACATGACATATTCAAGATCTTCAGTAACGTTCACATTTGGTAATCATTTTAGTTATAATGTTTTATAGTTGAAGCGATAGTGATGTTGACAAGCAGCGAGGCTTGAATTAACGATATATTCCCAGTAACAGTTTATTAGTCGTGACTGCTGTTATTTAAATATATTTTACACAATACTTTATTTTTAATCATTATGCAACCGTTATAGACTTTTATAAATGATTATGACATTGAGTGGAGAACAGTAGAATTTCCTAAATTTGAATTTTAAATGGTCCTCTGTATATGACGAGAATGAGGAACAAGGCAGTTCGAAAAAATTATAGTAGTACCACTTTTTGACTGCGGAAGGCATCCTGTTCCCGGAACCCTGCATGATGTGAGAAATGTTGACGAGACTGGACTCGACAGTTCACAAAACGAAACAAATAACAACTGGTACGCGATACGAAATGCCTGTCGCATCAGACAGGACAATGGGGACGGCAGACAGCCAGGAGATCCACCAAAAACCTACGCCCACTCTACGAGAGAAGAGATGAATGACACGAAGACAACTTGAGTTTATATCTATATAAATGAGACCTCACGTTCTCCTGCAGCATTAGAAGAATGTATTGTTGAAAGGTTTACCTTCCTTGCTAATTTGAACAAAAATTAAATAAATGAAGTAATTATAATAAAGAGTTTGTACCGAGGAGAATCAACTCAAAGGTTTTTATCATAGAAATAATGATGAATAATGCGAGTCTGGGCTGATTTTATTCTAATGCTGTAGGTAACATTAATATTTCACCTATAATATGACTAGCCCGGACCTTAAGTGTTACTATATGTAGCCATTAAGAAAATTCACATTGTATCAATTTGAGCCTAACAAATAAATATGTACACAAGCTAAAACAATTCGTATCGGCAAATGCCTTCAAGTGAAAATATCAGTTTAGAATAGATGTACGTTTTATTTGAAGACAACTCGTAAGCGGACGAAGCAACTCTGTTTTACAGACCAGTATGTTATAAATGTACAATATTAACTACCATAGAATCTTCTTTCAGTATGTAAACGTTTCACAGAATATTCATTAATAAAATGCACGTTAATGAAAACACGTTTCTCTCCTTTCCTCCTTTACTGCTGTTTGTAACTCAGAATACTTTAGCTCCATCCCAAATATGAGTTTTATTTTGTGTGACCTAAAACGTATGTTTAACACAAAACAAACAGTAATTCATATGTATATTACACGATTTTTAAAGAATAGTTTCGCTTTATTTCAAATATGTTTTGAATTAGTTCTGTCCATATTATTTTGATTGACCAAAGATATGTTCTTCTTCACTACCGCATAGGACATCGATAAGAAAGATATGTTACGAAGATAATAATGAGTCTACTGGAGAGTGCGGTTCTTTCAGAAATTCTGTTTGGATCAAATAGAAACAAATACATACTTGGCCTGTGGCTAGCACCACACGGTTGGCGAATTTTCACGAACTGCAAAGATTAATAAATGAATATCGTTCCCCCGGTGCTTATTGGTGAGAGTCGTCGCGGCCTAGCTGGTGGGATAACTTATATGAAAACTTCTATCAGTTGCTGTAACATATACAGCGCCATTTTCCGAGGGGAGGGAAGGGAGGACATATTTTCTTCTTCAGTATATAAATACCAAGTAAAATATTTGCTTTCACGTTTGAGGGAAAATGTACAACTTTTTAGCGATTAGCTATGGGTAAATTTATTTTGATAGAGTTTTACACCACGCGCGCCTTTAAGCCACGCGAGAACGATAGGAATCAATGGCTCTGAAGGGGAACGTTCAGCATTTCCTCTTCTGTGTTAATTATTTATTACTCTCAGCGACCCTAAGAGAGGCCAGAGGAGGAAAAGTTTTTACTCGTAATGGCGCTATTGTAAGCAGAGAGGAAAAATATAGTCTCCGGCAGGCAATGGTCAGTCGTGGGAAAAGCAGACGGTGTAATTTTATAATGTGGGCTGATGGAAGCCACGGGAAAACCTAACTGATAGATCTTTCATATCCCATGTCTCGACGCATGTAATCTACTTTGTAGTATGTTTCATTTGGTGACGTGTATGTATTGGCCTTCTTTCCTTCTCTTAAGAAAGACGCACGGGCCGCCACTGGTACCATCGTTGAGCACACAAACTCGTGATATTTACCCGACTACAAGCAAATGATGCTTAGCCTCGGGTGGACTTGTCCGGGATGGACTGTCGTCCTGCAACCACTCCATGTGTAGTAGTTGGTTTGGAGGTTTGCTATACATGTCTGTGAGAAATAATAAACATTTTGAATCCCTTGAGTAGTAAAGCCTAGAACGGAAGTAAAGGACGGGAAAAAATTCCGAAACGTTGGCCAAATGATTATTTTAATGTACTCCGAACAAATCCCGTGATCTCAATTTCCAATTTATACTTAACGATATATCACAGTTTGTCACTGCCTCCTGGGTCTCCGAGACTTGATTGAGACTTTCTGAATCAATGGAATACTTCATATGAGGTTGGGTCATATGTCATCCCTCGGCCAAGAGGATAAGAATGAGGACGGGTAGGAGAGGAGGGATCGCTTGCAGTTTGTTACCCGTATGCCCGCGTGCTATTCCGGCATTCACCTGTGATCGGAGAAAACATCGATCCGCCGAACAGAGCAGTCAGCCTACACTTTCGATTCCTGCAGACATAACCAACTCTGTACTGTTAAATATAAGAACAAAAAGAGTGTTGTACAAGACCGAAAGTAAGTTTCTGGCACCTACCCGGTATCGAACCACAACTTCTCAATCATTGGTTCGGTCGAGCCATAAGACCTCGCCTTTACTCTCACGGCTACCGGTGTTGGTTTTTAAATAACATTAAGAGGTGAAATGTTTTAAATATCGTATCCCACACAATTCAAAATAGGTTTTATATCAGTAGGAGATCACGAAGATGATGTTATTTTACAGTTCAAAGAAAGGAATTTGAAAAAGATGGCAGTATACCTTCATTACATAGATATTTTAACAAAGTTATTTTATTTCAATACGCTACAATATATTTTTTATTAAACTGCAACGCGATATGTTTTATTTATTATTATATTATTTATTATATGTATATTATTAAAAATATTTCTACACATGGCTAGAAAAAGTGTGGATTTTTTAGGAATTAGAAAAAAAATACAAAAAAATCAAAACTGAACAATATTTCGCCTATTTCCTCTTGCCAAACACATTTATAAAAAACAGTGCACTATATTCCGCACATAAAATACATCCAGAATACCAATTACAACTGCAGAGGTCCATGCCATCTTACAATTCGCCAGCGTGGACCCGGGTGTGAATATTTATAGAGCATACAAACACGGGTGACACAGTGAGTCGTCGGACGTTGGATCATTAATTCAGCGTCGTCGTTTACGTCGCACTAAAAGAATATTATGGCGCGAAGAGGGCTGGTGACATTAGTTCATGATGAAGCAACCAAAAGGCTATCAATGTGACATTCTCTTCTCGTGATCGAATACGTATTCCAGATACCCATTTTAAAATTTTTATTCAGCCAGAGCAGGGGTGTCCTACATGAATAAAGATATAAAGATAAATAAATAAAGATAAATTTATTTGAACTGCAAATGGGCATAACCCGGTGGCAGCTAATTACGTAAATAAAATACTACAGCTAACATGCAAATTATATAATAATAATATAATATAATAATAATATAATATAATAATATAATAATAAAATAATAATAAAAATAACATTGATATAAAACTGTCTAATTCATAAAAATTTTAAAATTACCTTAATTGAAAGAAACATAATCAAACTCCGCACTGAATCTTTGTTCAACTGCACTTCACTACACTTTTCACTATGACCCTTTAATCATTTCTTCCATTATTTCTCTGCTCTACACTTCACGACACTTCACTTCACTTCACAATATATAACTGACGCATCGCTCTATAACCTACTATTGTCAGCTAATTCCCTCATTTATATAGTAATGCCCTAAATTAACTTCCTAAATTGTTGTACTCTACGAGGAAAGGGTTCAAAGTTTTTTGCAGGCAATGTATTCCATTCTTTTATTGTTGGATTTGTAACAGAAAATTTCCCCACATCTGTTCTCTGCTGTCTTGAATTTATTTTGTGCTGGTGATCCCCCCTAATGATGTATGTTGGAATACTTAGCCGCCGATTAATTTCTTTCCAAGCTGGTTGACCGCTATAAGCTTTATACAAAGCGCATAGCCTTGCTACTGATAGCCTATTTTCGAGAGAATTCCACTTTGCCAATTTCTTGTCCCTGAAAGTAAATTTAGCTGCCCTACGCTGAATTCTTTCCAAATTTTTACACTGTAAAATTTTGCGCGGATCCCAACAAATTGTTCCATATTTCATTATCGGTGTAATAAGCGATAAATAGGCAATTTCCTTCGCGTTTGCCGTACTCTTTTTTAAGGTGCGCATTACAAAGTGGAGAGATCTCCAGGCTTTCCCTACTACAAAATCTACGTGACTTTTCCAGCTTAATTTACTATCGAAATGGATTCCTAGGTACTTGCATGAGGAAACTATCGGAATGTCTTTATTTAAACCTGAATGGACTGGACCGGAATGCCTCAAGAGCCACAATTAAAACACAATTAAAGTAATATGATTGCGGGTCATATTGTCATTACTTGGGTGATCCATTTACCTGACTTCCCCATATTGTAGATCTCGGCAAATTGCCCATTTGCTTTCAAACGGGGAGGGGGGATGGAAACATGCGTGATATCACGCCGTACCTTGCACTGCACATTACAATTGTGAAACACATTGGGATGATTTCCAATTAATAAACTAACTACAATAAATTTCCTTAAATATACTTAACCTATTCCACGACTTTTACATTACTTTTACATGAAGTGGATGTTGATCCCGGCAGAACGCCTGTGCTAGGCGTTGTTCCCGCCCGACATGGATGCAAGGGACTTTTGCTTTTACGAATAACCTTTCGCGGGCCACAATAAATGGCGCTCCGGGCCGCCAGTTGGGCAACCCTGAGCTGCAGTTATTAATGTTTAACGCTTTTCCACTTTACGTGCTTGTAAAATTCGCGGAATTTTTTCTTCTTCTGTTACACAAGCGTAGCGCAAAGAAGCCTTTAAAGCAAAAGTGTAAACACGTTGGACCTTTGCGAGCTTTACATTGGAGCCCACCTTCAAATAAACAGGTGCTGAACTGTGCGCATTCTTTTAAGGGCGTAGGGCACACCGTTTTCAAGTTATGGGCGATGTTAACGTGTACTGCGTGTATGACCGTACTTGTCAAGTCGTTTTCATTGTGAGATATAAAATGTTAAATTGATGAATGTGCCACGCACCCCGTAACTTCCAACGCCTGCTCATTTATGCCATTCTGTTAGGAACTTTACTGACAGTAGGCTAAATGCCGTGTGAAATAATAGAGATAAATATTATATAGCATGGTGTGAACGGCATCTGAAATCCAAAAGTGACGCTTTTCAGAGACTTGTCAACTGGCAGCATAGAGACAAATTCTTGTCCTGCAAACAACCTTGTAACGCGGGGAAGAAAAAGAGAGTAATTATAGCTTAGTTCATTAATAACCGAACCATAATATCGGGTTAACATCGAAGTTGCGATTTAGAAAGCAGCAAATTTGAACCAAATACTGGCAGCGAGCAGTATTATGAGAATATTTGTTTTTTAAAGAGTATGTAACACAGTAAAGTGAGGTTAATACGTAGTTAATCTTCATTGAATAAATTGATATTGAATTAAAATGGTATTTATTTAACACACTGCAATAGCGAGGCAATAGCGAGGCAATAGCGAGTCCATTAGTAATAAATAAAATGCTAAAATACTGATCATCTAGAAAGTAATTGTAGTGTATGACAACGGATCGTAGATGATTGATCCACGCAAATAATTACGTCATGTATATAAGAACATTTATTTATATATTACTCAATTATTTACTTCATATTCACTAAGCATGGTATATTCGAGATTTCGCCACACTCATCCATTGCAGTTTTCTTTGAATTAATACGATACATACTTCCCCGTCAGGATAAGGTGCAATTTCATCTCCGCAGCTCGTTACGGGGAAGTGCTGAGTAGCGGGACCGCTACCCGAACAGGTGGCCGGCGCGGCGCGTCAGGGCGGAGAAGGGAAACTCGAAACGTTTTGCTCCTGTTAGTCGCACGAGCAGCGAGTGGACGACGGTGACGTGAGTATTCGGCGGATGTCAGGCGCAGCGTCGCTCGCGTGGTTCATTGGCTCGCTTCCGCGGCCGGGCGGCCGCCGGCGGTCGCCTTCCGCCTCCGAACGCCCTTCCGGGCAGGTTGAATTGAATTGATGCCTTATTTTACGTGGCGAGACTCAGGCCATCAGGCCCGCTCTTCCGTCTGACCACGCAAATTTCGCTACCCTCCTTTCACCAACTAGCAGAGAAAGGAAGTATTTCTTGGGCGAGAAACAGGCGATTTCAATTTAGCTCAGAGGCGTCATTTAGGCTTGAGGATCTTTTACATGCAAGTAAATCTACTAACATGGGACAGCCGGCTTTACTTCCCGTCCGAAGGAAGGCGTATGAAGAATTTTTTCGCCCTTAAAAATCCACGGCTTCGGTCGGGTTTGAACTTGGGTACAACAGTCCGGTAACAGTTACACCATCGCCGCGCGCGTATGGCCAGGTTGCGGGGGGGGGGGGAGCCTACCGTCCCGTGCCGTTAGGCGGCCGTGCGGCTCCGCGAGTCCATTGTTTTCACTTTCTCCGAGAGTTTAACCCGCGCGTAATAGTTGGAGCGCTCGCTTACACGGGGATATTGGAGCGAAAATCCAGGTCAGTGAATGAGTAATTACTTAGAGACAAAACGAGTTTCCGGTTGGTTTTTGGAATTCACTTCCGTTGCCGATTTATTTAAGTATTCTTCGATCATTTAGTATTAAATAATAATTTATTTACTTTTAATCGTTTTCATTTTTTAGAATTTAACAAACTGTTGACAGTTGACTAGTAAAATAGCGTTCTGCAAGGCCTCAGCATATGATAATACTCCACATATAGCAGGATATTTAAGCTATTTCTTAAAAAAATATTACTTCGAATGTCATTTTATTTTGTTGCGTTATGCAAATAAAAACAGAGTTCATTTTAGGGAAACTATTTTCGTTTTCGGTAGCGTTTCGTTTTCGTTTTCGTCCATAAAATATATCATAATAACTCCCAGGTGAGTAGTATTAAGAGGAACCGACACTGTAGTATAAATGAGATTCACTTCCAACTACAAAGAGAAAACCTGCATAAAAGCTCAATGATTAATAATTCGAACGAAACTCAACAAAATACAGTATTACTCATAAATGCTTCGAAATGTTTTATATTTTTCACTTTGATCCGCTCAGGGTTTGATATTCTGCCAAGGTCACCCTCACTTATTCTTCGAATTAGTATCCCTCGGCAATGTGTGAGCTAGACACGATAGATAGTTAATTTTAAAACAAGATTATTTGCGAGATTGTGGTAGGATCTGTTTTTGGTCTTGCTGACAGCAGTCCAATAGGACGTTTAAAAGCTTATTATTGTTTTTCCTTTCATAACTTTTAACTCGTTATCAACTAGTAAAAATTCGCAAATAACATTTTAAACGTACTTTTTACGTTACGCCCACTTCAAGAATTTCTAGCTGTGTGGGAGTTTCGGGATCCTATTGGGTCTCTTGTGACGTGAACACTTATCGCATTTTATAGTTCTACACTTTTTGTTTCCGAATATCAAACAAAAAGTTTCTTAGAAAAACAGACCAGAAGTAACTTTGAGCCGCTCGAAATAACACAGAAGGTTGGAGCGTTTACCGATCCATCAACTTCCCAGACTCTGGTGTTCGAACGAATTTCGTGTTAACTTTCACGTTGACTTTCGTGTTGTCCTTCGCTATTATCTTCACTAGAGCATATCTCACTAATTTCAACGATTATTGTAGTATAGGAGGCTCTCATAAAAATGGTGAGTTACCGAGCTAATCTGGAAAATAACCCTTCATGAAAAAGACCGGCACGCACGACAATCTTTAACATCGGAGCATGTTCGTTGCTAGTTCGTTCGACCCGGGGCCAACGCGCCCCTCAGCCGCACCGGAAAGGCTCGCGAATGGACTTATAATGATAAAATCGAAGGCATAATCTTACATAATGAATTACCCCTGCACGAGCTAAGGGCTCTGAGCCGCCGTGCGCTCCTCGTATGAAAGGTGTGAGCACAGGCCTCTCCGCATCCCAAACTGGGAGCGAATATCGACCGCAAATTAGTCCCAGGTAGTCTCCTGCGGGGATGGCGATCTTGCAATGTGTGTGTGTGTGTGTGTGTGTGTGTGTGTGTGTGTGTGTGTGTGTGTGTGTGCGTGCGCGCGCGCGTGTATATATAAATGGATGTTAGTATATATAAAAGCGGTAAACTCCAACACCTTGTTACCGATTTCCTTGAAAGTTGGCACATCTATGTGTTTTTCACCCAAATGGTTTAGGTGCTGTTAATTTTGTTGTACCTCTTCTAAATGGCTCAGCAGAACAAAATTGCGCTTCATTTTAATTCAATTGTCATTCAAACCGCGTTCCCCTTGAACTTCATTGTTGCGGAGCGTTGCCGTGTGACGCAGGCGAGCCTCAGGAGAACCGCACGGGCGCGCGTGAGAGACAGAAGGACAGTTAAATGGAGAGTAACGGAGAGCGACTGAGATATGTAGAGAGATTGCGCGCGTAAGGAAGAGAGAGGGAGAGACAGAAAGGGTGAGACAAGAAAGAGACAGAGACAGAAAGAGATAGCAACAGACAGAGAGAAAGAGAGAGATACAGAGACAACAGAAACCAAAAGAGACAGAGATACACAGAGAGAGAGAGAGAGAGAGAGAGAGAGGGAGAGAGAGAGAGAGCGACGCTGGGAGACAAACAGACGCAGAGAAAGAAACAGAGACAGAGAAATAGAGAAGCAGAGACAGACAGAGAGATATAGAAAGAGATAGAGTCAAGTGTCAGACAGAGAGGAACAGGAACAGAGAGGAACAGGAACAGAGAGACGGAGACACAGAGGGACAGAGATAGAGACAGTAAGACAGCCTGAGACAGGGACACAGAGAGACGGAGACAAGTATTAAATATGAAGAAATCCGGGCAACGCCGTATGACGTCAATCTCAGCAAAAGCAATTCGAATTTCGGAGAGTGGAAAATTCATCAAGGCCATGTCGCATTAGTGACATTTAAAATGATCTAAATACTGGAATTTAATGCCACAAAAAGACTTCGTGACAGATTATATATTAACGCTTTAACGAATGAATCAGAGCTTCTAGCTTCAACTGAACTTCTCATTGACACAAATGCGTGCAAGCCCCCACGGCCTGTTCGAAGGGTGTTTGTCCTTGATAATGCACATTTGGAAACGTTGTAAGTTTATTAAAACACTGATTCATAAATAATTATGTGTCTTCAATAGTCACCGTCTTCGCTTTTAACTTCTGTACGCCGTGTCAATTTGGAACTAGCATCCAGAAACATTTTTCATTGGCCGTCAAACGAATGTAGTGGGCATAGCTGTAACTTTATCGGAAGGTATAACAGTTGTCACGACATTTACGAAACGACCCCGGTGTAATCTCTAGTCAGCAAGCCAACAAATTAAGCATCTGAACATGACAACCGGGCTCTCCCTCCCCCCCGCAGCGCTTGCGAGTTGGACGCGGACTGAGAGGAAGCGGCGTGGGCGGGTGGCGCGGGCGGCCGGCGGGCAGACATCGTACGGCGCGGATGTCACCGCGACGGGCAGGCGCGGGCCGCGGCCATATCGGGGCGTGCGCACGCACGCTCTGTGGCTGCGGTCGGCGCCAGCGGGTGAGTGGCGGCGCTGGCAGTGGGCACGGCCGCACCGCAACCGACGCGCTGAAAGCGGCTGCGGGAGGCAGCGCATACGAGGGAACGTGGCGCGCAGGCCGGGCTGCCGGCACAAAGCTCCGCGAGTCAACGCTTTGGGGTCGGTGGAATCGGCGAAGGTGGCGGCTGCGAGCACAGCGGCAATGCCGTTGCGTTGATTTCACTGATGGCGGTGGTGGTGGCCGTAGCGGCGAAATCGCAGGCGGCCGCCACGAGAGCGGCGGCAAACACACAAAGAGAAGCGCCGACGGCCGTCGGGAGAACCCGTACAAGCAAACTCAATTATACGCGTCGGGCATCGATCCGCGGACATCGGACTCCCGCAACGTGACGACGCTTCGCCGCTGTGTTTACCCGGCGCAGAGACGGAGTCCCCTTCCCAACGCCAGTCCCTCCACTCGAAAGCAGTGCAACCTCTGGGCTTCGACGCCCCGCTTCTGCAATCACGCGCCGGCGGCGTCTTCAACCAATGCACATCACATTCTCAAACGGACGTGGTGAATTATGTTATACGAGTTTGTTAAAAGCTTTGCTTTAAGGAGCAGTGGAAGATACTAGAATATAATACAGAATTCTACTGTGGTAGTAAACTTAAACTTTGAATCAAGAAGAAGCTGTTCGTTGTACAAGGGTCTTGGAATAAGAAATGAGTGAAATGCAATCTAAATTTTATTTTTATAATGTAACGCACACCTTTCTTCATTCAGATTAATAAAAAGCTAACTGATTTAAGAAAAGAGGGCAATTTTATTCCAGTACATTGTAAGTTGTAGAAATAGGCTTATTTATTCAAATAAAATTGAATTTAATTACAAAAAAGGCTATCTTAATAAAAACTATCAGAACTCATGGCGATATCCGGCGCTGACCTACGTTGACTTGTGGGGATTTCCCCCAACCAGATATCTCCCAGCAATATGACCCCATCCGAGACAGGCTATGAGCTCCCAACTGGTACTCCAACATGTGTGGTAGTGTAGTGCATGTGAGTGTCTGGTAAGGGGCAAGAAAAGGACAAGGAAGAGGAAGGAAAGATCGTGCACGGTCTGTTGCCGATTTGTTTAGGGCCCTGCTTCGGGATTCGCCTAGTGTTGGTCGGAGAAACCACGGAAAACTACCAATCGGTGCAGCCGGACACTAGAATTTTTCCTCCAGACAGCAGCTAAGTTCGACCTAGCTGTCCAGCTACTGTCGAAGGACCTGCAAATGACGGGGCGCGAACCCTGTGACCTTCGGTTCACTGCAGTCACATCAGTTAATACCCTGAGCCATTTAAGCCGGTTTGCAGCGTCTTCATGAGGGAGCTGTCTTCGGAAAATCCGGGAACGAGCAGTGGGAACTGGAGGGCAGGGACCTGCATCTCGCCTTAATATTTTATCGCCATCACATTTTAATCTCGAAGATGTCAGTGACTTACTCCAAGACGAGAGACAACAGCATATTCTTGTAATGATAAAGTAACTGTAGTGGACTACAAATTTCAAATACTAATTTTACTTAGGAGTACAAATTTTCAAGCTAAAACGTCAACAACACATAAATGTAAATTGGACATCCGCTGGTCCAAAAATCACTATCTTGTAAAATAAAGCAGTATCGACCAATAAACCTGGAGAATAACCGGCATTCAATAGCACAGTACAAGAAAGCAGAAGGGAACAAGACGGTGTAAGCCCATGGAACGTAAAGAGGGCG
Organism: Gryllus longicercus; assembly: GCA_038098605.1. Taxonomy (NCBI): domain Eukaryota; kingdom Metazoa; phylum Arthropoda; class Insecta; order Orthoptera; family Gryllidae; genus Gryllus; species Gryllus longicercus. The sequence goes on along the minus strand of JAZDUA010000541.1, from coordinate 885,800 downwards.
AGTACCGTCCTATCGCTGCTTAAATTGCCTCTCGTCCGTGGGAGGTTTTCTTTCTCCTCATCCTTCCACGTCATCCGTTGACCCTCTTCACCACAGGGGAGAGGTAGCTGCCCCCCCCCCCGCCGGTGACTCCGATACAATAACTTGTATATTCTTCCAGCGCAGCTTGGCATTAAAAATCTAAATGGCTAGTAAGTTCTGCGAAACGAACATAGCAACGACACTGAACTGGAGAAAAACCTTGTGTCAGTTTTAGGAACCCATGCATAATAGGAGAGGACTCCAACTCCTATAACTCTTTTAGTAACATTTTCCTCGCACCGAATGAATATATTCTCTTAGAAATGCGGAAAGGTCCACCGTCAGCCTCATTTCGATTCTGTTTGTTCGCAATGACAGAAAACTCGGATCGTTTTTGCTACGCGGCTGACTGTCTTAGTGGACATACACGCCTTTGAAGAACTGGTCTACTCGGGTTTCAATTCAAACATTACTGCAATTCGAAGAGACTAGTATGAAATTACACTTGTTATAATACAAACCTTGAAAATCTATTTTGATATGCCGATAAGGATATTTTCTAGTAGTGCCAGGGGAGTTCAATTTCAATGTCATATACATAGGGAAAAAAATATCTCTGCTAAATATAGTAGAACACCGTTAATCCGAATCCCGCAAATCCGAAATTTTGGATAATCCGAACAAAATTCGGGATGGAGGAAAAGTAAACAAAATAAATAAAATGCTTTTTTGTAGTGTAAAGAAAGGATTTTATAATTACTGTAGAACTGAACAACTAATTATTGAATCAAGTTGTCGAAATGAAATGTTTTTTGCATTGGTAACTAACATGTTTATTAAGCAGTAATTTTCACTCAGAGGAATTCGCAAAATCTGTAGTATTTTCCGTAAGGTACAGAATCGTCTCGACGAGGCGATCGCTGCCATTTTCACACGCTACGCCATTGTCTGGTAATCCCTATAGATGTATTTGTATGTTCGGTACATATTTTCGGATAATCCGATCATTTCCGAATCCGAACAGACCATACCGCCAATTAGTTTGGAATACTGGGGGTCTACTGTATTAATACTTTTATTTTTTCTCACTTACAGTAAAGAGATATAAAGTGCAGGGAGTTAATAAGAACTTTTTGAGCCCACGTGCTTCGTTTCAAACACGTTCTCCACGTCTGCATTCTGATCAATATCCGGCGGCACGTAGCGCTCGCCAGGCAGGAATCTGAGAGGCTGTCGGCTATTTTTCACATAATCCAGAGGTCTACCACATAAGAGGAAAAGGGTGTCTGGCGGTAAAAGTACTACCTCAATTAAGATTTTTTATGAAAATATACCTGTTCTTTGTTAAATTCTGTATTTGCATCAGTTAATGAGTCCGTCTTAGTCCCTGCGCCCCTACGGGTTTATATTGGCTTGCCTGTGTGACCGACTGCCTGTTGCTGATCGTCATTTCAGCCAAAATCTCCCCAAGGGTATTAATTTTACCCGCATTTTATCCTACATGTTTCAAATATCGGTAATTTAGATCGAAGAAAACCTTTTCTCTTTCGTAAACTTTCTTTACATTATATTTTTCGACTCAACGGCTTATTGGAAAGCGGATTTATTATTCTTAAATCGAAAGGTATTGTGAATATTGTGAATTGTGAATACTGTATTAAAGTGCAATCTAACAAATTATGAAATGCAATGTAAAATAATACCAAATAAAAATGTACATGATTATGATAATCAGGTTCCAAGAATTTTATTTATTTAATCAGCATCTCATATATCATTTGAGTACCTGTGTCCGTAGTGTAAAATGTTAATATATCTAAGAACACGTTTAATCACTTAATGTTTTTTCCTTAATACAGAAAAATACAAAGAAAGACAATGCCTAATGAGTTGTATCAAGCAGCACATCGAGAAGAAAATACAAACATCGTGCGATGCATACATCTGTGTACACAGGACAATGTTGAAGTAAGAAATGGCTACAAGAGGATGTTTTTGACTTAAATGTAGTTTTATATTCACGGACGTGTTTCTTCCGCATAATGAACAATGGCGATTAAGGAAGAACAGCGAAACCGCCTCCGCGTCCATAAAGTCAACAAGCGTCGCCTTCCTCAAGTATTGTACACAGAGAGGCGACATTCCGGCGTCTGTTTGTTCTCATGAGCATTTGCGAACGGGAAACTGTTCCCGTGCAACGCTCCCGGCGGCCGCGGCCTTCACCCTGGCTTCACCCTGGCTTCACCCCAGCGCGGCGCGGCGTGTCGCGGGCACTTTCGCCCCCATTGTCTTTGGGAGCGGCTCGATTTCCACGCACGGCGTGGCGAGGCTCCTGGAGGAATACTACTGATCCCGTTTCATACGTGTTCTTCTGATGTCTTCATACGTGTTATTCAATTCCCGGTCTTCATACGTGTTATTCAATCGTATGTAAAGAAAAAGAGTTGCACTGTTCATGCCAATAATTGAATGTTTGTTTTTTTATGTTACAGGGTCATTACCAGTGGAGCAAACAGGGGAAGGGACTAATAGTCTTACGCTCATTCCCAGAAGTCGATGACACATATTCACAAGTGTAGTTTTAACTCGTTATCTATAATAACGAAAGACTTTCAATATCTCGATGGCAAATGTTATAAATGTAGTATCTATAAATCAACAAACAAAAATAAGTTTTAAATCTTACGTAAATGAAACATACTTATAAGAAAACATTAAGTCGGACATTTAACACCTTTAGACTCCCTCCTCCTACACACATACCTCACAAAAAAATCCTGGTTTAGCCAGTGATCATTACTCGAGAGTAATCTTCTTGAGATCTTGTGACAAGAGATCTTCTGATTGCTGTAAATTGGAACTACTACAAAAAACAAAATCTTCCCAATAAATATCCATTTTCCTTCTGAGTTCCTTTATTCATTGTGTGAATTAGAGGGCAGAATATCGTGTATGCGAAACTTATGTGCATCTGGAATAACGCCACTTTCTACGACTTTATCATTCCCATCCAAATTCCTTAGTTTTAATTTGCAAAGAATGCTCACATTAAACACGGTGGAAAACAACTAACAAAAAGTTGTTTGCCGTCCATTCCACCATTTATTCAGCCGAAGCCCGACACGCTCTCGTGAGAGCGCATTTTCCCAAAGACGCCAAAAACCCCGAAGAGAGTAAAAGGCGGGGGGGGGGGGGGGCGTCCCAAAGGGCGCTCTACCGCCGCGCGGGAGCGGCGCCCGGCGAGGTTCGCACGCGCGCGCCGCAGTGCGCGCCCAAACCGCCTTCCCCCCCCCCCGCCCCCGCCGCAGCGCTCCCACGCAGCCTTTGTTGCGTCCGCGCCTCCGCGCCGCTCTGCCGCGGTGCGTGCGCGGGTGGGGCCGGCTGGCTATTGCCGCCCGCGCCGACGCAACTCCCTCCCTTGCACTGCGAGGAAATGCTGTGTTGCAGTAGTAGCACGGCGACATACACCCAATAACGACTGGATTCAACCGCCAGAAGCAACAATAAATCACAAACACAAGACTTACTTTTCGTATGATATGGTTACATTCGTATAAGTGTAAATAACTGAACCGTTAATTATATAGCCATACACAATCTAGCTTTCATCACAAGTTTAACATCATCATCCTCCTTACCATCTTGTAGTATTCAAAAATACTTCTATAGAAGACAATTATTTCACACGAAAGCTTTTCAAACAACAGAGGAGAATTACTGATTGATCACGATCTTGCGTTAAATGAGAGGAATAAATCATTCCCAATCAATTTATTTACTAAGACAAGTGAGGTGTCTACACAACCACAGATAAGTAAATATATTTTTAATGAATGTTTCTTTTCATTCTTCATATATAATAGAATTCACATAATATTTGCTGTCCTCACGAATAACCTTACAATATATTCTACATTCGCTACGGTGCGTCTGTGAACGGTAGTCATGTTTGTGGTGCGCGCTACGAGGTGGTGAGAAATTTGCTATGACATTTCCAATAACTCATGTTCCAACAACTCTCTACAAGAATTTCTTTCATATAAAATCTAACAAGAAACCAGATCAATCCCTAAAGGAAATGAGCTTTTAGCAAATAACTAACAAACTAATATGAATATCTCACCACATGATCTAAAGAAAGTTATTGAATTCTCCAACAATTCTTCTCCTGGCACATATAATATTCCGAATATTCTCTTAAAAACGCTACCCTCTAAAGGAAAATCTGTTCTACTACTCATCTTCAACTCTATATGGAGAGAAAAGACCTTCCCTAGTAGCTGGAGACTGGCTACTGTCATTCCTTTTCCTAAGCCCGGTAAAGATTCGGTCATAACCGATAACTACCGTCCAATATCTCGTACATCTAATATGTGTAATATTCTTGAACGGACGTTTTGCAGTTAGACCATTTTTCAGTATCAAAGATCCACGACACATGTTTTCTGACTACACAACGAGTTAGAGGAAGTTGATTACTACATATAGTTCGAAGATTTATCTAATTTTTCGTTAGCAGGGAAATAAGAGTTTTTCTGTCGAAAAATCCCCTATTCTTGTCACACGATTTTAATACTAACGCTTTACGAGTTACATAGTAAGGCGATAAAGTAAAAACAGATAATAGAAGATTGTTCAAAAATATTTTTAAAACTATTATATTAGGACTTTTGGAGTGTAATTACTAATAAATGTGGTAGTCAGTTAATTGTAGTGGTCAGTTGCCGCATTGGACAGAGAGATTGCGCTCTCAGACAAAATCCTCAATAACAACGGAACTGATGAGGGAGAACGTCATTTACTGCAATTATACTAAAAGCTAAAAGATAATGAATTTGAAACAGAAATGTATATTGGCTATTCTCTGAATGTTCACTTAATAGAAGTACTGATCGCAGTTGTCATGAACCTTTCAATGATGAATCTGTCTAGCGAGTGAATCTGGCTAGAGAGTGATGAATCTGGAATGATTTCGTGTTATTGTTGTCTCTGGGAATACAACAATAACACCGAAAGCAGAAGATGAAGCGCACAAACATTTGGTTAGTTATTTTTAATTAATCGATTCGACTTCGAACTTCCTGTTCCACTGCTGCTTTACGTTACACACTAAATCCCCGTCCAGACATAAACGATGCCAGTAAACCTCGCATGACCTGGACAAATAAATAGCAGGAATAATTTCTGACCGTCTTTTAGGGAGGTTGTAAATTGTGACAATCGAATTACAACTTGACCTGGCCAAATGTTAAATTCAAGAGGCCATTTGACAATTCTCCTGAGGGTCGTTGGCAGACATAGTAGACCTCGCTGTGGGTAATGGGATGCCCACGTAATGAATTCAATAGAGAACAGCTGTAACCGCACAAGCACGTCGTTGCGCGTACGGACACTGTCTAACACGCACGCACACATACACGCAAACACACACACACGCACGTATACACACACACACACACGCACGTATACACACACACACGCACACACACACACATCTATATGAACAAACACTAGAGACCCGAAAATTCAGTAGCTTGAACTGAAGATGGAACCTCCTGGAATGGTCCAGGTGTTACACGATACGGCCGCATTGGTAGATGAATATTTCTTTCTTTCGTTTTCTCTGTTTGAATACAAAATGTACATCAATATTCTAATTTATATTAACACTTTTTCTCAAGATATATTAAAATACATCTTTTTCATAATTTATCAGCGTACTCAGAAATGAGGTCACAAATTCCATTGAAATAATTTCGATTGAAATTCAGTTCTAAAAATAAAAGATAAAATTACACTACTCTGCTGAGACCTTGCGTTAAAATTCGTTCATTTCAAGTATTAAATATAGGCTTTCTTCCCGTAATATTAATATACAGTAGTTGATAGTCTGATCCACACTAAAAAAATATTTAAAGACGCTGTTGATGATAAAGGGAAGCAAGGAAAGAAAATTGGATTGAAGAATAAAAAAAATGGATATTTGTCATAACTGCTATCGAACTGCTAAAGAAATCATCAATATTTTAACAATTTTATTTGGTATATAAAATGCAACAAATGTTACGAAGTTGAACAGTAGACACATAGACATCCAGCACATTTCTGGAGAGCCGAAACTGGACACGTTTTGAAAGATTTTATTGAAAAGCAATCGCAAAAAAGTGTATCATTTTAACAAATCAATAATTTATTATAAGTGAGTACATTCAACGAAAAATGTCAGGAAATAAATACAATACGATCACGTTCAGGATATAAATATAATTCTGGAAATATGTGTTAAAAACTTGGAGTCAATATGTCGATGAAATAGGCCCAAACATATTGAATTATGTTATTATACGCTGTCTTCACGAATGTAAAACCTGCTAAATGATATAATTATTAATTATTGTGTTTCACACAAAGTGATTGATAACTAATTTAAATAATCTAATATAACGGGTTGTGAGTTTTTTTCGCAGTGAAGGAGTACGTTTGCAGTCTTCACGGCTATTCTGCCATTAAAACAAAGTAACGACGCAAGTGTAAAAATTATATTACTGCATGGACTTTGTGAAGGGAGTTTAGGAAAACATTAGCCGACCCCAGACTCTCTACCGTTGAAAAACGATTTTTTGACCCCATCGCTTCACCGAGGTGAAAATCCACTGATCCAATGCGATCATGGCGCCACGGGAGCCCCCGGCCTCAAACGCACGGCGTTGCGCCAGGGGCCAACCCGAGGGCGGGGAGGGAAGGGGCGTGGCTTGGCAAGGCGGCTTTCGTCAAGGTAGGGCGCGGCGGGGCAGAAAGGGCGGGACGGGGGTCGTGGAGCGGCTGAGTCGGACGGGGTGAGAAGGGTGGGCGAAAAAGGCGGGAGAGAAGGGTGGGGAGGGGGAGGTGTGGGGAGGGAAGAGTCGTGGCGGGGAAGGCAGCACAGGGGGGCAAGCGTGGGGGCGGGGCTGGCAGTGGGGGCGCGCACGCCGGGGCCAAAGATCGCGCGGAGGTCGCTGGGGCCGAGGCGGCCTACGCGCGCGGACACGCGACGCAGCCAATTCCGCCATTACCCTCTGTAATTGAGCGGACACGCGCGCCGCCGTCGCCATCATGGAGACGCTCTGTCTTGGCTCTAAATGGACCTCGCAGCGCAGGATGGAGCCGCAAAAAAAGAAAAAAACGAGGGCAGCTAATGACTCTCCATTTTGTGAAAATGCTCTGTTTCGTTGTGCTTTTAGTCCTTATGCACCTATTCAAGGTTCTGTCTTGCCCAAGAGCCTCTTTGTTACTTTTCTCAGTGTTTTTTAATTTTTGTTTTTACCCACATTCTTCTGCATGCTTCGATCTATCTTCTCTGTTCCCTTAGCAATGTTTGTTCTTAATTCCTTTTCAATGAACAACTTTAAAATTAAAGCCTAGTAAAAACTGTTAACTACAACAAAATGATCAAATTACCTATGTTAAATAAGAAATACTAATCTGCTTTTGTTAACGTCATGGTACGAAAATAATAACTCCCTTTTATTGTCATTTGTAGTATTTTCAAATTAGAAAGGCAAAAGAACTTCTTGCTTCGATGACCCATCAAGGTCGACTATGGCCGGTCTCTCGTGCAAACGCGTAATCTTGCGGCTTAAAAGCTTAAGTCATTTTACTCTCTATTAAAGACCACATAGAAGTTAAAACAGTTTTGTAGCAATTTTTGTAGTTCTGTAAGTTTATATATCTGTAGTTTGTAATTGCTAGTAAAATTTTCACAACTCTTTTTTGATGTTTTGAACATAATGTAATATTATTTGAAACAATTTGAACTGATTTATAACGTGAAAGTACCATATAATTATTATATTATTGTCATTTCGGTTATCCTTCTTAGTTTTCTCTCTCCCATTTTGAGTTTTAATCTGCTTGCCCTGTGAATATCAAAGTACAGTTTCTTAAATAAAATACACTTTCAATTTTTAACACTTTCTTTTATCGTGAGATGTGGGAAAGGAAGCTTCGATAGAAGTCCATCATTCTTAACGAAAGTGTAGTGTTGAAAATTCTTTTACCTTTTACTGTTTCATAAATAGATTATTTTCCTAAAAATAATTCCCAAATAATTTTGCGAAAGAGTTTATTCTGTTTCACCTTCTCCAAATCGTAAATATCAATACTTAGTTTCTAGTTTGAATGACCAGAACATTTCTGATTCTTAGATAAATTGTTTAAAAGTTAATAAATAATATTTTTTCAACCAGCAGAGCTCTTTAAACTTGAAGGATACAATTCTCATTCCGAGAAAAGATTACTTGAAACGTTCATTAAGATAATTACGACGAAATTAACTCCTGCTTATGAACTTAACCGTTTTAAAGTACAGAGAAAGAAGGCTTGACTGCTATTACTTAATAAAAAATTAACCTTTGTCCCAAAGAATTAATGAGGTTAGATTATTACCAATGCGGTATTACTAATGGGGTTAAAGTACACTGACCGATAATTCTTATAGTTTTGTGCTCGCAATACTTCAGTGAACGTAAACATCAACTAAAAAGAAGCAGTAATTTTAGACACATTACATTTCAAATTGAGGAATTTTCTACTGAAAATTGCATTGTACAACAAAGAATGCATGCTGAGAAGTGATTTTCATCAGAACATCTATTTTCAAACCACCACAAATATTGATATCTCATACTCAATTCGAAAAACGCATCACTTAACAAACGTTTGTAGAACGAGAGAAATCTGGGAATTTAATTCATAATGCATGTACAATTATAGCCATGAGATGTCTGCACCTAGACGTACGTAGACACGTTGTACAATCATTGTAACAGAGATCCCTCTTTCTAAACGGTCTCTTGTGAAAAAGAACAACTGAGGATTTTCCGGAATAAAATTGAACTCTGAATGAATCGATCACCTAACCACAGACACATCTAGTGACACCGGACATCTATAGAACTTCATAATTCACACACAACAGAAGGAGAATTCAGCTTCAGGAGAAGGAACGAGAATATATGTTTACGAGGAGAGATCTCTCTCTAGAATAATTCTACTTATTGTTTCCAATCGCTGCATGCTGGGTATATGCATTCATAAACTTGGGGGTTCAAACTCTTTCGAATTTGATTGAAAAATGTAAATATGTGTAAATAAATGTAAATACACTATAAACAGAATTCTCCTTTCTGAATAGATGAATATGGGGATTCATATGATGTATGAATAACCGGGCACATATAATTGGATTCGGCTTTCAACATCCTGGCGATTTAATCGGACGGATTTAATTGCACGAGTTTCCACTAGTGATAAATGAACCCCCGGGCAACTTTCAATAGCCAGTTTGTAAAATCTAAACGGATGGATTGTTTTTAAACATTTGATATGAAATGCACGTCATGGATTACACAACATAATGTTGATGAGCACGTCGCTCCCCACACCGAAATTTCCTTGGGAAGCAGCGTCCGTGAGTAGAGCTCTCCTCGAAGAGCGAACCTTCACGAAGGGGACGGCTGGAAGCGGCGAGCGCGCTGTGGGAAGGCGGAAGCGGCTGCGGTTGGGGGTCTCCAGGAGCAGCAGAGGCAGCGCGCCAGCACGCGAGCAGCGCGGAAGCGGCGAGAGCGAGAAGTAGCGCTGGGAAACGAGTCTTCTCGGGAGGGCCGGGAGGCGTGCATGCCGAACGTCGGAACAGGACGTCAAAAATCAGAACAAGTAAGAAAACATTTGGCGATTTGCACAAAGCGAGGGTTTCAAGAATGTTTATGATTTGTAAATGCAATTATATTTTCTTTCTTCAGTAAGTTGTATCTTTCGAAAGCAATCGATCAAATAATAAGTAACAGACTAGTAATTAACAACTACTAGATATGAAATTGCAACAAATGATTTGGGATACAGTGAACTCGATGCACAAATACGAATAATTACAAGAAACGCGAACAATAACTCAATAAATAAAACACTTATGAATAGATTGTTTACTAAAAGTAAAATAAAATTATTCATAGGCTAGTTGCTCCAGGTATCACTGACATTTACAATACTGTTGATACAAACCATATATATAATTCAATGTTTTCGGCGCTTTCATTTCACTTTAACACGTACTCTCGTTTTCAAAAATGAAAATTAAACATTTCATGTAAAATCATTTTTGGATAAGACGGGAGATTTAAACCTCGTGTAGAATCAAATGAATTATTTTTCCATTTCTAAGCACTATAATTTATCGAAAAATGTCACGTCTCGTTATAGTACATGAAGGAAAAACAGTTTCAATGTAGTTTTCCGATTCAGATAAACATTAACATACTTCATTAAAACTGAACGATGTTCAATAGACTAATGTCAAGGTAAATACTTTTTTGGGTCTCTGAATTCAGTCAAACCTCAAATCGAAAGTTAATTTAAATGAAATGAACGCAAAATTACGTTTAATGTGCTACGCGTTAATAATTCTTTCAAGTTCAGTCAGCCTTCATACTAATAGTTGTCTATTTCGAGGAATGTTCATTCCCGCCTGAGATGTGGCATACTATTTTGGGGAAACAAATTTTATAGTTCCCAGATTTATAGATTTAAAAAAAGAATTGTACGAATAAGAAGCAAATTCCAACCACTTCTTGTAAGCCCTCTTTTATTAATCTAGGAATTTTCTCTTTACTTTACCTCTTGAATAACTTGCCTTACGAATCAGTGTTTTTTGTCAAAAATAACTCACTCAAAAGTGGGAATATATTTTCAGAAAATACCGAAGCCTATAACTTTAACACTTGACACAGTAATCATATTCATCAGGTGTCAGTATCAACAAATCACTACAAAAAATCTGTAAATCTGTCTTTCAGCATAAACCTATTCAATAAATTTCTTCTTAATCATTAAATAGAAATTTTAATTTTCACCTTTTGGGCGGCTTTGTGGGATACAGTTCTGGAACCCGTTTATGGGGACAGTGACGAAACAAAAGCAATTTTATATCGTAAATAAAGACATAAAATTGCTGTTATAAATATATCGTATATACGTCAGGCAATATTTTCTACATTCAATCCTTGCAAGAGGGCAACGCATTCAGCTGTCAAATTAGTTGCAAAAGAGATAATTCTAGCTTCACCAAAATTCAAGCAGGCATTTGTTCGCGTTAGAATTTTCCATTAAATTACCCCTAAGGGATTTGAGATTCTGAAAATAATTTCACTTCAGGTTATCGATAGTGTTATGGAATCGAAGATATGAATTGAATAATCCAAAAGAGGACACGGAGTATATGAGTACTTTGAAGAGAAAAAAATAATCTTAGAGATGACTATGTAATAATAGGCAGTGGCAGATGACTAGTGATATAGCATTCACAGCTTTAGAGCCTACAGCAGCAGCAGCAGCTAGGGATGGCGAGTTCTTTCAGTATTCGCTGACAACACTGCCTCTGGAGTGTGGGCGTCGCGGGCCTGCTGAGGTAATTTCCAGAACATCGGGGTCGCCGTGAGCTGAAATGCGTGTCGCAAGTCCTGTGAGCCACTAAAGGCCGCATGCAAGACAGCGCGGGAGTTACCACGGCCAAACAGCAACAACGGACACGAACGAGGGGGTAGAACGAGGAGAGAGGAAGAGAAAGGTAAACAGGCATGGCGACGAGACAATAATGAAACTTTGGAACAGGCAAGAGTGGTACCACAAAGGGCAGCCCGAAAGCGATCAGCTAGTCTATAATATATTTTGACAAGCAAAGACGAGCCATACACGACAAAACTGACAGTGTGAGATACACAGTTTAAATAAAGCAATTATGTACAAAAGATAATTAGTTAAAGTACCTCTTTTTTTCAATCCTCGACAAAAATTCATACATCCGACAGTTTCAGCATAACATGTAAATCATTCATGTTTACACTCTCAATGTCGCTCGCCCAACTTGCAAATGCATAAGAATTGGGCTTAATTTACTACAACCAAACATGTGTGCATTCATACCTTTTTCCGACAATATCCACATCCATCAGAAAATGCAATCTTCCGAACATTTCGTCTCTGGTTCACTTAATGCACTCACACCTACCCGCAATTAAAATCAATATCCAAATTACGTTTATAAATAAGGAGGAGAATTATTTCGGATTAAACAATTGTCAGCAGAAATAAGCAAGCAGTCCTCTAAATTCGCAATTCTATGCACTGATGAAATCAGTATCAGATGTTCTCTTCTTGTGGCGCGAGCTGAACTATTGACAATGATGGACTTTTGAGTCTGTGATGTAAAGCTAAGCGAAAAATGTCGAAAAAAGTAATTATTTTGTAAATATTATTATTGTAAGATTTATTATTATAAATCATAGATAATAAATCTTAATATAACATTTATTGTTATAAATCATAGCCTGTAGTACTCCAGGCCTTTAAAGAAAGCTATTATAAAACTTTCATCGGCATTGGTGCAGTAGATTCAGAGATTATCGCGCTGAAAGTAAACGCTGTTCTTCTTTATATATTAGTATACATTAAACATTACATAATAAATAATTTTTCAAAAATTCTAACAGTGACACGAATGTGAGCTTCCTTCAAAAGTTATGTTCCGTACATAACCCTCGCTTCAAGCCTTGACGATAATCGAACGACGAAGAGGATTTTAATACACGGATAAGTCGGTGGAAATAATTGCTGACGAGAGAAAATTTAAGATGAAACTGAGAATAAATACTCAAGATAACTAGTAAATACGACTTTTGAGTAACGAAAACAAAAACCAACACTGCAATTTGAGAGCAGAAGTCACAAAAAACAAGGTTAACATTGCAAACAAAGCAACAGTCGGACTGAAACACAAAAATTAGCGCATGAAGAGCGAGCGCAATTCCTCGGCGAGCGCTCGTTGCTACTCGGACTCCCAAATTGGCTTTTTGCCGTTGCCCGCGGCGGCGGACGAGCGGCCGGCGGGGACCGCTGCCGCAGCAAACGCAGCGCAGCGTGCTCGGCCGCGTGCCGGCGCGGCGCGGCGCGGCACGGCGGTCGCCCGCCGCTTCTTTATCACGCGGCAGCGGCGAGGCGGAGGCGGTGGCGGGGCGGCGATACAAATGGAGGTGGTGGCAGCGGGGGTGGAAGCGCCAGTGGCGGAGAGGGCGATGGCGGTGATGAGAGTGGTGGCGGTGGGGGCAGTGAGGGTAGCGGTGGCAGTGGCGAAGGCGGTGGCGGTGCCGGGGTTGGTAGCGGGATTGCGGGCGAAGGTGGGGGCGGGAGCGGTGGCAGTTGTGGGGGACGGCGATAGCGATGGAGAAATTGGTGGCGGCAGTGGCGAATGGCGGCGGCGATGGTGGGAGGCGGACGCGGGGGCAATGGTGGTGGCGGTGGCGGTGTTGGTAGCGCTAGCGGTGGCGGCGGAGGCCGCGGGGGCGGGCTCGGGGCGTTGGCGGCGGCTGCGACAACGGCAGCGGTAGCGGCGGAGGTAGTGAATGGGGCGGCGACAGCACAACGGCCATTAGCGACCCTCTAAAAGGCGCAGCCTAATTGAAACGCGTCGCGTCGAAATGTCGCCGCGTCCTCGGGGGCACATAGACGGCGCTGCCCGCCTGCCCGCGCACGCACGGCAGGTGCACCGCTGGAAGCGGCGTCGGCCGCAAGGGAATGGCTCTTTAATGCGTCTGGGACTGACGCGACGTGACGGGGCGTTCGTAGGCGGAGACGTGGACGATATCGGAACGGACTGACCTAGGTTAATTGCGTTTGAGTTTCCATTGTCCCGCCGCATCGCGTTTCGATCATGTACGTTCTTTGTTTCCTCTTAAGTCTAAATGTAACTTCAAACTGTTTAAAATCATGAACAACGGCAACATCCACGGTCAACGTCGGTTCTACCTTTTTGTTTTTGAGAAGACATTTATGATCTTACGATTTAAACATTAATAGCGACATACACCGCAGGTATTAGCGTGGGACCGCTCCAGCCGTGAGTAACGGAACTACGCACGTTCACGGACACACACACACACACACACACGTACACATGCACACGCACATACGCATCTCGCAGTTAATCAAATATTTTTTAGGGATTACTTCTATACCATATCCATTTTTCATTTTCATAATTTTCTATTTCCCTTCCACGCATCGCCGTAGGTAGAGAAGAATATTGATGAAATTTGTTCCACAGCTACTTCATTTCTCATGCAAGTGTAATAATTACACTCACCCGCACAAAATATATGACAGGACTTGGTGAAGTAATCCTACAGTTTAAATGCGTGAACAATGCGCATTGTAAACGAGATTATTATTGCCTCTTTAAGCTTTTAGTAACATTTGTATAATTTTATTGATGTAGGATGTTACATAATTACAATGATAATGTAAGATATAACGCACTTGGAGTACTATACATTTTATAATTTTAACACAACTAGCAAAACACCTAATTGTTACAGGGCATTGGCGCGACTAATACTTACTTTTATCTGTTACTGTAGTACTCTCAAAATCCTTTTGATTAATTCATTATTCAAAAAGATACTGATCGGATTAAAAGGCGACGTCAGAGATATTAGTTAAAGAAGTCAATTTCGCGGTGATGTGTAGGTGTTTCACTCACGTGTCGCAGTTGCGCCTTAGGCCAATGCTGCAGTATCAGGTGACAGGAAATCATTAAAACTGCGTTTCTTTTTCTGCATGGTCGACAGTCCCAATATGACGTCATCCACAGCTGTACAGGTGCGCGCCATAATATAGAGTAGCGTGTGTAAATACCTCTCAAATGACAAATGCGTACCAACATGAAAAATACCTAACTACGCTTCTTAAACATCGTATTTTCGAAAATAAGTTTAAGATGGTGTACGTGCGCATGGATTATATATATATCTTAATATATATAAATCTCGTGTCACAATGTTTGTCCTCAATGAACTCCTAAACCACTTAACCGATTATAATAAAATTCGCACACCATGTGCAGTTCGATCCAACTTGAAAGATAGGATAGTTTAAATCTCAAATTATAGTCGCAATTTTAATTTATTGCTAATTTATTACAAATTTGATTGTTGTAATAATTGTAGATAATTGTGACTGTCAAATAATAACAGACAAATAATTAGCAATAAATTAAAATTGCGACTATAATTTGAGATTTAAACTATCCTATCTTTCAAGTTGGATCGAACTGCACATGGTGTGCGAATTTTATTATAATCGGTTAAGTGGTTTAGGAGTCCATTGAGGACAAAAATTGTGACACGAGACGAGATTTATATATATTAAGAATACAACAATCAGCTAGCTGACCCGGCCACGCGTTGCACGCGTTGTGCTGACACGGAAACAAGGAAAACCACATCCTTCCATTACAGGCATATTCAAAGCTAAGACATTGGGGAGACTTTACACGGTACATCCAAAGCAACGTGAGTACTTCTATTTACGTTTGTTATTGGTGAATGTTCCCGGACCAACGTCTTTTGAATTTTTACGAACAGTTAATGGTCGAGTATTCAATACATACCAGGATGCATGCATTGCTAGAAGACGATAACCATTGGGACTTAACGCTTGCTGATGCTGCGTTGACATCAACACCGAATAACATTCGTCAGTTGTTTGCAATTATTTTGACGACATGTTATCCCTCGCAAGCACAAACTTTGTGGGAAAAATATAAAAATTGTATGACAGAAGACATATTGCACCGAATTAGACAAACAAATCAATGCCAAAACATAGATTATACACCAGAGATGTACAATGAAGCATTGGTCTTGATCGAGGATTTATGTGTTCTTATTTCAAATTTACCAATTAATCATTATGGTATGCCATCACCTAATCGTCCAGCCACCTACTTAGTCAATACCGATTTACAACGAGAAAATCAATATGACCATGAAAGTTTAGCAACAATTATCATGAACAGTGAACCATTACTGACAGCAGAACAAAAAATTATTTATGATCGGATTACGCTGGCTGTTGCTGCTGAACAAGGCGTTTTTTTTTCTTGGATGCACCCGGTGGAACAGGTAAGACATTTTTAATATCGTTGATTCTTGCCAAAATACGGTCGCAACAAAAAATCGCATTAGCAGTAGCATCGTCAGGCATTGCGGCTACTTTACTGGATGGTGGGCGAACAGCACATTCAACATTCAAGCTGCCATTGGACGTTCATAATAAACCAGATGCAATGTGTAACATCAAAAAGAATAGTGGAATAGCTGCAGTGTTGCGGAAGAGTTCTATAATAATTTGGGATGAGTGCACAATGGCACACAAATATTCACTTGAAGCATTAAACAGAACTATGCAAGATTTAAACAGCAATAATAAACTTTTCGGTGGTGCTATCTTACTTTTGTCTGGTGACTTCCGGCAGACCTTACCGGTTATACCTCGCTCTACTTTCGCGGATGAGATTAATGCATGTTTGAAACAATCATTCTTATGGCGAAGTGTTGAAACACTTCGATTGACCATAAATATGCGAGTACAATTGCAAAATGATCCATCAGCACAAATATTTTCCGAACAACTACTAGATATTGGGAACGGTAAAATAGAACTGCAACCAAATACGCAATGCATTAAACTACCAGACAATTTTTGCACTGTTGTTCAGGATAAAAATGAATTGATTCAGAGTATTTTCCCGGATATACAGAATAATTATTTGAATCATGAATGGCTTAGTCAACGGGCGATTTTGGCAGCCAAAAACGTTGATGTTGACGAAATTAACTTCCAGATACTACAGTTATTACCAGGCGATATGATGTCTTTTAAATCAATCGATACTGTTGTTGATGAAAATGAAAGTGTAAATTTTCCGATTGAATTTTTAAATTCATTAGATATCCCTGGAATGCCACCACATAATCTTCGATTAAAGATTGGTTCCACTATTATTCTCCTCCGTAATTTGAATCCACCTCAATTATGTAACGGTACGCGTTTGGTCATCAAAAAGATCACCGGAAACATTCTTGAAGCAACCATTTTGGCTGGGAAGTTTAAAGGAAAAGTGGTCCTGCTGCCACGTATTCCGATGATACCATCAGATTCTACCATACCCTTCAAAAGGCTACAGTTTCCAATTCGTTTAGCTTTCGCCATTTCTATAAATAAATCTCAAGGTCAAACAATGTCCATTTGTGGTTTAGATTTGGAAAATCCATGTTTTTCTCATGGGCAACTATATGTTGCGTGTTCACGTGTTGGGAAACCGTCTAATCTATTTGTGTTAGCTAAAGACAGGTTAACCAAAAACATTGTGCACCGATTGGTGTTAAATTAAATTGAATTTGAAAGTATTTATAATTGAATAGTACTTATATTTGTTATACAAATTAAATGGAAATAATAAATCTGATAAATTTTTATTTTGTACCTATTGATTTCTGCTTAATATCAAGTGTAAGAACATTTTAATTAATTGTGTTCAACGTACTTCCCCTTCAAATCTCAATCCAGTGAATTTGTATACCAACATCAATATTTTCGTCTTTATTGGTAAATAATTTCAAGCACAAACTTTCGCAAGCACAAACTTTGTGGGAAAAATATAAAAATTGTATGACAGAAGACATATTGCACCGAATTAGACAAACAAATCAATGCCAAAACATAGATTATACACCAGAGATGTACAATGAAGCAATTATCTGTTAACTCCAAATGATTCTAACAGATGTCGACACCTTTCGACTGGGTTGAGTAAGTAATCAATAGATGGCGCTGCTATGGTAAAAAATCAGCTCCAAGAATCAGGACAGCAGAAGGTCATGCACAAGAATCTCAATAACAGTGTAACGAACGTATTCAAGAGAATATCATAAGAACACTGTGACACGAGATTTATATATATTAAGATTATTTAACCTCCATTTAAAATTATTTTGCACTTATTATTTCAATGTGCTATGATAACATGTTTTTCAGTTCCTCTTTCTAATATTTAAACTATTATTATTATTTTCAGTCAAATGCCACCGAAAAAATCTAACCTCAACAACGCGAGCAGCAAAGGGTCACGACGCAAACGTGTTGAAAGAGCTCAGCAATTACCAGAACAAATCGAAACAAGAAATGCAGCTCAAAGAATCATGACTGCAGAAAGTCGTACACAAGAATCTCAAGAACAGCGTGACGAACGTCTGCAACAGAATATTACGAGAACAAGAGCGGCACGAGAACGAAACATAGCTACAATACGAGGACTAGATCGACAAAGGCAACGGATTTATATATATTAAGATTATTTTACCTCCATTTAAAATTATTTTGCACTTATTATTTCAATGTGCTATGATAACATGTTTTTCAGTTCCTCTTTCTAATATTTAAACTATTATTATTATTATTATTATTATTATTATTATTATTATTAATATTATTATTATTATTATTATTATTATTATTATTATTTTCAGTCAAATGCCACCGAAAAAATCTAACCTCAACAACGCGAGCAGCAAAGGGTCACGACGCAAACGTGTTGAAAGAGCTCAGCAATTACCAGAACAAATCGAAACAAGAAATGCAGCTCAAAGAATCAGGACTGCAGAAAGTCGTACACAAGAATCTCCAGAACAGCGTGACGAACGTCTGCAACAGAATATTACGAGAACAAGAGCGGCACGAGAACGAAACATAGCTACAATACGAGGATTAGATCGACAAAGGCAACGGATCAGCCGCTCATTAACACGTGCATCATTCGTTCGGCTTGCCTATGAATATGCACCAGATATTAACTACTCGGCGCATTCAAAAGTTGCTATCGGTGGAATGGATAAAGTATGTCAATATTGTCAGGCATTGAAATTTCGGAATGAAGCAGCCGGCATGTGCTGCGCATCAGGAAAAGTTGTGCTGTCACCTCTACCCGCTCCGCCGGAGCCTTTATTATCCCTTCTTACTGGCAATTCAGATGATTCCAAATTATTTTTGCGTAAGATACGCAAATTTAATTCTTGCTTCCAAATGACGTCATTTGGGGCAACTAAAATTTGCGATCGTGCATCCGATGGACGTAATTTTGAAACTACATTCAAAATTCAAGGCCAGGTGTACCATAAAATCGGATCACTGATGCCAATGCCTGATAACAATCCGAAATTTCTTCAAATTTATTTTATGGGCGATTGTGAAGAGCGCGTGACGACTCGGTGCCTGTATAATTTTATTGAACAAGCAGAGGAAAGAGCAATTGTGATATTATTGGAAAATTTTTTAGAAGATCACAATCAACTAATTCAATTGATCAAAAGAGTTTCGCCACGACTGCAAAATGACAATTATCAAATCGTCATAAAAGCCGACAAAGTACCATTAGGTGAACATGCTGGTAGATTCAACGCTCCAACTGTTGATGAGGTTGCTGTTATCATGGTTGGTGATCCAGTTGACAAAAGATCTATAAAAATTACACGGCGAGACAACACTGTCAGTACGATTTCGGATCTACACCGTTCATATGACGCACTACAATATCCATTGATATTTTGGCAAGGACAAGATGAATATCACCTTAATATCAAACAGTATGATCCAAATACCGGTAAATTTTACAATTATCTATTTACTTTCTTACTGTATGTATAGATTTTAATTTCGTATTGCATTTAATTTTTTATTTTTTTAGGTGATTACAGAAATAATAAAGTTAGCTCAATGAACTACTACGCACACCGAATAATGGTTAGACAACATCAAGACAATTATATCCTTCGATATCGTCAGCTGTTCCATCAATACATTGTTGATATGTATGCTAAGGTCGAAAGCGAACGCTTGCGATTCCTTCGATTCAACCAGGCAAAACTACGATCGGAAGAATATATTCACTTACGAGATGCTGTTGCTGGAAACATCGATGGAAATTTAAATCCCATTGACATCGGTAATGCTTTCATTTTACCTTCAAGCTACATCGGCAGTCCACGGAACATGCAGGAATACATACAAGATGCGATGACTTACGTACGTCATTACGGCCGACCGGATTTATTTATTACATTCACATGTAATCCGAATTGGGAAGAGATACAAACTTTACTATTGCCAGAACAACAAGCCATTCATCGTCATGATTTAACTGCACGTGTGTTTAAACAAAAATTGAAATCCTTAATTGATTTTATTGTTAAATATTCAATTTTTGGTATCACACGTTGTTGGCTGTATACGATAGAGTGGCAAAAGCGAGGTTTGCCTCATGCCCACATTTTGGTTTGGCTTAAAGATAGAATCCGTCCTGAAGAAATCGATCAAATAATTTCAGCCGAAATTCCAGACCCATTAATTGATCAAGAATTATTTGATATTGTCACCAAACACATGATCCATGGGCCATGCGGTGCTTTCAACATGACGTCACCGTGCATGGAAAATGTAAAAAAAAATTCCCAAAGCCGTATACGAATGACACGATCACGGATATTGATGGTTATCCAATGTATCGCCGCAGAAGTACTGAGAATGGTGGCCACACATTTACAATGCGACTGCCGAACTTTCCAAATCAAGTTGAGTTTGATAATCAGTGGGTGGTACCATACTCACCACTACTTTCAAAAACTTACAAAGCTCATATCAATGTTGAGCTTTGCAGTTCTGTTAAATCAATTAAGTATATTTGTAAATATGTAAACAAAGGCAGTGATTTGGCCATATTTGAAGTACAAAACATAAATAAAAATGACGAAATAGCACGATACCAAATGGGCAGATACATTAGCAGCAATGAAGCTATTTGGCATATTCTCAGCTTTCCCATCCACGAAAGAGATCCTGCTGTCCAACATCTGGCAATACATCTTGAAAACGGTCAACGTGTATACTTCACTGAAAAAAATGTTCTCCAAAGAGCGTTCGAAGCTCCGAAAACGACTCTAACTGAATTTTTTACATTGTGTCAAAAACCTGATGTTTTTGGCCAATTCGCGAAGACATTGGTGTTTGGTGATGTTCCACGTTATTTCACATGGAACAAATCCAGTAAAAAATGGGAGCCACGGAAACAAGGAAAACCACATCCTTCCATTACAGGCATATTCAAAGCTAAGACATTGGGGAGACTTTACACGGTACATCCAAAGCAACGTGAGTGCTTCTATTTACGTTTGATATTGGTGAATGTTCCCGGACCAACGTCTTTTGAATTTTTACGAACAGTTAATGGTCGAGTATTCAATACATACCAGGATGCATGTCGTGAACTGCAATTGCTAGAAGACGATAACCATTGGGACTTAACGCTTGCTGATGCTGCGTTGACATCAACACCGAATAACATTCGTCAGTTGTTTGCAATTATTTTGACGACATGTTATCCCTCGCAAGCACAAACTTTGTGGGAAAAATATAAAAATTGTATGACAGAAGACATATTGCACCGAATTAGACAAACAAATCAATGCCAAAACATAGATTATACACCAGAGATGTACAATGAAGCATTGGTCTTGATCGAGGATTTATGTGTTCTTATTTCAAATTTACCACTTAATCATTATGGTATGCCATCACCTAATCGTCCAGCCACCGACTTAGTCAATACCGATTTACAACGAGAAAATCAATATGACCATGAAAGTTTAGCAACAATTATCATGAACAGTGAACCATTACTGACAGCAGAACAAAAAATTATTTATGATCGGATTATGCTGGCTGTTGCTGCTGAACAAGGCGGTTTTTTTTCTTGGATGCACCCGGTGGAACCGGTAAGACATTTTTAATATCGTTGATTCTTGCCAAAATACGGTCGCAACAAAAAATCGCATTAGCAGTAGCATCGTCAGGCATTGCGGCTACTTTACTGGATGGTGGGCGAACAGCACATTCAACATTCAAGCTGCCATTGGACGTTCATAATAAACCAGATGCAATGTGTAACATCAAAAAGAATAGTGGAATAGCTGCAGTGTTGCGGAAGAGTTCTATAATAATTTGGGATGAGTGCACAATGGCACACAAATATTCACTTGAAGCATTAAACAGAACTATGCAAGATTTAAACAGCAATAATAAACTTTTCGGTGGTGCTATCTTACTTTTGTCTGGTGACTTCCGGCAGACCTTACCGGTTATACCTCGCTCTACTTTCGCGGATGAGATTAATGCATGTTTGAAACAATCATTCTTATGGCGAAGTGTTGAAACACTTCGATTGACCATAAATATGCGAGTACAATTGCAAAATGATCCATCAGCACAAATATTTTCCGAACAACTACTAGATATTGGGAACGGTAAAATAGAACTGCAACCAAATACGCAATGCATTAAACTACCAGACAATTTTTGCACTGTTGTTCAGGATAAAAATGAATTGATTCAGAGTATTTTCCCGGATATACAGAATAATTATTTGAATCATGAATGGCTTAGTCAACGGGCGATTTTGGCAGCCAAAAACGTTGATGTTGACGAAATTAACTTCCAGATACTACAGTTATTACCAGGCGATATGATGTCTTTTAAATCAATCGATACTGTTGTTGATGAAAATGAAAGTGTAAATTTTCCGATTGAATTTTTAAATTCATTAGATATCCCTGGAATGCCACCACATAATCTTCGATTAAAGATTGGTTCCACTATTATTCTCCTCCGTAATTTGAATCCACCTCAATTATGTAACGGTACGCGTTTGGTCATCAAAAAGATCACCGGAAACATTCTTGAAGCAACCATTTTGGCTGGGAAGTTTAAAGGAAAAGTGGTCCTGCTGCCACGTATTCCGATGATACCATCAGATTCTACCATACCCTTCAAAAGGCTACAGTTTCCAATTCGTTTAGCTTTCGCCATTTCTATAAATAAATCTCAAGGTCAAACAATGTCCATTTGTGGTTTAGATTTGGAAAATCCATGTTTTTCTCATGGGCAACTATATGTTGCGTGTTCACGTGTTGGGAAACCGTCTAATCTATTTGTGTTAGCTAAAGACAGGTTAACCAAAAACATTGTGCACCGATTGGTGTTAAATGAAATTGAATTTGAAAGTATTTATAATTGAATAGTACTTATATTTGTTATACAAATTAAATGGAAATAATAAATCTGATAAATTTTTATTTTGTACCTATTGATTTCTGCTTAATATCAAGTGTAAGAACATTTTAATTAATTGTGTTCAACGTACTTCCCCTTCAAATCTCAATCCAGTGAATTTGTATACCAACATCAATATTTTCGTCTTTATTGGTAAATAATTTCATTGTACTAAAGGGTTATAGTAGTAGAAAGTCAAATAAGGAGATCACCATATTTTTTTACAAATACCATCTGTGTGAAAAAGCATAGTGGACTCCGTGACTGATGTTCTCTTATTGTTCCTCTTAGATTGTTTACTATAATGTAATATAACAAAAACTTTAGCCACAGCAATGCGTGGCCGGGTCAGCTAGTATATATATATATATATATATATATATATATATATATATATATATATAGTGGTCAAATTTGATTGATTTAAAAAAGTATTTCCAATGAATGGATCATTTTATTGCGTTATGAAAATATACGCAATAAATATATTCATTTTGGAATTTTAATATATTTTCATGAAAATAACACTCAAATTAAATTAATAAATATGATAATTGCTAAATTTAAAAAATAATTCAAATTTCAGGAAAGATTTGAAATAACGACATTTCCGAAAAAAAATAAATCAATCTTCAAGTACTATGAGCTAATCGATCCACATTGGGATAACGCTTTAAGTATTTTGCACGTAATGTCAGGAGGTGATTGCAGTCATCTGTAAGGGTGGTTGTCAGCTGAAATCTGCGCTACGGAGATGAATGGAGCAGGATCATTAGGGAACAATGAAGGAACACGTGAAGTCGAAACCCCCATTCGCAACGAAGGCCGCCGTAGACGCGCAGAGAGCTGCGCAAGCGACCGCACTGAATGCGTGCTGGGTTCGAGCCGCCAAACTGCGGCGCAGTCGAAACGTTCGCAGGTGGGTGGGGGCAAAAGGCTGCCCCCCGGCGCGGGGAAGGCGGCGCTCTGTGCGGCCGGGGCCGTCGGGCCGGGGGGGCGGAGAGCCGAGTCCCGACGGTGGCAGGACCTTCGACACCAGCTTGTCAGCGAGGTCGAATTCAGTGGCCGTCTGGAGGCGAATTCTAGCGGCCGGCTGCTATGATCACTAGTTTTCCGTGGTTTCTCCGATCAATACCAGGCGAATGCCGGAGCAGTCAACAACAAACGGGCCACGGAGCGCGCGCGATCTCACCTTCCTCTTTCTTGTCTATCCTCACCTCTTACACACACACATGCACTACACTACCACACATTCCGGGAAACCGGGAGTTTAGAGATTTTCCCGGCTGGGGCGGTGCCATACTGGTGGAGATACCTTGTTGAGGAAACCCCAGTAGCCGACAGTAGATCGGCGCCGGATCTCGCCATTAAGCGGGGGAAATATCACCGGCACCTAAAACATGCACTACACTTGCGGGAGTAATGACCCTAGTGGTAGTTGACGTGCCGGGAATCACTAATCAATCAACCAATCCGTTTATTAGGCATTGCTCTGGCATTGACCCACTATTGATGGGAGAAACCACGGAAAACTAGCGATCATAGCAGTCGGCCGCTGGAATTCTCCTGCGGACGGCGGGCGGCTGACGTCCACCAAGCTATATTGCTAGTGTCGAAAATCCTACCGTAGTGGGAACCCTTCCGGTCAAAGGCACTGCAGCGACATCAGTTGATGCCCTGAGCCATATCCGCCTTCCACCTTCAACATACATCATCGTGCGGCAAAAAATTGCGACAATGCATTCTATCGTATGGTAGATCACACGCCTTCTACTTCATTTTGCAGGTATAATATTTCCGCCGCGCCACAGAAAGCTAGCATGCTGTCCACAAACCACCCCAGAGGCATATAATCAAATAACTTCAATAACTAATAATTTGAGTCTAGTTTACCAAACAATATGGAAAAGGTATGTTTCCTCCGTCACTAATGAGCGTTGTTTCAACTGAATAGGTGCATTATTATTTGGTCACGGCTTATAAAATCGCAATGGAATAACTCTCAAAGGGAAATGTGATAAATGGTTGCACTCTGGTGATTTTATCGATTAATATATTTGAATTTCATAATTCAATTGAGTTTATAAAAATTGGACTGCGTTCGTCCTTGATCTCTCATACAATTATAAGGTTATTATCAGTTGTTTCTGCCCATAGAGTATTTCCTCGTAATTGCCCAGTGACCCTTTTCGGAAATTGTGTTAAGAGATGGTGCAATCAGCCCTTCGACGTATGTATTTATAAAGGGAATCATGAAAATAATCAAGACATTCAAACAAATAAAAACTCTAGAGTGTTGCTTGTGGTTTGTAAACTACTTCGCTTACACAAACAAAATCATTTCAACTAAGTAAAAGTACTAACGCTGTTTACGTGGGTTGGAAAAGTATTTTGCTTAAGTTCAATTTAGATTTCAAAGTAAGTTATTGCTTTCGGACCATCTACAAAAAAGCTTGAAAAAATTCTTAATTACCCACTTGGTTTGCAAAAAAGCACAATTTACATATTATATTTAATTAAATATCCGTATTTATTTTTCCAGTAATTCGATTTATGAGGAGATCCGACGTTACGCATACACCTACATTTTATTATTAGGGATATGATAAAAATTAATTTATGTAGTCTTCTATCAAGGTATTACTGCTGTCTAGAGAGAAGATAATGAAGTACGTAGCAAATGCTGCAGCCCCCTTTCGGTCGCGCACCGCAGTTGGCTATGCAGTAACGCTCAAGGAGATAGCGTGGTCAGCCCGTTAACTTCGTAATGGCATTGGAGAACGTGTTGAGAACGGACTTGGTAAAATGGGAAAAGAAGACATCGATATCTCCGGGTCAGTTGTCGGATATAAGGACTTGTGTTTCAAACGGGTCATAATCAGCGTTCTGAATTGGCCGGTGAGTTGAGCGGACAACTTTAAGATCGTGATCTTAATATCTTTAGGTTATCGAACAAAACCACAGGGTAGAGATCACTCCCAAGTACCTCATCAAAAACAACCAAATCTAAGACGGTAGAAAGAAATGGACTGCGGAAAAGTCGATCGATGGAAGGCAAAGTATTCCAAGAGCGAAATTGCCCAGTGTTTAGAAGAATTAAGGTATGACGGTCTACAAGGTTTTCAAGAACGTAACCTCTCTCGCCTCTGAACGTTGCTGTGTTTGGCCATGTCAGCATTTCAAGCAGCGTAGAGAATTTGGCACATACGTACTACGACAACAGATAACAAAATCTACTCAGATGGAGAGAGATGGTCGAATGTTAAAATCAGCGACGAGGTAAGGGTGAGTACCCAATCATTCTCTTCAGAACGTGTGTAGGTACCTGAGTTACACCTTCAAATTTAAAATATATAAATCCTCCTTGCAAACTACACTCTTGCAAAGATTCAAGCTCTGAGAGGTAGTTCCTGTTCCTGGAGGCCGGCCACTTCCTTGTCGCCAAGCACCGGAGACAAATGAGTGGGCGCCCAACATACACCACACTGAAGGAGAAAAGAGGGTGAGAACAGAGTGAAGATGTCATATGAAATGGAGATCAAGAGAGTGAAAATGGAGAAAGGAA
This sequence comes from Gryllus longicercus, assembly GCA_038098605.1. NCBI lineage: Eukaryota > Metazoa > Arthropoda > Insecta > Orthoptera > Gryllidae > Gryllus > Gryllus longicercus. Next base: position 859,189 of record JAZDUA010000541.1, on the reverse strand, counting down.
CACATGAGAACCTTTTCTTGATCCATCGCCAGGACGTCCCCCGCCCTATCAACTTCCAAGTCGATTCTACTTTTTCTTTGGATATGAACAAAACCTTTCGACGATGTATTTCAAGATTCGACGTACGTAGAAGAGGGGAAGAAAAACAACGAGCTGCTGAGAAAGACGCTCAGGAAAGGTGGAGAGTAGGTGTCCCTTGTTTCCTCGAAAAGCACCGAAGCTCCATATGCGCGCGTGACAACTCGCCTTCGCAGCGAGCAGCCAGCGCGCTCGGCCTACGCCAGTTGCCCCGTAAAGTTCGTGTCGAATCTGATGCGAACGACCGAAGGCGAGACTATGAATCACGAACAGGGCCACTCTGTAATTAATAGGACCGCGTCGAACTAGGCACCATGTTACGTGTCGAACGGCGTTATCTTAATTGATCTAACCCGAATAAAGCGGTTCCCTCAGGAACAATTCGGTTCGGACGCGGGGGTGGGAGGACGCGCTCACGTGGGCGCCTGTTTTACGCGTTTTGCTGAGCCTATGTTCGTACTGCACAGTAGTTCATTGAAATCCCTTCGTATCTGATGCAACCTACAACAGACCACTTCCCGAAGGATGAACTAGTGCTTGAATGAAAGATTGGAAACTCGTATGACCTGCAATGACCCGTGGGGTCATTGAACGAAACTTGGAAGAGCAAGTAACAGAAACCTTAACTAACGATGTAGGTATGCACTCATCTAGTAGAACACCAAAGATTGAAATAACACACTGGAAGGTCACTTTACATTTTCAGAAAAATATTTAAAAGAATAGTCAAAAAGAGTTAACAAGATCTACTCCTATTCAATAAGGTGACAGAGTAAAGACACTAGAATATGAAACTAATGGTGGCACAACAGCACGCACTTTCTCGCATTATTGAAAACAACTATGTAATATTGAAATATTGCAATGTATGCGCTACGACCATCTCAGCTATTACTTTTTAAAAATTATTAAATCAGTTCAGTGGAATTATAATTTACATTTGAGTGTTAGCTTTTATTCACATAATATAATGGATAGACGCACTACAGTGGCACCAGGGCCCGAGTAACACAAATTAGTGCACCATATCCCTATTTCAGAGCGAGGACATCGCCACTGAGTACCTCTGTGATGGCTGTTATTAATTTGATAAAATGCAAGTTAAGAGGATAAAAAGAATTAGAGTGTGAGGTAAAATAATTATTTCTTTACATTATGGGGAACGAAACGGATCAGCTATTACTTGAAAACGTCCAATTCAACCAATTCTAACAATGCGCCTGTGATGAATATTTGCATTCATTTGATAGTCAGGAGCAGCAATCATTTCTTTCTTTTACAAGAAACAAACAGGAATACCCTAAGTTGTAGGGCGTTGTCCGGCGATTCCTTGCCGTAGTATTATTGTAGAGTAGTGCTTTATTTATTTTTTAATCTGAAGTTTACATTTCCAAACACCTATGAAATTATGGTTCAATATTTTTGTTTAATAGCTAAAATTTCCTTTATTCTAACTTTTACGTCATAATTTGACACATAGTGCCAAAAAAATCTTGTCGGTACAAATATTTTATGAATATAGTACAGTATTGTACAGAATGTATTGTAATATTTTTTTTCATTTCCGCTTAATTTGCTTACCTCAGTCTTACAGATACTCTGGGTGAACAAATGTACGTTTCCATTGATTCCGTGAGGGCGGACGGGCGGGCGGACACACATACAGATGAACAGAGGACGGGCGGAGGCATGACCGGACGCACGCATGAACGGATAGAGAATAGAGCAAACATTTTACGTTTTTATTATCCATGTATTATATTTTATTAGTTTCTCGCTACCGCGGTAGAAATAAAGTTATGTAATATTGCGCGAAAAAACGGCGAATTTTCGGCAAAAAACCTTTCGTATAGGGCCCTGTTTAACGAAAATGAGAATAAACACAGTTAATGAGAATAAACAAAGAAAGAAAAGAAAGAAAGAAAGAAAAGAAAGAAAGAAAGAAAGAAAGAAAAGAAAGAAAGGAAGAAAGAAAGAAAGAAAGAGAGAAAGAAAGAAAAGAAAGAAAGAAAGAAAGGAAGAAAGAAAGAAAAAAAGAAAGAAAGAAAGAAAGAAAGAAAGAAAGAAAGAAAGAAAGAAAGAAAAGAAAGAAAGAAAGAAAAGAAAGAAAAGAAAGAAAGAAAGAAAGAAAAGAAAGAAAGAAAAGAAAGAAAGAAAGAAAGAAAAGAAAAAGAAAGAAAGAAAGAAAGAAAAGAAAAAGAAAGAAAGAAAGAAAGAAAGAAAGAAAGAAAGAAAGAAAGAAAGAAAGAAAGAAAGAAAGAAAGAAAGAAAGAAAGAAAGAAAGAAAGAAAGAAAGAAAGAAAGAAAGAAAGAAGGAAAGAAAGAAAGAAAGAAAGAAAGAAAGAAAGAAAGAAAGAAAGAACTCGCAGCCTCTCTCGGGCCAAGTGCGCTGCAGAGTGAGATTGGGCGCTGACGACAGCCCCGGCGCGGCGCCACGGAGGTCGTAGTGCGCGAGCAGCGGCGGGGGCGCGCCGAGAGCGGTGCGGCGCCGCCAAAACAAACGAGCGCGCAGCCGCTTCCGGCCGCCGCGCCGCCAACACCTCCCCCCTCTCTTCGCCACCCGCGTAGCCGCTGCCCCCACCCCACCCCCTCCTTAGCTCGCGAAGATAACAAGCAGACGGAAAAGAGAAGTTGTGACGATCTCATACATTGCGCTTTCGTCTTTTGCGTTTTTTTCCTTTCCTATGCAATATTTAATTCGGTGTTCATTCTTTTACCTTTGAAACCATTTCCGAATGTTTCAAACACCTTCTTCTTCTTCTTCTTCTTCTTCTTCTTCTTCTTCTTCTTCTTCTTCTTCTTCTTCTTCTTCTTCTTCTTCTTCTTCTTCTCCTTCTTCCATAGAACATCTTGAGTTATCCGAACGGTAAAATAGTCGACATTTCATATTTTCTCCGACTGAATTTTGCAATTCGGTGTGCCTGCTTTAAAAGAGGACGAACTGTTTCTGGTTTTATCCCTCGTCAATGGCCGGAGGCACTTGGGGTGGACGGGAGGCCGGGATGAAGGTCGGAGGCCACGAGGAGGGCCACCGGCCCCGCTGTCCCCGCAGCGGCAGAGGCAGCGGCAGGGCTGAGGGTGGGCGGGGAGTGGTGGGCTGATGGAACGCGGAAGGAGCATTCATCATGCAGGCGGAAATAGTGACGTGTAAGGGGATAGAAATATCAATAGAAATAACTATCATGGCGATAGAAGCTGTAGGCAGCGTAAAATGTGCTCTTCAGCTACTTCTTGACACTCTTCAGCTACTCCGCCAAAAGCGTGCTTCTGGGGGAATTACGTATATGAAGACGGTAAAACACTACTCAATGTTCCAAACACGAGTAATGTACTTACAAAATAGATATATTCTAGTTCGATACTTCGCTTTCAAAATGATGGAAAAAAGAACACCGTCTGTCATTCTCGGAACCAGAAGACATAGACTGGGTTCTACTTGATCCAATACATTCGTTAATAAACAGTTGTTTATCACTGGAAAAAAAATATAATATTGACAAATGACGACAAAAAAATAAATGAGGGTTAAGCGATTTATATAGGAGAAAATTATAGGAAATAAAAATTATTATAAAATAAATTATTTGTTGAAGAAAATGGTGACTTAATATGTATCATAAAAATACAAGATATATCCCCTTCAAGAAAATTGTTGATGTCTACTTAAAATCACAAACAGCGTAGATTAAAATCACATATTTAATGTGTGAACAAATTAATAATATCTTCAGAAATATACACTCTACCGCCGTGCAGTCCAGACCACGCCGGGCTTTGCCGCTCATCAAGCAATAAGCCTGCCGGAGCTTCCAGTGCAGCGCGGTGCGAGCGCGTATTATTGTATTGTATTGTTTGTGCTACCAGTGAGTTTTCCAGAGAGCAAATTCAACGGATTTAGTTGTTTAAAACATTACAGGTGGCGTGAGACTCTGTCCACGTTACGCAGTCAGTGCCACAACCTCAGGGGCGCTGAACACAACCAACGGGGGCCCTCACCAGTGACTCCCTTGATCCATCGACCAACAGCACATCTTCCATTAACAGCCACCTCCGGTCTATCATCAGATTCCACATTCAAACAACCAACAATGGCAAGGGCAAGCGCAACATGTTTTCGCACCTGGGGCGAGTGAGTTCGCTACAGAAACGCACTTCCATGCTACGCAGCTAAGCTATCAATCCTATGATGCCTCCAGTAAAGTAAATTTCCCTAAGAGAAAGCGTGTTGAAGTGAACTCTAAACAATACCAGAAATTTTTTCTCACCGAATAGATTTGTCGCATTAGCCAATCTCGACGATGCTTCAGACAGCCCCGAACCCTCCCAGCCACCGCCTCAGTCAACCTAAGCCACTACCTATATTTGTGCACGCAATAGATCCAACATATTTTAAAAATATCCTAGGTGAACTCAGGAAAATTTGTGTGAATAGCTTCTCCACATCTAATCGCGGTCAAGTGGTGAAAGTAAATACTTTCGTAAGCTCAGACTTCAGGAACACAATAAACTTCCTAAAAGAGCATAAAATCGAGTTCCATACCTATAGTGACCCACAGAATAGGCGCAAAATTGCTTTAATTAGGGGGATGCATGCCCTCTTCAAAGACTAAGAAGTCAAGAATGCCTTCATAGAACAGAACGTAATAATGAGTAAAGTCACCCGCATGTACAAATCAGATAGATCCCCAATGCCGCCCTGTGCCGTAGTAGACAATGAAAACTTTGAAAAAATGTTTAAAATAGAAACTATGCTACACTATGTTATAAAAGTTGAACTCAGAAGAAAAAACAATCAACAGTGCAATGCAAAGCCTGCGAGAACTTTGGTCACACCAGAAATTACAGCAACAAAACTCCTAGATGTGTTAAGTGCATCAAAGACGCCTGTCTACCACGTGTACCCTTCCTCTCAACGCTGAGCTTATTTGTGCGAAATGTAAAGGAAACCATAGAGCAGCTGAAAGAAATTGTACTTTTTTTTAGAAAAAGCAACTAGCTTTCACTAAATCTCGCCCACCCCTACCTACAAGAGGCTACTAATTTGGATTCCGCCCACTCTGCTCAACATCCCATCACTTCTTTGACTGGTAGAGTTCATAGCCATAGTATTCGAAAAGAAGCAATTCATCACAATAATTTTCCTCGACTACTCCCAAGCTTTCGACAGAGTTTATCATGAAGGTCTTCTATAAAACATACGCCTCTTTGGAACACCCGACTACCTATTCAACATCATTAAAGACTTCCTTCACAACCCATTCTTAGCCGTCAAAGTAAACAACTCACTATCCCAATCATTCAAGATCCTTGGAGGAGTCCCTCAAGGTTATCTACTATCCCCGACGCTCGTTAACATATTAACCCACGATATATCCCGCCACCCCTCCACCAAAACGGCCATCTATGCAGAAGACATTGCTTTTATTCACATCCTGTCATTGTCACCAAGACGCTTGTTCTTCCGTTCAAGAAGCTCTAAACGAATTTTCCACTTATCAAATTGGCAACTTAACCTCAACTCCACTAAATGCATTGCCAAAACCTTCACCCTAGAACGTATCCCGCCTTCTTCCCCCTCTACATATCATCTACTCCCCGCACATGGGCAGATCATAGCGCATCTATCTCTTACCTTGGAATCCGTCTGGACACCCGTCTGACCTGGAAATCCCATATCCATTCACGCCTAAATCTAGCCTATTCCTCCCTTCGCCAACTTTATCCTCTTATTAGAAAATCATCCCTCAGCCTAAGAACTACCCTACACCTATATAAATCCCTAGTCCTCTCTGCAATCATGTATGCAGCCTCGATATGGGAAGGTGCGGCCCCCTCAACAATAACACACATCCAAACCCTACAAAATCAAGTCCTGTGCACAGCTTTAAATTCCCCATGGTGTATTTAAAATGTACAATTTCACAATGACCTAAAATTCTCTCCAGTAGCCAGCACATCGCTCACCTCTCCCAAAGATTTTTCAACAAGCTTCATAATCTCCCTTTTTCAAGACACATTCTTATTAGAAAAAATCACTCATCCTCATCTAAACCGCAGATTCCCCAAAGATAAATTCCGCCCTCCGTAACTCTAATTCTATCCCCACATCATAAGCTCCGTTGCCGCACTGATTTCGCAAACCACCAGCAAAAGCTTCTAAACACCTCACCCTGATTTTCTTTCTGTTGAGGAGCCCAGTGGGGTGTCTCTCCTTATTTTTTACTGTGTATTATTATGTACATATATGTATCACAACCAAAGAATTCTATAAAGTGGCTCTGTACGCTGTATCAGAAAAGTACTTAATAAAAAAACGAATATACAACGATAAAATAGAAGTAAAGAGAACGCGTCTATTTCAATGCTTCCGTATTCCGAGAATTTCCCTCTAAAATTCCTGTCTGTTCGCGGATCGCATGGAACGCTTCAGGCAGCCCTGTTGCCCGCAAATTTCAAAATTATTGCTTTAAAAATGTAAAACCTATATAACGCCTTTTTTCAGAATAACTGTTACCCACGAATGAAAGCATGACGAAATAAAATTCACAAAAAAAAATTAAATGTAAAACATACTTCTATTCTCCCTGCGAGCGAAATGGAAAACTGGCGAAAGCGAGCGCTCGCTGGCGCAATCAGTCGCCTCCCTCCGGCGCCAGAGGGCGCTGCGGGGGAGTGACCCACGGCGGCCTGCCCCCGCGCCAGCCGCCCCTCTACAATTTCCTGCGCCCGATTAGCGCGCGATGCCACCGGTATTAAATTCGAGCGCGTTTCGCGGGCGCCTGCTCCGCGCCCGCCTCGGCCCCCGCCTGCGCCCTCCGCGTTACTTGCGATTTCCGGCCCGGAGAGCGGAAAAATGAGCGCCCCCCCCCCAAGGCCCCCGGTGGGGCAAGAAGCCACCAGGGCGGAAGGCACGGGGGCACCGGTGCTGCGGACGGGGACGAAACAACATTTGAGGTGCAAGCGAAAAGAGACGGACCAGGAAGGACGCACTCCAGGTATAAAGGCCAATTGGTTCGCTTTTTTTCTTGCTTTTTTCTTGCTTTTTTCCTTCCTTTTTTCCTTTCTGTTTTCTTTCTTTTGCAAGAAGCCCTCATGTATAAGCTGTCCGAATACATACTAATATTCATGGGGTGGAAATTTTGAATTATCAAAACCCTCAATCCCTGTTAATTTTTACAATTACTTGTTTTTTTGCACGCGTTACAAAAGTATGTTTAATTATGTACCAATTGATTGATTGATTACGTGATTCTGGGCACGACAACTAAGAGGGTCAGTGACCCCGTAAGTGTAGTGCATGTTTTGCTCGTTGGCTGTGATCATTCCCTCGCTGTATGGCGAAATCCGGCACCTACCTACCGTCGGCTACCGAGTTTTTTCCCCAACCAGGTATGATCCACCATCGGGGCACCGCCCCAGCCGAGACCAGCTCTAAGGTCCCGACCGGTCGCCTTGCATGTGTGCTTGTGTAGTGCGTGTTAGAGTAAGTGTATATGAGTAAGGGGAGATGATAAGACAAAGAAGAGGTGGGAAAGAACGCACGCGGTCCGTAGCCCATTTGGGAGGGTACTGCTCCGACATTCGCCTGGTGTTGATCGAAGAAACCACGGAAAACTACCGATCAGAGCAGCCGGCCGCTAGAAATCTCCTCTAGAGTGACTGAATTCGACCCAGATAACAAACTAGTGCCGAAAATCCTACCCCCATCGGGACTCGAACGTTGGACCACCCGGTCGGAGGGACTTTTGTTATGTACCATTTGTTTTCTTCCTTTTCTTTAGCCAGTTTAATTGTAAGATAATTGACAGAATAAAAGTGAGAGAAAATAATGAACTTCAATAATGAACAAGTAATCATAAAGTAATAAAACATAACGCGACATTCTTTTGAAATGCTTCACAACCTCAAGATCACATTTTTGAACATAATGGAAATAAGAAAATGAAATGGATGTTCACAAGAACGATACCACAAAAAATTGGAACTAAAACAAAAGACAAATAAGGAATTTATTACGAGATGGATTACAATTGTAAACATTTGCTTATTTTGTACACACACACACACAGGCACAAAAAGATTATATCGAGTATGTGAAAATCAGCTTGACGAAAAAATAAACATCAAACGGATGAAGGATGATCCAAGAACATCGCGTAGCCTGGTGCGGAACTGGGAGTAAAAAAGGACACCGACGAACGTTCCGGAATCAGGAAACGAATCCCGCTATAAAAGACATTAGCGGGAGTGCAGGAGGGCGTGGCGCCTGGCGAAGGGGAGGCCAAGGCGAAGAGGGCGAGCGGCGGACGCACGGGCGGGCGCGCGATTCGCCTCCGCCCCCCGCGCCCCCCTGCCGCCACACCCGCACCGTGCTTCCGCTTCCTCCTGCCTGGCGTCGCGTCGCACCGCCCCCCCGCCCCCGCTCCGTCCCACCCCGCCCGCCGCGTTCCGTCCCGTCTCGCACCGTCCCGCCCCGCCCCACCCGTCCTGTCCTGTCCCGTCCCATCCCACCCCGCCCCGCCCCGCCCCGTCCCGTCCCGTCCCGTCCCGTCCCGTCCCGCCCCGCCCCGTCCCGCTCCGCCCCGTCCAGTCTCGTCCCGTCCCGTCTCGTCCTGCCCCGTGCCGTCCCGTCCCGTCCCGTCCCGTCCCGCCTCGCCTCGCCTCGCCTCGCCTCGCCTCGCCTCGCCTCGCCTCGCCTCGCCCCGCCCCGCCCGTCCTGTCCCGTGTCGCCCCGTCTCGCCCCGTCTTGCCCCGTCTCGACCCGTCTCGACCCGTCTCGACCCGTCTCGACCCACCCCGCCCCGTCCCGCCCCGTCCCGCCCCGTCCCGCCCCGTCCCGCCCCGTCCCGCCCAGTCCCGCCCCGTCCCGCCCCGTCCCGCTCCGCCCCGCCCCGTCCCGCCCAGCCCTGCCCCGTCCCGTCCCGTCCCGTCCCGCCCCGCCCCGTCCCGCCCCGTCCCGTCCCGCCAAGCCCTGCCCCGTCCCGTCCCGTCCCGTCCCGTCCCGCCCCGCCCCGCCCCGTCTCGCCCCGCCCTGCGCCGTGCCGCGTCGCAATACCTTCGAAGGTCAGGAGCCCCCCCTGCTCTTCAGCCCATTGCATCCTCTACGAGCTACTTTTCTTCTTAAACTTTATTAATTCATACATTATGTCGCAAAATAAAGAAATTAAATTCCGATCATCATCACGAGCCATCAGGGCAATTCACACCGGGTAAGCTGAAACTGCCTCCTGCTCCTGCACTTGTCAAAGATTTTCTGGATCAGCGGGATGGGGCATACGAGCGTTTTCGGTCCGGAAGGTCTGCGGTCAGTGGCCGGAATTCGCCAGGAAGTGGTGAAAGAAATCAGGGAACAAATAGTCGGTCAACAAACTCCATTCCGAAAGACGACACATAACTCGCCGATTAAAGACATTTGGCAAATTTCCGACATCTAGTAGGGATAGAAATGGCGACCTTCCCAATCACTGATCAGCGGCGATAATTAAATTCACACGGATTTTTTTGAAAGTGTTCGAAATGCAGTGACGAGGAAATAAAAAAAAATAGTTGATACCCTTTGTATTGTTAAAATGGTTAAATACATTTCACATTTCTGTTTCTCACATTTTAAGTGAATCTGAATTGTTGACTGACGTACTTCATTTTGCAGTGAAACACAAAAACATTTCGCGTACACTATTTCATTGTATTCAGCTGATTAAACGCTCAATATTCCATAAATACATCAAACAAATTGTAACTGGATACCAAATGGCGCAATATTTATTTGTATTACAATAAAGTAATGGCCTCAGGCAAACTGAATCTGGGATCATGTTCCTCGGCTGGATGAGTCTTAAAGTAAATATCATTAGCACGTCGTTCGTCTTGGTGAAAATCCATTAGAATGAAGAGGATTTCTGGCATCAAATTTCAAAATGGATGTTCACATCAAGGGCGTCACGACAAGCGAATATGCGGCAAATAGCGCCATATGACGTCAACCAATTCGCAACGATGTTTACAAAATGTATATCACATGTCGCACCCGTGTTACTGGAAGAAGTTAGTAGTATATTCGTTACAATGATTTTGCACGTCATTCGCAAATTGGAGCAGCATGTCAGTTGCTCATGCAGAAGTTGGAATGCAGATATGCTCGGCTAATAAAGTAACTCGACACACCGCAACTGGAACAACGAAATGTAATTATCAGGCAACAAACGCGACAGCAATGCGATGCACCCCGCGTGAGCACTCAGCGCAGATGACCCAAACGGGAGATGTGAAAAGTTTCAGCGCAAATTCGGGAACGCAATAAATTAAATAGAAATGCGACGGACGGAAAGGGGAAGAGAAATATTAGAATAAATATCCGAGAATACCGAAATAATGAATAGTGGAGGTATAATGCATCAATGCTCCAACGAATTTTCTATTTTCACCTTTTTTACAGAGAGCGAGCTGGGCGTTCAATACATCATTGTAAGTTAAAAGAAAATATATTCCTAAAGCATTACCTTCCACTGCTTTCACAACTGCACAATGTGAAATGATGTAGTATATGACATTCATAATATTATTGTGAATATATCAGTATCAATTACACAGATATTTGAATAACTGAATACGCAATAGAAAATTAATGCACGATAAACTCAAACAAATACTCACACTTTGTATATGACCTACAAAGTAATGATGGCATTTCTGTATGTCAGTATTGATCACCACAAACACTGAGCAGTCCATAATATTCTAAATGATTATCTGAGATGTATATGAATTCTTGATAATTAATGCCACTATCAAATTAATGTATTTTTAGGTGATTTACCACTATATACTTCCCGGTGAGGCAAGATTATAGTGTGCGTTTTTCTTGCAATATCCCAGTATACGTTGCGGTGTCACGATGCGAAAATTCACTCCTCAGGTTGAGAAGACCGGAATACGGTGTGGAGATGCCTACGTGCTAACCACACGTATCCACTTAACCCATGACCGCTAGACAGTCGCCGGTAGGACTGAGCCCGTTCATGGTCCCGCCAAATACATGCATACATACCACTTAATACAATTCTTGATAATGTACAGTACACAGTAAGTTCCGATTTAATATATCTATTTTTTCTGTACACGACAATGAAGCATCGTTATAGACAATGTTTGTACCACTAGTGAACGTTATAAGAGATTCTTGGGCTTATAATATGAAATTCTCAAGTTAATCCCTACTTAGCATTAACAATATCATTTTTAGTACATAAGCATTTTTAGACGAAACTCAGCCAGGCGTAATACCAGCAAATTTTAATTACCCACCCCCCAAAAAATATAGCGATGCTGTACAATAAGCAAACGACCGAGGAAGTATGACAATAATCAAAGATCAATAAAAATAAAAGCAGCACAACTTCACTTACACTAAGGAAATGTCATAAATTGAAAAAAATCTACAATATAACAATGATAAGATTATATGCACTTCTAAGAGATGGACAAACTCACGGTATTACTCAAATACCAAATATGTCTCTGATGAATATACATGATGGTATACATCGTTTCAATTATTACCCCGGAAGAGTAACGAAGAACATTTACGCGTTCACCTTGGAGACGCAATGACAAGTGCGCGAGCTACGTGCAGCGAGTAGGCAGGCTCGGGGGCGTGACCCAGCGGCTGCAGCGGCGCTGGCAACGGGGGCGGTGCAGCACGGGGGCTCGCGGGAAGTGGGCCAGTGTCGCGGCGCGGGGAAAGTTGCGCGCTGGGGCGGCGGCAGCGGAGGCGGCGGCGGCGGAGGCGGCGGAGGCGGTGGTGGCGGTGGAGGCGGCAGCGGCGGCGGCGGCGGCGGCGGCGGAGGCGGCGGCGGTAGAGTCGGCGGCGGTGGAGGCGGCGGCGGCGGCGGCGGCGGTGGCGGTGAAGGCGGCGGCGGAGGCGGAGGAGACGGCGGCGTGGGCGGTGGAGGCGGCGGCGGCGGAGGCGGCGGCGGCGGCGGCGGTGGTGGCGGTGAAGGCGGCGGCGGAGGCGGTGGAGACGGCAGCGTCGGCGGTGGAGGCGGCGTCGGCGGTGGAGGCGGTGGAGGCGGTGGAGGCAGCGGAGGCGGCGGCGTTGGCGGCGATGCTGGAGACGGCGGCGGCGGCGGTAGAGGCGGCGGCGGCGGAGGCGGTGGAGACGGCGGCGTCGGCGGTGGAGATGGCAGCGGCGGCGGTGGAGGCGGCGGCTGCGGAGGCGGCGGCGGAGGCGGCGGCGGCGGCGGAGGCGGAGGCGGCGGCGACGATGGAGGCGGAGGCGGCGTCCGGTTCGCGCGCGTCGCGGGTCGCCGGGCAGCGGTTCGCAACCGCCGTCGCAATTCCTCCGCGCCCCGCCCCCTCTTCCTCACCCGCCACTCCCCCTCCACTCCTCCAAGACTGGGAGAACTCGCGCTGGACAGCCTGTGGCATTGCGGATTTTCGCATACGATCAAGCGCTATTCAGATGGCCAATGCTGTGGGGCACAACTATCATTCTGGGGTATAATTACGAGTGAATGGCTGAAATAGCGTCAGGGAAAAAGGTCTAAATATGTGAACGGGTTGACAGGTGTTTTGTGAATTCCTCCAAAATTCACTTGTGGAAGACAAACATGTGGAACACTTAACATGTGGAAGATTCCCGAAGGGATACAGAGGTACTGAGGAGCTTTGTATCTCTTATGAATCAGTTCACTTATACCTACAGTAATTATAACGGAAAATATGAATGAAATAAATAAACATTATTTTTCTTTATAACCAACGTGTCGCCGGTTCTCTCGTTTCACCGCTTGAGGAACACCTCCCGGAAAATATCATGCACTACACTTACGGCACTGATGACCTACGCAGATGCAGCGCGTAGACTCAATAAATACAAACTCACTCTCTCCCTGAAGCGGGAGATTGAGCAGCACGGGGTCGCCACCAATGGGGCTCTTCACTGCGCCGCCGGATTATTACTCGCGCAACTTCTCTTCGACGGTGAGCTGGCTTCCCCTCTACGGCACAATAAACAGTTGAAGGCAAAAGCTCCCAGCGAGCACTGATGATAGCACTCCAAACACATCTGCACTGGCGCGAAATAGAAACTATTTTTGTTGAAGAGTAGAACTTCTGTCCGTGATTTCCTCTAAAACAAATGAGCGAAGCAGGTGAATATCCATCACAGGAGATACCTCGAACTCCTGAGAAAGTTAGAACGCAGATTATTGAGCAAGTTGCGAAGGCATGACTGATTCTCCAGAGATTGGCATTGCTTCATAAAATCTAGTGGCTCATTTCGTCACTAACACCCGCATTTCGTCAATCCATCGTTGAAGAAAAGTTGCGCGCGCATCCCCCTCCGCGGCGCACCCATTGGCCGCGCGGCGCCGTCCATCTCAGCCGGTGACGTGGCGGCGGTCGTTGCCGCGTTTTTTCCGACGATACCTGCCGCTATCGTGCGAAAGCGAGTGGCGGCGTGAATGAGATACGGTGCAAGTGCTCTTAAGGAAGCGGCGAATTGGATGCTTTCCAAAGCAACTGCTCCGTACATAATGTTGGTGATAGATGCTCATCCCACTTGCTCATTCATCATTCTTGGAAAGTTCAATTCAGAGTTGGGGATTGCCTGAACGTTATTAAAAGTTCACCATAGTGTTTTTCAAGATTGAACACGTACATCAAGTACTCACTTGAGTAATATCATAAGCGAATTCCTCACAAGTCGAACGAATGTTATTCTGGGGCATAAGGAACTAAACAGAGAACAGAGTAACGCGTGCTATTGATTGTTTTTCGAATTTTGTTTTGTGTTACGATCTGGTATCGAATAAACTTAACGCTTAATAACCGGGTTAAAATATTACAGTTTTTTTAATAAATGATAACAATTGAGAGAAGAAAGGAATGCGTTGACAATATTAATTAATGGTGTCTTGCCCTGCGACGTAGGGGTTTGGGCAAGGGGAGTGCAAGTTCACAGACACCTCGAATCCCGCTAAAACGTGAATGTTAGAATCTCGTATGTGGGTTCAAAATGGGTATTTTCAGTTGGATTTGTGGCAGAATAGGGGATTGTCACGGAAAAGGTTCCCACGAAGTCGGGGTCAGTGGCAGAGGAAGTACCCATCTCTCTCTCTCTCTCTCTCTCTCTCTCTCTCTCTCTCTTTCTCTCTCTCTTTCAAAAGATAAAAAGCATTGATCGATACCCGATCAATAGATGTGATCGTGTGATGTGTGTGTGTGAGCGCGCAGGGCGTCACAAAAAAAGAGGGGGAAAGAGGGTGCGGGTCACTTTCTCTCTCTCTCTCTCTCTCTCTCTCTCTCTCTCTCTCTCTCTCTCTCTCTCTCTCTCTCTCTCTCACGGCGTGCGGGCCTGCCTCCATTCATCCACAAACGCCCCTGCACAAGCGAAGGCGCAAAATGCACCCTTTTAAAAACATTACTCCTACCACCGCTTCTTCTACTATTCTTCTCTCGCACGCAATCGCAGCCCAAGTGCTGGCGCCAAGGTATGCATTTCTGGTCCACAGACACGGCGGCGGACGCAGACTCGTACGCGGGGACCTTGGTACTGACGTGACGCCACGAGGTGGATGGGTGAAGACTTATCTACGGAGGACATCCGTTCCAAAGTCACATACAAGCGCCTACCAATAATAACTGCTCGGAACTTTTTCACTTAAACTTTATATTTTTTATTCTACGTGGGACGCAAAAATCTAGTTAAGAAGAATGTAAGAGTAAAAGGTTCTGGCGCAGACACGCGATCGGAATTTCACTGAGGTGCGAGTGAGTAACCTGCATTAAGTGGAAAAGGTTCAACTGCCTGAGGCGAGCAGAGCCGCAGCCGAAGGTCGTTCCGGAGGGGACGAACATTACATCCGCCGACCACTCCTCGACAAAACAGCTTCCCAGCCCCAAAGAACGCCACACAAGCGAGCAGAATGTTTCGTTCGTGTATCGTTATCGAATGCTCAGTCCCAGCGCCTTCTTGTTTACTCTCGCTCGTTGTGACGTCAGAAACAAAATCCCGCCGGGGGCAACCGGCTCTACTATTTTACGTCACCGGGTCGAGGGCAGTGGGCGACAGCCTGCGGTGGCGGTGCGCACGTGGGCGGCAACCCACCTGTCGGTACGCGCCGCCACCAGTAGCCGCGCCGCTTGTGTTCGTTCGGTCGCGCCTGTCACCTCATAAATATCGACCAATTACCGGCCACGCCGTTGCCGCCGCCCGGCAAGTGTTGCTTTTGCGTGCGCTGGGTGGACCGTGATCGCGAAGTTGCTCAGAAAAGCGAATTGTTCACAGATGCAGTGGATCAGCACTGAATTAGTTTCTACATCAACCATCTGTTGTGAAAACGATCAATAGCAGTGAAAGCACAAACCACTTACCTTACAGATAAAAAATAATTGTTATTATCTCATTATTGTAAGAAAATGACTCTAATTCATCTAGTATTGAATCACACTTTACTAATCTATTTACAGTGGCATAGAGATAGTCTGACCATCTCCTTTGTAAGCTTTAATCGAAAAAGAAATGCTATAAATTCTCCTCGAAATTTTGCTGGAATAAATATAGCAATAACTATCTCTCACGATGTTTAATAATTATCTGCAAATTGCTACGAATAAGAGGAACATGGAATTGAGATATCGGTCTTCAGATGATGTCTGCAGAGGTACGCGATTTTTTGTAGGAAGTATGAAGTCCTAAACGAAATTCAAAATATAATATAAATTGCAACTAACACATAAATTTTCAAAATACAAACGAAAATTTCGAAGATATATTCAATACGTTCCCTTTTTAAATTTGGAAAACAATATTTAACTACTGGGACCTTTTGATCTTCAGGCCCTACAATGTAGCCTATTTGACCTTACGATAAATCTGACACTACGAATTCAATAGTTCATGAGGAATACACGAATTCCCTCAGCACAAAATTTCATGGAATCGCTTCACTTTAACCCGACCGTTGTTACTATACCTTCTGTTTGTGTTGTGCGTTGCCTCTGGTGACTGCAAGAACCTTGTGGACCAACCTGAAAAATGAAAAAGAATTAATTATAGTATATATAGTCTATTTTACTTCGAAACAAACCAATCAGAAATATACAAATTTTCTAAAGTTAAATAATCTGAATTATTTACAGTGAATACTTTTACAGTTTTTTATTGATTATTTGTTTATACTTGTCCACTAAATCGCTTCTGTAGATTTGGAAGGCATTCTCATCCCTAGGACGGTCACATTCTGGTCCCCGCCGATTCCACTTGTGCGCTCCGCGCGCGAGTTCCGCGAAGGAGTGGAGTGAGGCCGCGCGGTTAATTCCGCCTACGTGCTCGTCCATGCGCAAGGCGAGACTAGCAGATTAAAACGCACTGCAGCCATTAAGTGCTCTCGTATATTTCTGTTATCCTATAACGCGTTTTCCTCGCCAGACTGGTCTCTGAGAGTATGTTCACGGGAACGGCCAGACACGGTTTTAATCACGAGAGAAAATAGACCGACCGCATTTGCATGTATGATTGCGAAACAAATCTATTGTAACAGGGAACACGAAGAGTAAAATTGCAACTAACTCAAAATCACTGCTTCGCTAGAAAGATTTTATAATATACTGATTGGAATATTTACAGGCGTTGATTTTCACCTAATTCAAATTCACTGTCTGTTAATAAATATGCAAAAATATTTTGGTCGTTTCAATAATTTGAGTCCAAATGCTTTTGTTTTCTTTTCTTTAAAACTTGATCAACAGTACTTTTGAAAGTACATGCAACCGGTTTTCGAAATTCTTACTTCATTATCTTTGAATATTCGCATGTACAATACACATTCATTTCAGAGGGTTTCGCTGAGCTGCTACTACTGAATAAATGGCACATTAGAGCAGAAAGTAAGAAATACATATTAAATGCGACTATACAATATGCAAATGAATGTTCGATTTTTTGTGAACAATTGTAAACAAATATCTCAAATTCCTTCATTTATGGAAGTATCAATTTTTACTTTTGAATGTGTATTCAATTGTGAGAGTTATGTTAGCGATCAGACACCCTTGAAGATAATAAGCTCTATAAAGTGACTTTAAAATTGTTTTTATCCATAATCATCTGTAAATTAAGATAACAAATAATCAAATATTACTATAGTTCTTTTCACAGAAACTACGAGATAATAATTAAATTTGTGTAATTTAATTATGATTTTAATTATCTATTAATATTTGATCATTCAAAGGCGCACAATACATAAGTTAAAAATTATTTCTATTGACATAAGACGACTATTCCATGAAGCAAAAGGAACTAAGACTATTCCAAATGCAGACAGTATCAGAACAGTACTATTCTAGTGATGCGAGAGGAAATTCAACGAGTCGGTTTCCTTGAGATTTTCACTCGATCCCATATTGTAATAAAGCAAATCGGCGGGCGTTGTTGATGGCACGATGGCTTGCTGGTATGTTGCGAGATAAAATATAACAAATGCGCAGGTTCGAGTATCGATTCATCGACTCCGATAATTGCTGCGCAGTGAACGGAGACTGACGCTCATCCACAAAGTGGGAATGTTGGAGATCAGTTTGGGAGAGCGCTTGAAGGGAAGTCAGATGCGTCTAGAGTTCCAGGTAGATGGGACAGTGCCCAATGGTCCCCTCGCTTTACTAAAGGGTGGAAAGTGGTGAAAACAAACAGAAAAATATAGTTTTATTAATGAAATTGACGTGAAACAAGGGAAAAAGTGCTTAGTTAAGCCGCCAGCAGGTGGCTTCTGAATAAGATATTTTAAAAAGCGATGTAGAAAATCGTGGCATGCCGCTTCTAAGCTTACGCACAAGAATCATATATCAATTTCATATTCATTCAAATAGGCTTATTCTTTAAATGGAAAAAAAGCACTTTCGCTAATTTCACATAAGATTTCCAACTACAAAGGAAAATTAGTAATTTGAAGTGTTGAATAAATAGTGGGGTTTAAATAAAATTTTTGAATTAAACGAAATAAGAAATTTAAAAAAGCAGGTTAAAAATAAAAGAAAAATTATCGAGATTGGATGCGGTGATAAATTCAAATAAACGAAAGATACTGTATAGGTGGCAGACGTAAAGCAGAACCTGACACGCGCTCAATACCTGCGATGGGTCGACGTTCAGTTCTGATATGAAAAGTCCGAGAAATGAAGAGCTGGTGCCAATATGAGAAGCTCATCTTTCCAATGTATAACGACGAGGGTGGCTTCACACACCTGTCACCTTTACTGCCCGTCGCCCTCTTATTCTGACGACGCAAGCTTTGAGAGCGAGAGGTGAAAACCACACGGTGACCATTCCGCTGCACGTCGTAATGAACTTTCGGGAGGTATCGATATCCCGCGCCGTGATATTGCATGACCAGCCAGGAAGCCGATTGCCAAGGTTCTCTGCATCGAAAATTCCGTTTTAATTAAGGGAAGTAAAAGAAAAAATTCGAAACTCGCATGAAAATTTAAAAAATGACATTCCATTTTTTTTTACTTTACCTTTTTTCAACTCAGTCGGAGATAATATTTCATTTCAGTCATTTGTAACCCACAGGTCCATCTAGGTCAACAATATTTTGTTGTATTATTTTGTAGACGAAGTACATTTTAAATGTACATAAATACATTTTTAGTGAATTCAATCTAAAGTATTATATCACAAGCTCAAAGTGGTCTATACTGATCGCATATTTCCTTTCGTGCTTTTAGTAGTACTTTAACACATGATGTAAAATCAAGAAACATCTTTCTAAATGAGATTATATATACTTTAAATTTATGATCGCAGCGACATTCTCGTGGGGGTCATAATTGATAGAAATAGTTTACATGGTTCTCTTGTGCGCGAGGACAAGACAAACACTCGAATGCTCTTAGTTTTCCTGTTACTAAACTTTCTAGTCTTCTATACTCTAAAATTCAAAGATTACATACAAGATTCTAATTCTTCTTAGAAAGCCTGAAAATAAATGTTACAAACTTCTATGACATGTACGATGTCGAATGCGATCACTTTTTGTCAATAATCCTGAGTCTCAAATACATATAATAATAAATAGAAAATCTCTAAATAGAAAATCTCAATCCTTAGTCATATTTTTAACTTATTTTTTTTAAAAACTTTGTTGTTTATATTTTGAAGTTAAAGTTCTTAGCGCACTCTTGATTAGTAGACTCATCTTGCACTGGAATTTGGCAGTTACACAAAATGCCTTTGCCGAAGCTTGCCTACCTATGACGTGTGTAACTTCGTTGTAAGAAATTACTCAAAATACGTTCAACGACATAAAATAAAAGTAGGTAATCTTCTTCGATGCCTCTTCAAACCCTCGAAGTTAGTAAGATTTATTTTGAGTCCCTCCACATACATCCTCTTATCTCATCAAACTACACCATGCCCAATCTTCCACATTTTCTTGCTCCCCCAAAATCATCTCACTACCCGTCGCGTCGGCGGGTCTGTTGTCCTGCCGCGGGCGCCGAGGCGCGGCGATGCAGGCGGCGCGGGGGCGGCGCGGGGGCGGCGCGGGGGCGGCGCGCGGCCACAGGCGCCGCTAGAGACCTCGCGGCCATTAATTAGCGGGCGGACACCTGTCACCCGGCGGCGACGGCGGCGTGGCGCCGCGGGGCGCGCGCAGTGCGCTGCTGCGCCGCCCTGCACGCGTGAACGGGTGCGGCCGGCTGAGTCGAGGCGGTTGCGCGGCCTCCTCCGCACTTGGCAGCTTCCCGAACACTATCTTTTTATGTAATTTAAAGCACATTCGAGAGAACGGGCAATTCATTTAAGACTGCCCCGGGGGTAATAAATCATGATTATGGCAGGATATCTGATGACGTGGCTGAGTAATAGGTTTTCCACCCTCGCTGCTGCCTCCGCCGCCGCTGCCGTGTGGCGCGCCGAAGTCGGAGCAATCTGGGCCGAGGAAATTGCAGAGAGGGCGGGGGTGCGACGGAGGGGGGGCGCCTTGGCCGATGAGAGCGATTGGTGCTGTTGAGGATGTAGGATGGTGGCAAGTGTTCAGCAGCGAGGAAAGGGTTGCAGTAACGTGGAATCAAAGGAAGGTGCTAGTGAAGGGTGAGTGGCCGTATCGACGATCGATTGATTAGTGTTTTCGAGCGCACCAACTACTATGATTGTTAGTCCCCTAAATGTAGTTCATGTTTTAATCGCAAGAGGTGATCTTCCCCTGCACGATGGCGAGAACTGGTGCCATCCTACACGTCGCCTTGCGTGGGATTTTTCCAAATAGATATCTCCTAGTTGGGCACCCCTCAGACGGAACAACCTCTAAGTTCCCGACTTGTCTCCACATATGTGACAGTGTACGTGTATAAGCGTATAAGTGTAAGTGTATAAGTGTAAGTGCATAAGTGTAAGTGTATAAGCGTAAGTGTATAAGCGTAAGTGTATAAGCGTAAGTGTATAAGCGTAAGTGTATAAGTGTAAGTGTATAAGTGTAAGTGTATAAGTGTAAGTGTATCAGCATAAGTGTATAATCGCCGTTTGTTAGTGTGCTGCTCCGGCATTCGCCTGGTGTTGATTGGCGAAACCACTGAAAAGTTCCAGGAGCCGGCCGCTAGAATTCTCCTCCAGTCATCGGCTGAATTCGACCTAGCAATGTAGCTAGTGATGAAAATCCTGCCGCCGCCGGGACCCGAACCCACGAACCTTCCTGTCATAGACCCTGCAGTGAAATCAGTCGATGCCCTGAACGAGCTAATCCTTTGGTATCGTCGAGGAGAGATGATTATTAGCAAAGTCGGAAAAGTCGGAAAGAACGGACATGATAGCTGGGAGGGGGGGGGGGTAAATAGCAAAGACCGTTGGAGTTTGACAGAGCCGGTGAATTGTGTAGTTTGTGAGGTCTGTGTAAGTTCCCAGTTATTAGGTTAATGAAGCCCACGTAAGCGAAGGCGGGCAAGAACAGAACGGGCTGAGAGAACTGATTTGCCGCTTATGACTGCAGTGCCGCACGGGTCGCCGTCTTCAACGCCGCGCGGAAAGGGCCGGCCCTGGGCGGGCCGTGTTGAGCGCTGCGGTTGCGGGGGCGGCACTGGCGGCGCGGGGGCTCGATGATTTGAACACCGAACAGGTCGCCAGCATCGGCGTTGAGCACTGCCACGCGCCACCCGCGTTACTGGGCGATAACCTTAATGCGCGGGCGTTCGGTGACGAAGGATTGACCTTCGGTCTGTCGGTTCGAACAGTCTCATGTAGAGGGGCCGAAGCAGCTTATGAGTTGCATTATACACGGGTCCGTTTGCAAAGTTCGGGGTTTGAAGTTTGGGACTCGAGGAAGCCCCGCGCCTCTTGCGTGCGGAATTTTGTCGGCGATGACACGGAGGGCAGAGGGAACAAAGAAGGAGAAAGGGCGATGTGGATGGAGGATTAAGGGATTGTGTACAGGGCAGGGAAGGCTAGGAAATAATACAGTATTAAGGCAGTAAACAGAGAGAGAGAGAGAGAGAGAGAGAGAGAGAGAGAGAGGAGCGGGTAAGGCAACGAGGGCAAGTGGCTGGCAAAGGTGACGGGAACTGGCTTAAGACGCAGAGGGTAGCGGAGAGACGAGAAATCGCAGCCGCAGGACGAGTGGGCGGTCGGTGACCGCCTTCTAAGTGCAGTGCGCCGCCCGGAAATTGTGAAGGCTTCGCCGCTCCGTGTGTTGGCCCAAGGTGGGGCCGCGACCCAAACGCGTCCTCCAAGGGAGGGGCGACGAGGGCGGCAACTGCTCCGCCCCCGCCCCCTCCCAGGCAGCGAAGAGAATGAGAAGGCGGCATCATTTAAAAAGTGATGACATGTACTAGAAAAGTGATTACTTTTATATCTATGGTTTCGCCTACTCTTTCCGCCCCATATACATGTCATATTTTTCGAAACGTTAAACTTCATCGACATTCAAAGTAAACAAAGTGTAAGAGGGGATAATATCCACCAACAAATACTTATAACAAAAGCAGCGACACGGGGGTGTTGATAAGTTTGGGACGAGGACTTAATGGATAATAACACATACATCCAGTAAGCACATATTATGAATAAGTACATATTTTTTGTTGGTGAATACTAATTCCCTGAAAATGGGGAAATCCCTTCTGGAAAAATCTATCCAATCATGAAACTTCGAGAATTAGAGGACCAACAAAGCAAAACTCCGGTGTTGTAGGTTGGAAATGCACAATTGCAGAGATCATATTAAATTATGTCGAATAGCTTTCATTGGTAAATATATATATATATATATATATATATATATATATATATATATATATATATATATATATATATATATATAAAATTCAACTCAAACAAAAGTTCACATGAATCAAATACTAAAATAATTTTACACAGAATATTGCACTATTTTGGACAATGACACAAAACGTTTAAAATATAAAAATTTCACCAGGATTTACTTATTTGTATCTCCTCTGTTACAAACCGTCCTTAAGGATCATTATTTTATCTCCATCTCCCCAGCTGAATCGGTGTGCCCCAGCTGAGTGGAGAGGAGCTGGCCAACTGCTTGAAATTCGAAACTTGCGGTCTCGCAGTAGACCCGCAGCAACCGCAACAGCAGCCACCAGCGGCCTGTGCTACCAGAGAAGAGGCTTGGCTGTTCGGTCAGGTGGAGACATATACAGAGGCGGCAACGGAAGCGCTAACGACTTATTTAGAGTCACGTAACAAAATGGAAACAAAGTCTTTGTTTTGATGATTCTGGAATTTAATTTAGTGTGCGAAATTGACATTGCGAGTGCATTTAAGAATAATTCATTAACACATAACAATAAACAAATAAACTAGGTTTCGTTTCAAGAATTATTTGTACTACACTACATGAAGATATTTAGCGATTTCCACTCTTTATTTCATTTTACATAACGTAATCGTGGCTCTCTTGGAAGCAAATAAAAAATTAGGTCGATGTTCATCATTCTTCGTATCAGGAAAACAATATTTATGACCCAATATGTTATTCCAGGAATTCAATAGATCAAAATTTACACCGCCACAGTTGTTTAGTTTACGCAGAGACGAAATTTAACGAAGACAATGGTAATGATTTTAATGAAACTTATGCTTTCGTCCTGAAAAATCACTCTAGGCAGTCTCCAGAGAACCGGATGCACAATGTTGCAGGACTTGGTAATTCTGGTAATGGTAATTCTAATAGATGAATAGAAGATGTACACTTGACATACTTCTTACACTCCAATTCCACACATTATCCATACTCAGACTAAAAGACTTCGCGGAGACAATATACGGTTTAATAAATATCATACTTCACAAGAATTTGTAGCTTACAATAATGCCACGTTTGTATTGACAGGTTTTAAGAAAACGGGATAAAAGTATGATAAACATGTTCCTGATTACGACTCAGAAAATAATTAAGAATACGGTTGTAAAAATGAAGTTTTTCTCCAAAATGGTTAAGATATTGTAGCCTAATTCTGTCCAAAGGGTAAATGGCCTTCTCGTTGAATTTACATAAGTCAATTAAGTTAATTCGGAAAGACAAACTCAACGCCAGGTCTCCAGGAAACAGCTAAGAGTTGAAGTATCATATTTGGTATTCTGGCTCGTGAACTTCAACTGCAGCCCAAGGGTATTTGAGGATACCCTACACAGTTAGCTTCGTATATACATGAAATGTGACTTATTTAACGAAGTGAATGCATAATATTGACTCGGTTGCTCTTCATAAACCTTGAATTTCAAATTCTTCAACCCCATATCTACAATATCAATAGTACATTAAATTCATCGGAAGGTTAGGACGGCTACCCCAAAAGATTTAAAAAGACGATAAAGCATCCTTCACGCAAAATAAACGTACAATTGAAATTGTAAGAGGACTTTAAAAGCTTATTGACATTTTTATAAGCGAGCCTTTCGAAAGTTGCGGTTCATCTAGGTGGTGTCTCGCCAGAACACGGTAGCGAGCGGACGTGCGCCGAGCGCTCTCCTTCACGGGCGACTTCAGTGAGATAAGTTTAGCAGAGTACAACTCTACGAGTTCAGTGTACAGTGTGTAGTGACAATGTTTTCAAGTGGCTCCCCTGATACGGGGCAGCACATCGCTAGAGCAGTGGAAGCATTAAATCATCACAGTGAATTCAGTGATATTAATTCAACACCAATGAATGGTCAAGGTGCAAGTGGCCCCGTGGGTCAAAACAGTGATATAATTAACTTACAAATACAACAAAATGCGCAGCAAAAATTAAAGCAACATCAATATTTAATGAATCAGGATTCACAATTGATGCAGATCAATCAACAACAACTACTTATGAGAGATCAAACAGGTTTCTATACAGCACATCACCAGGGCCAGCCCTGGGAACTTCATGGAACACAACCATAGCAATGGACGCAACAACTACAAGGTCCGGGGTCGTCTGAAACAACCTCAAATAAAACCGTGAGTACCCTAGAGTGGCAACAACCTCGAAAAAGAAAAAAACACGCCTACAGTGACCAGCACATACCAACTCCCTCGAATGTTAGTGCGCCAGTGTTTACGCATAAAAATCAATATGCAGTATTAGAAGACAAATCAGAAGTTGAAACTCCTAAAAAGCCCCCTATAGATCATAACATACCGCCAATATTCGTGCAAAGTGTTACTAATGTATCGAAATTAATAGAATTTCTTAAACTACAAGTAAAAGACGAGGATTTTACGTACAAAATGTACAGCGAGGATGTAAAGGTGCTACCGAAAACCATTGAAGCTTACAGAGCAATAATTAAGCAACTTGACGAATCCGAGGCCAAATACCACACTTATCAACCAAAGAAAGAAAGAGCATTTCGTGTAGTGCTTCGATACCTGCATCCGTCAGCAAACATAGAAGAAGTAAAAGCTGAACTCAAATCCAAGGGTCACACCGTTCGTAACATGCACAATGTACTTCATCGAGTAAGCAAAAAGCCGCTATCGCTTTTTTTTATAGACTTAGAACCAAGTGCAAACAATGCAGAAATCTACAATATCGACACACTTGTAAATGCAGAAATAGAATTTGAAGCACCGTACAAAACGAAAATTCCAGTGCAATGCCATCGCTGTCAAGAGTATGGTCACACGAAGAAATACTGTAAAGCAACTCCAAGGTGCGTGAAATGCGGTGAAGAACACTTCACAGACGAATGTAAAAAAGATGCAACGCAGCCGGCAACATGCGCGCTATGTTCGCGAAGCCATCCAGCGAACTATAAAGGCTGCCAAGTGTATCAAGATTACGTTAATAAACATAACAAGCACAGAAAAGAAACAGACACCATCGACAAGAAGAAACAAAAAGTGCCAAACGCCTCAGATTTCCCTCCCCTCCCAGTTCGCCACTTTCAACCCAATCCCTTCTCTCGTACAGCATCTTCTCAAAACTTATCATACGCTGTACCCTACAATCAAAACCAAACAGATCTCTGCAAAATAATAGAAACCTCATTCCAAAAGTTCGAAAGCATCCTTAAACAACAATCTGAACAAATTGGGGCTTTGCTCAACCTACTGACGTCATTAATATCCAAGATGCATTAAATGGCACCAAGAATTAAAATTATTCTCTGGAACGCAAACGGTTTAATCCAACATCGAAGAGAGCTCGTAACTATTCTCAAAGAAAAATATATAGATATTATGCTAATATCCGAAACTCACTTCACTGAAAAATCCTACTTAAAGATGCCGGGATATGATATATATAATACCAAGCACCCGGACGGTACAGCGCATGGAGGAACTGCTATAATAATTCGAAACACAATCAAACATTACGAAATGAACGAATATAAAACTGAAGAAATACAGGCAACATCTGTAATGGTGACAGAAGGTCAAGCTTTACTGACGATAACATCTGTGTACTGCCCGCCCAAACATAGAATAACAGAACAAAAATTTGAAGACTTTATAAATACACTAGGACCAAGATTCATAGCTGGAGGCGACTTCAATGCAAAAAACCAGCATTGGGGCTCACAACTCAACACACTACGAGGAAAAAATCTTCTTAAAGTAACAAACAGACTTAATGTTTCTACTATATCGACTGGTGAACCTACGTACTGGCCCACTGACGTCAATAAGCTTCCTGACCTCCTAGACTTCTACTTAGCAAAAGGTGTGCATCTTGGTACAGTAGAAGTAAAATCTTGCTACGACCTTTCTTCAGACCACACCCCAGTAGAAATGACCATCAGTTCAAATATATCTGAAAGAAACTATCCTCTAAAACTAACAAGTAACAAGACAAACTGGAACAAGTACCGCGTTTACGTGAACAATAAACTATCTGCAAACGCACTGCTAACAACTGAAGAAAACATCGAAGATGCAATACAGCACCTATCTGACACATTACAAGACGCTGCCTGGGCCGCAACACCAAGAGAAACAATAAATAAATCGTCAACGTATCCCGCAGAAATAAGACAAAAAGTGGTAGAAAAACGTCGACTCCGACGAATATTCATTACGACAAGACAACCAGACGACAAAAGAAAATATAACACAGCAGCCAGACAATTAACACGTCAAATTAAGGAATACGAAAACAAATCATTCGCTAATTACATTCAAGCACTATCACCTACTGCTGAAACTAATTATTCGCTTTGGAAAGCAACTAGAAAACTAAAGCGACCCCAACAGCACATCTCACCAATTCGAAAAGAAGATGGCACGTGGGCAAGGAGCGCAGAAGAAAAGGTCGAATGCTTAGCAAAACACTTTGCTTCAGTTTTCAAACCAGCAGAAAATGTAAGTACTATTGAAAATAAAGTGCTAGAATATTTGGACGTGCCTTTACAGTTATCTCTGCCCATCGAGCATTTCAACTCACGAGAAGTCGAACAAACAATAAAAAAACACACGCATCCTGCAAAGAGTCCAGGGTTTGACCTTATTACCGGCAAGATGTTGCAGGAAATGCCAAGTAAAGGATATGAACTCGTAACAAGCATATTCAACGCGATACTTCAAAATAGCCATTATCCTTGTCAATGGAAATACGCTCAAATAATTGCGATCGTGAAACCAGGAAAGACTGCCACGGAAGTTACATCGTACCGACCTATTAGCCTGCTACCAGTCCTATCAAAAGTATTTGAAAAACTTCTCTTACAGCGCCTCAAGCCTATAATTAAAGAAGTGATTCCCGACTTTCAATTCGGCTTTCGAGAGGGACACTCAACAATAGAACAGACCCATCGTATTGTAAACACAATTTCTCAAAGCCTGGAAAAAAAGCTATATTGTTCTGCAGCATTCCTAGACATACAACAAGCATTCGACAAGGTATGGTATGAAGGAATTCTATTTAAAATTAAAAAAACTTCTCCCGCACTCCTACTATTTACTTCTCAAATCATATCTTTGCGATCGCCTATTTCAAGTGAAATATCAGGACGCTCTATCGGAATTCCAACCTATTTCTGCAGGAGTGCCACAAGGAAGTATTCTTGGACCTTTTTTATATCTTATATCAACTTCAGACTTACCAACAACAGAAAGAACTACAATAGCCACCTTTGCAGACGACACAGCTATTCTTTCTGCAAATGAAGACCCCTCCTGCGCATCACAACATCTTCAAGAACATCTAAACAAAATCGAAGATTGGAGTCATCGTTGGCGAGTCACCGTAAATGAAACAAAATCAAAACATATAACATTTTCACTAAGAAAAGAAAACTGCCCAAAAGTAAAACTAAACAACACAGAACTTCACGAAGCTGATACAATCAAATATCTTGGACTGCATTTGGATAGACGCCTGACTTGGAAAACCCACATCAAAACTAAGAGAAAAGAAGCGCAGCTTAAAGTCCTCAAATTGTCATGGCTAATAAACAGACAATCAAAGCTGTCCTTGCATAACAAAATACAGATTTATAAAACTATAATCAAACCAACATGGACCTATGGTATTGAATTGTGGGGCTCTTCCAGTAAATCGAATCTAGAAATTCTAAAAAGATTCGAAGCTAAAACACTAAGAAAACTATGCAACGCACCATGGTAAGTGACAAACAAGACGATATACAGAGACCTCGACATCGTCCCGCTGGAGGAAGTAATCGCCACGAAGAGCCTAGCATACCAGAGAAGATTGTACAACCACCCAAATCACCTCTCAACAAGCCTTCTAGATAACAGTGAGCATGTGTATAGACTGAGGAGAGAGAGTATTTTAGATCTGCCATACCGATTTTGTAAATGAAATTTTTCAATGTCATAAAACGTTCACGTCGTAAATGTATTTGTTGACACTATTTGCTTATTGTTCCGATAGGAACAGATTGTAAATTATGCAGAAAAAAAATTAAAAAAATATCTAGGTGGTGTAGGCTGAGGTCGTTGTCTCACGATGCGTTAGACGAACAGTTGTCCTTCCTACGATCAATTGTCTCGTAGGCTGGCTTCATAGTGGGTTTCTTGCTGAACCGATTAATTCGCATTTTTGTAACAAATAGCACGAGTCTACAATGACGCTACCTGACTTCATTCAGGTAAAAATTCCAAAATTTTGCACTAGCCCCTTTATGAAATGTTCATGACGCGGCTTCCATCGAAATCAGCCTTATGCTTCGCGTTTGCTAGCACATCATATTTTTTTTCTGAAGACTTCTCCAGCTAACTCTCAACAGAGCCTTTCCGGGGGGGGGGTGCGAGCCGGGGCGCGACGTCGAGACCGGGAGCCGAAGAGGCGACGAACGCGCGAACGCCTCATCAGCATACAGCCGCCGCGCCGCGTGCCGCTCGCCATGAAATATTCATTGCGGATCAACCGCAGATCCCCGGAGAAGCCTCCGGCCGGCCAGAGTGCGCCACCTGGGCGGGCCAGCCGCCCGTCGGGGCGAACGCCTTCTTAGCGAGTGATTTGGTCGCGGCCAGAATAGCAGAGCCTTCGGTGACTTCTCACTTTGAAGTGTGTCTCGATATGGATAAACTGAACGGGGTACTTTTTAATAGAATAATACTAATATTATACCTCATATCTTTATTATTGAAAAGCGTTTAGGGATTAATTATTTTTTTTATATATTCTCATTTTGAATGTACTAACAAAAATTTATATAACGTACTAATATATATATATATATATATATATATATATATATATATATATATATATATATTATTTTCGTTTCGGCCGACTAGGACCACGCAGGGCAAGCAACCTGCATTTACCGTGGCTCAGTTTTTCATTTAATATCACGGTGGCAGGTGCTTGCGAACACTTCTTTGGGGGGACCAGCATTTAAGCTGGATCCGATTTTTATCCCCCAGGGTTGTTAGTCCTGGGGGTATGAAAGATGAAATGATGATGATAATGAGGGGTGAAAGGACGACACACTCATACAAACACACACAAATACACCCATGCCCGAGGCGGGACTCGAACCCGCGATCTTCTGGTCCGAGACCACTCCGGCACTACTGCCTTAGCGATCTCGGCCATCTGATCGGCTATATATATATATATATATATATATATATATATATATATATATATATATATATATATATATATGTGTGTGTGTGTGTGTGTGTGTGTCTGTGTGTGTGTGTGTGTGTGTGTGCGCGTGTGTGTGTGTGTGTGTGTGTGTGGCCTTATAACTAAAATTGAGAATTTTATGTACGTTCATACCCCAATACTTTCCTTGTGAGTGTCCATCAGATATTAAAAACTGTCCGAGCGGCATTCAGATGAACGTTACGGTGGCCGTCCTCGAAAGACGCGCTGCGCCGCCCAGATGCCCCGGGCGCGTGGCCCCGCCCCCATCGGCGCGAAGCAGCCACGCGGCCCCGTGAGAAGACGGGGGGGGGGGAGACGAGGACGCTTCGCCCCGGGGAGATCCCGAGCGGGCGCCGCTGGTCGGCCAACTCGCCCCAACTCGTTAAAGCTAACGACGGCTGCTCCGAGACAATTAGCAGTCGCCCCGCTCCGGCCCGCCCCGCCCCGCCCCGCCTTGCCCCTCCCCGCCCCGCCCCGCCCTGCTCCGCCCCGCTCCGCCCCGCTCCTCCCCGCCCCGCCCCGCCCCGCCCCGCCCCGCCCCGGCCGTCGCCGCGACGCAGGGCGCCCGCCGCTGGACAGGTGCCGCGCCCACTCGACAGCAAACCCGCGCGTTCCGTCACACGCTTCACAATGCTACAATGCCCCGGTGGCGTACTCCGCGGATACCTACTACAAAATAAATGACGCGTGCCTACGCAAGAAAATAACCGCGTCCAATTCTTGGGCAGTCCCCCACCCATGTTTACGATGTGACGCCATAGTTCGAAAGGCTTATCGTTGTTGGGCTAATGACTTCCTTTGTAGAAAGCGTTGGGATTGCAGAGCCCTGATTCTGTATACTATAGTATACATGTAGCAGAAACAACTACAAACAAGTTAGTAATTACACTGGTTAACTAAGATTTTGCCACAGACACACTTTTGCGTCATTTTAAAGTTCTTTTACATGAGAAATCCAGTCCAGCTATCAACATTTTGCTATCACTGATAGTTATAGAAAACATTATTATTATTATTAAGCTTTGTGTTAAATTGGTATTATTTTTAAGTTATTGATTTTAAGCTGTTATTTCTCTTTATTTATATGAATAATATAAACAATAGTCACAGGTAGCACACATATCTGTGTTAAATTCATGTTTCATCAGAGGACCATCTCAAGATTCACTTCTTTCACTCTCACTTGGACCCAAAAATCTGAGGGCTGTAACGAACTCAGAGAGTGGTTTCATCAGGCTATTGCAACCATGGAAAAGCGGTACCAAGGACAGGGGAGTTGAATTATGTTGGCAGATCGCTGTTGGATTCTTGGAAGGGACGTTCCTGAGGCAAAATTATCAATTAACACCTTAATTTTTAATTATTTAGTCTCAAAAAACTTTACGTCATAGAGACAAATGACTTTAATTTTTGAATTCAGCATAAAACATCCTCTAAAGAGAAGCCAATAAAGTTCTTGTGTCTTAAAAACAAATTAAGTTTGTAGACCAGTGTTACCTGGAAATGAATGAGGAAGTTTTACATGCACACGTTTGCGAATGTACTGTACGAACAAACTGCCCCTTACCAATACATATTTAATGCATTATCATTTCAGTGCTTTTCCCTTATGACAAGTCGCATGTCAGATTACACCAATGTTGCTAAGCTTGAGCGCAAACCTCCAGAGAAATTTGAATGAATAATTAAGCTGTAAAGAGCTGTATGAAACGGATGGACAGTCCCGTTGCGGCCAGCTACCCACTAGTTAACCATCACTGCTCTACATAATTTACAAGTCCCAAACGTACTGTTGGAGATATTGCGGTTTCTCTGATATATACATAAGTAATGATTCTGAATTTTAAAATGCATATATTGTATAGAAGGTGAGTGAACTTAATACTAATGAAATTTTAAGTAAAGGAATTAGAACATATTCAGGAAAGATGGAAGCTATTCACACTGTAGTCTTGATTGCATTATATAATATTCATAGAAAAATAAATGTATCATACATTTTCAATGTTATATTTGTAAAGTTTTACACGAAAATACACATACAAATCAGTGCATAACATTTGAAACGTTGAGAGAGCAAAAGGACTGACAGGTGTCCGACCATTAACGTAACAAATTGTACTTGCAGGTCGAGCATGGAGCAATTGCTCAATTTGTGCCTCATCGTTAAACAGTGCATTGCCCTGCAGGTCATAAACTTTGTAAAAGCCGCTGCGCTGGCAGTCACGTATCCTAAATCGCTTTGGCCCCTCAGCCTCTCAATGAAGCACAGCTCTAGTTTCGTTACGCTCTAATAATGCTCCGGCAATGGCGGGAACCGATAAATCGTTAAATGATGCGCCGCCTAGCGCTCTTCAAACACTTCGTCAGAGCTCTAACGTGAAAGGTCCTCTAATAGTGACCAACACGAACTGAGAGACTGCATTATTTCTAGAAATATGCGGTTTTTTTCTGATCTTGAGAAACGACACTAAAATTCAAATGTTCTGTATCGTTCGCACTGTGAAATTATGGAAATTATTAGCATTGAGAATGTACATTAACCTTCAAACTGTGAACCAAGGCAGTAATAAAATAAACATATCAAAGGAAGGCTTCAAAAGACAACAGACGGTGCATATTTTGAGAATTGAGTATAAAATTAATCAGCCAATGATCAGACATTTTCTATGATTTTTTACCATTTAGAAATAAACAGTTTTATTTCCAATGCGAAATTCAACGAATAGGTGCAAGACAAAACGTGATACTGATATGTCAGCCGTTTACGTGAAACAGAAGTTCTCAATTTACTTGATAGACAACTTCACAATTTCTGAGCTTTCATTCAAAAGAAGGGAATCAAAAAGATCTCAAAATATGATTAGAAAATCCCCAGCAGCTGAGCGCGCGGTCAGCCGCAGAAAGAGCGAAGTCCTCGGCGAGAACGCGACGCACCTCCGCGGGGAGCAGCATGTGTCCTCCCCCCCTCCCTCACCTCACGGCCTTCCGTCACCGGACCGCGCAACTTTTATTATTTACAGCAGGGCGCCGTGCGCGTCTCAAAGGGAATGGAAACGCGGGACGGGAAAGCGGCGCGGCCGCGACGCGCGCGCGCGCGCGCGCGCGTGGACACGTGTTGAGGACGAACAGCACGCGCAGGCGACAACCTCGTTTTCTACTGGTCGACCCGGCAATGCTTCGCTATTGCAGGGTATAGCACATCACACACTACTGATCGCATGACTGTTAATCACCTTTTAATCTACACTGTACAAAAATTCTAATAAATGAAAAGTCTCTCTCGCAAGTATGGGTTTGAACATTGTTGTCAAGTATCCTATTGTTAAAACGCCTCCCTCAAATTTGAGTATACGTTCCCTACGACACTAACTTGCAGAAACTTGATTTACTTCTTCGTGATCCAAGTAATAATTCCGGCCGATATTTCGCAATCGCAGGGGAAGAATACTGGTATGCAGTGGAGACGCGCTTAATCATTGTCTGGCGGCAGGTTGCGTACAGTCCAGGGCGCTTGAGTCGTCATAAACGAATAAATTATCAACAAGAACGCCCTAACAAGCCCGATTTAATTCAAACCACACTTTAAACACCCCCATTACTTATAGTACAAAAGTGAAAATTTCGGCGAAATTGGCCGCTTTTTTGCTTTCCGTGGAAGCATTTTATGAAGAAAGAAAATACAAATAGACAACACAAACTACAAATGAAGAAATTACAAAATATTGTGGGCAATTGATAGGCCACGATATTAGATGGTGAAGAGTACAAAGAATATGCTATTGAAACAATACGCTACGCTAATTAATATGCTATTATGTGGGACAATACAACAAATATTACTCAGGAAAATACTTTAATGAGTACACACGTGTGTCGAATGCATCCGAAATTGACGAATCCCGCTGCTAATTCAGCTTATACATCTTTCACGACAAATACTTCCACGAAATACCAAGACATGAAAAACCCAACTTCATACAATTTTAATAACTGTGTTTTAATTAATGTTATTGTAAGTAAGTACCTATGTTATAATTGTTTTTTGAGAGTTTTAGTAGCATAAAATCGAAACATATTTGAAATCATTTTGCAATGTCTTAATTCGTGAAATAGTCACACTAAATATCACTCGAAGTGCTTTGATATCACTTATTATAATTTTCGTATCATTACAAACATCCTACTTTCATTACTTGTTACTTCCATTATCAAGAGATATTTTGAATTTTTTATATATTTGAAATATTTTCAAGAATAACAAATTATTATCAATAATTCTATCTGAATTTAATACTTACAAGTGTTGTAGTAAATGCTTAACATTTATAAAGTCTATTTCAAGAAATAGTTCATTTCAAATTTGTAAGAATATTGCTGTAATGGTGAATGTGTGTTTGTGACTGAGTGTTTGTGAGTATGTTTTTATATATAAAATATATATCATTTTTATGAAAGTCTTAAACAGTAAGTCAATACTCACAAACATGATAATAATACAAGCAAACATTCCATGTAATAAACATTAAGTTATAACGATATATAGAGTTGCTGACTAATGGAATATAAAGCGTGAACCGTAATGATTGCATTCTTCTTACATGAACTTTGCCGCATGTTTCTGTTGTACAGTAATTCAAACACCGCTTGTATTATTTTGAATATTGTAACGAAAATTTCCATACTGGCGTTCGTAAGCATCCACGCGTGCCCTAACATCGTTATGAAAATATGAAAGGGTAAAATATTCAGGTCAATATCGTTCCATTTAATATTTATTTAATTACATTTGGGTCACTGATCGTAAGTTACGTTTTGTTCCATCAACAGGCTAACAGTTAGAAAAGGGGGAGCCGGTTTCTTGCAGTTTTTGGAACTTGCAGGTTAACAGCAACAAATTGGGTTTTATATCAATTGAAAAAATGAATTCCGAGAAAACGAGAATGAATTAACATGTGAGCGCAATTCAACATGAATAAAACATTACATTGAATAAAATATACAACCACGCCCAGGTGGCAGTTGATCAAAAAATTGGATGCAATGCAGCAAAAATATTTTTTTAAACGAAATGAGTTGTGCGAGCAAAACGGGTCACATTCATTTCAGGACAACTTCACATGAACAGCGTACACAGCAAATGCACCGACTCGTTAACAGCATATTATGCATTTCTCCGCAGGGAACGGACATCGCGGATGTGCAACAGTGCACATTCAATATGTACATTGCTATCGAGCTATCCGCGTTTCACGAGATGGGATTCCTAGCTCGTAACTAGATGCATTTCGAGAGGTTTTCGCGGCTCGTCGCGGGCTGGTTCTGTGTCGCGGCGCGGCGCGGTGCCGTTCGGCCGACCGAGCGGGCGGCGGGCGCAATTGCGAATGCATCGAGTATGCACAGCGCGGCGGAGCACAGCGCCCGGCGTTCGCGCCGCCGCCGCCAGTCCATTAGCCGCTGCCTTGTCCCGACGCGCGCCGTCGCGCCGAGCGCCGCGCGTCGCTCGCGGCTGATTAATGTGCGGTCGGTCCGTCAGCTGATCAGCAGGCTAACGGCGACAGGCCCGGCGGCGGGCGCGGCGGGGCGGGGCGGGGCGGGGCGGGGTGGGGCGGGGCGAGGCGAGGCGAGGCGAGGCGGGGTGGAGTGGGGCGAGGCGGGGTGGAGTGGGGCGAGGCGAGGCGAGGCGAGGCGGGGCGGCGCGGGGCGGGGCGGGGCGCGGCGGGGCGGGGCGGACTGCGGACGGCGGGGAAGAGGAGGGCGACACACCGCAGAACGCACCAAAGAAGAGCTGGAGAAAGGACCTGTTGAGGAGCAGAGGACGTGAGACAATTGGATAGTAATTCTAGAGATGAAGCGAAGGGCAAATGATGTGAAAGGAAGAAGACGAATTTGCGATGCGACAGGAGATATCACGATTAAGGAAACGTGTTAATCTGAAGCAGTGGCTCACTTAGGTGTCAGTAGAATAGCCCTTGTTGACAGTCACAATATTAAGGATGAAACGATTCTAACTCTCCTCCTCACTTGATTGGAGAACGGAGAAAAGAGCAGAGAATGGAATCATAGAGCGAAAGGGAGGGTGAGGGAAGAAGAGAGGGAGGGTGGTAGAGAGGGAGGGATGGACAGAGAGATGGAAGGAACGGGGGAGATGAAGTGAGTAAGAGGGAGGGAGAAATATAAAAGAGATGCAGGGAGAGAACGAAGAGGAAAACAAATATTAATTATGAAGGAACCAGAAGAAAACTGAAAATAAAAAAAGGTGTTCAAAAGTTAAAAAGAGAAGAAAATACACCATCGCAATAGCACAAAAGTAGCGACAAGAGCTGTAATGTGTGTATGACAAGAGACAAAGAAGAAGATTCAGAGAATTGTAATGGATTTGCGTCAATATGTGGAAGGGCGGTGCAGAAGGGCAGAATGACATTATGCATCATTCCTGAATGACTGACAGGACAGAATGAATTATTTTCGAAGATATCCATTCAATGAACTGGCAGATCTGAAGATTATGCAACTTATTTCACCCTTTACCAACCTTGAAGTGTAGTACTGCATTGAACAATTATTTACTCTACTTCCAGAAAGTTGGGTTTCTCTTCAAAGTATTACACACGTAAAAAGAAACGGGTTTTTCAACAGAAGTTTTAAATAGACAATATGGCTGCAATATCATACAAACTAAAGATGGGTAATAAGCGCATCGGTGAATATGAGAAAAAAGCAAACCTTGAAAAATATGAACAGTGGAAAAGAAGGAGGGTTAGGGGAGAGAAAACAGGGCGAAGAACACGGAGGTTTAGTGAGTAAGAGAAGCAGGGAAATTTAGAGAGAGAAGGTGTGGAATGAGAGAAAGAGGGAGGGAGAGGAGGGAAAGAGAGGCGAGAAGCTAAAGAAGAAAGAAGAGAAGTAATGCAAAGAGGCAGGTCGGCGAGCGACCAGTGGAGCAAATGACTCAAGGGACGGACAGCGGAGTGTCGGATAAGCGACAGGCGGCGTGTGTGCGGCGTGTGGCCGGCGTTGGGCGGGGCCGCGGGCGATTTCATTAGCGGCGGCCCCGCCCGCGCCCGCGCCAGCGCCCCAGCCCGCGGCCCCCGCCCGCGCCCGTGGCCGGGGTTGCGTCCGCAGTGCGACGCGTCGCGGCGCCGCCGGGGGCGGCGGGGGCTGCGGGGCGGCAAGGGCGGCGGGGGTGGCGGGGGCGGCGGGGGCGGCGGGGGGGCGGGGGCGGCGGGGGCGGCGGGGGCGGCGGGGGCGGCGGAGGAGACGGCGCGGACGGCAGCGGCCAGCTGCGCAAATGCCACAACAGTAAACCCGGAGCCCTCAGTAGTGCTGCTGCACGCGTTTTAACGATAGCGTAGCAGAATCTATGAAGCACAATCCCGTGTTCCCTACAGATAAGAAATATAGCCAACCTACCCAACGTTCACAAGCTCAATGTTATGAGCCCCAATTTATGTATTTAGGAATATTTCGAGAAGCTAATACATGACCTCCCTACTTCAGAATTATGTACTGAAGAATTGTAAATTGCCAAAATGACGGTACTGACAGCGTTGAAAATACCACAATGTATATAAATAATTTACAGTATTATAAATTGTAATAACTATTGTAAAATCATAAATTAAATGCAAAT
Source organism: Gryllus longicercus (assembly GCA_038098605.1). NCBI lineage: Eukaryota > Metazoa > Arthropoda > Insecta > Orthoptera > Gryllidae > Gryllus > Gryllus longicercus. Next base: position 821,919 of record JAZDUA010000541.1, on the reverse strand, counting down.
GAATTGTGGAGGGTAATGCATTTTCGGATGTAGTGAATACATCGGATGCACCAAAATGAATACTAAAAACCCGTAAGTCGTAGAGACCTTTGTTTATTCGAAACAATATTAATATGTTGTAATTTAGCCTTGTACCATTTCGGTGTTTCAAACTAAAAATACACGAACGCAAAACACTTTCGATAGTTATAGAGAGCAACATTTAGTCATAGAGAGCACAAAATACGCGGCGTTCGTCGGCGGCAAGGGGAGAACACGAGGGCGGCGGCGCGGGCGCGTCGCTGTCGGAGAGCGAGAGGGCGACAGCGCAGCGGCAAATCGCGCAGCCCCGACCTGCAACGACACGACTGCAAACAGCGCGCCCCCGCGGGCATGCAAATGCACGCCGTTCGATGTTTTTAAATTGGACGCCGAATTTCGAGCTACACTTTACGCCGCGATAATAGAAGCAAAATATACACGAGAGTCACGAGGAAATAGATTAGGGCTTCTACAAAAGGCCTTGTTTCGTTGGTATATACTAACGTAGGTACCGAATAAAGATATTCATTAGATTAACAAATGAGGGCTGAAATCACAAAACAAATCTCTACAATATTGGACTTGCGGTAGTTATCTATGCGCAGAACATACATGGATTTTTCGTCATGCACCATTTCGCCATGCGCATGTGTAGAACGTACATGGCTTTTCTAAACAATTCTTGCAATGCCATTCTAATACTGGCAACTTCAATCTTCGGGAAACATTACTTTCGTTATTTAGGACTAAGTTTTCGCTCGAGGATAAAAAGCTATTAGTAATATATTTCAACTATAAACTGTAGTAATAGAACGATAGCTTAGTACAGTAATTGTATGTCCTGGCAAATGTCGTCAAGGCCCGGCGGACTGAGGGGAGTTGATTGCGTCTCCTGGACAGCGAAGCGTGAGATAGGCGGGAAGACGCTCGCCCCATCTGAACGCCGATTCCTCTCGGGCCGTGCACTTCGACGACTGAGGAAAGCGGGGGAGTGCACAGGGCCTGGGGGCGGCGGAGCTAACAGGCAATCTGCCCCGCGAGAGCCCTCCCTCTGCTTTCCATCCGAGCTCGTCGCCCCGCCCGTGCCTCGTCGCCCCTCACCCCGACGACCTACCAAGACAACGCATTCCACATCGATTCTAGGCATTGCCCTCAATTAAGGCTCCTTTAGTTCATATGCTCTACGTATCTCTGCATTGTGTAATTATTATTTTTATGTTGATTTATTCTTATTTGCCAAACTTTTCCTCTCTTTTTTATTTATGTGTATTTTCATTTTAGAATAAGGAATTAGAGACTTCCAAAACGTTACAATTTCTGTAATATACTTTTTCGATACAAAGGGTCAACAATACGTGTTTTTCTATCGAACAATAGTCCATTTTCGCACCAGCATTACAATACTTTCTCCTTACTATGCATGCACGTAGTAGGTGAGAAATTTTTTTTTAATTTATTTTTATTACTGGAATGAGGTTATTATACGTATACACGTCTTGGCAAAAAATTTATCCACCCAGGAGATGTTGGAAAGAAATTAAGCTACAGATGCTGAAAGACCATGTGACGATATTGAACTAATGATGACAATATGTGATTCAAGATACAAGGCCGTTTGCAGTTACAGGTGAAAAGTTGGCGCCAGGTCAGTAGGCTGTCTCACGTCCTCTGGCTGCAATATACCCTTATGCGGTTCGGAATGGTGTCAAACAGCCTTTCGATTCTCTCTTGAGGGAAGTTCGTTCACAGTTGTTACATGTGTTTTTCCAGATTTGCAGGTTGGAACTGTGACGGAGTCACAGTGTCATTCAAAGTTGTTCAATGATGGAGAGGTCCGGGGATCTTGCTGACCACAAGAGGACCTCAATGTGCTCTAGGAAGTTCATAGACACAAGTGCTGCGTGTGAGCGTGCATTATCATGTTGGAACACTGTCCCAGGGTGCTGTAACATAAGGGGTAAGTCGTGCGAACGCAGAATGTTTGTGACGCATCGCTGTGCTGTCGAAGTCTGCCGAAGCACTATTAGAGGTGATTTGAATGCACACGTATCTGATGACCGGAGTTACGCCTGAGTGTCTCTTCCCAATATGGGCAGGATGTGCCCTCTGCTCTTCACACCGCCATACTCGAATTCGTTGGTCATCGGAGGTTCTGGTGAAGCGGGACTCATCACTGAACATGGTGCGACGCCATTCGTCCTCTGTCAATGCCACCAATTCGAACATTGACGCCGGTGTTCTGGTGTCGATGGCAACCGACAAGTGGTGCGATGGGACCCTAATCCGGCGGAAGCGGGTGAAGCGCCAGTACATGTTCGCGGAGGGCGGGTGCCGACCTCATGGGATTGAGCACTGCATGGTGCATTTTACGGCGGTCCTCCATAGGGGTGGGGTTGGGGTCTTGGTCGACCCGAGCCTGCACGCCGTGCAAGGCTGCCCTCATGTTCCCTCTGATTCCAATTTCGATTCACTGTGGCATCCGACTAGCTCACATACCTAGCAATTGCACGAACCACCAGTACCACCAACCAGCCTGCCACACTGCGGCCTCTGACAAATGCAGTCAATTGCGGCATGAGTGGCTAATCTGACAAATTTATTTTACATTACTTGAATCTGATTAATGTTGGTTTGTGATGCAGTTGTCCAAATGGGGCAAACATGTATCATTAAAGATCTGGTTATTGATTTGTATAGTGTTATGGCTTTCATTAAAGAGGCTCTGCTTTTCCGTTGAATAGTGATTTTAACTGAATTAGTTAGATTTCGGTTTGTTATATTTTCATTGCTACACTTGTTTTCCTGTTTAATCTTATATCAATGTTAAGGCGAAAAAGTAGAAGTGGATAATAAAGGATAGGGTCTGATTTTCCCTTTAATTCTCACTATCCTCTATCCCATAGCCATGGCCTCAGCTCCCTCCTCGTTTATACCTCCTTCCCTCACCGAGACTCGTTACCCGGACCACCCAACCCTCCCGGCGTTCCCCGTCCCTTCCCGTCCCCAGGGCGCTCCTAATGGGCGCCTCCAGCTCCCCAGGGCGCCCCGTCCCCATCCCGCCCCCGCGCGGCGACTGATTGCCCGCTAAACGTCATTTCTTGTGCAGCGCTTCCGGGTGGAGGCAGGCGCGAGCGCTTGGGGCGGCGCGCGGGCGGCGCGGGGGCGGCGCGGGGGCGGCGCGGGGGCGGCGCGGGGGCGGCGTGGGGGCGGCGCGGGGGCGGCGCGGGGGCGGCGCGGGGGCGGCGCGGGGGCGGCGCGGGGGCGGCGCGGGGCAACGCGGTGCGGCGCGGTGCGGCCCGGGGCGGGGCGGGGCGCCGTGATTGGTGTGATCTGGCCTTCGTTTGCCCGCTCATCGGATGCGCAAGGGAGCCAACTCACCAGCCGCCAGGTGCTCGATGTGAATGCGGGTGGCGCCTTGCGAATTAAACCGCGCTTGTAGTAGTTCGTTGAAGCGACGAGGCGTCATATCAGTTCTGCGACCAAAGCGGTAGGAAATTCTTTATAATAGTTTGCATCGTCAAATTCTAGGAATGAAATCGAAAGAATGTTGAATCTTTCATAATACGTTTTCAATTACATTAGTTTTAATGACGTGCTATGTGGGCACAACAAGTTGCCGGAAAGTACATATCTTTGGGTCGAGAGGAACATTAGTGTGTACACGTAGAGTGAAAGAATTTTGAGGCAACGTGCCCTAGTTTCAGTGCTACAGATTTTTTCTTTTTACTTCCACCTCGCGCATCCGCCCCCTTCCGTTCGTGATGATCCTTGCCAAAACGGTGCAGAACGGACAAGTTGGTGCGGCCAATTCAATTAGAACACATCTAGTAACAACCAGTATTCACACAAATAAAAGTCTGAATTGAATTTCCGCTTTGAGAGTATTGATTGTCCCTGGTAATTTTATTAAGGATATAAAAATGCAGCGGTTCAATTAGTTATATCAAATTTAGATGGTAAAATACACCAACAAATAAAAAATGTGTTTCCTTCACGTTAAAAATTCGACATAAAAATTCCGGTTGAGGTGGCTCAGGACATTAACTGATGTCAGTGATGCCTTGGACCAGGAGGTCTGAGGGCTCGATCCCCGATGGTGGTAGGATGGAGGTAGGACTCTAGCTAGTTAGCTGAGTCGAATTCAGTCGTTAACTGGAGGAACAATTCTGGCAGACGCTTGCTCTGGTCGATAGTTTCCCGTGGTTTCTCCGAACAAACACCAGGCGAATGCTGCATCTGTACCCAAATAAACGGGCCACGGACCGCGAGCAATCTTTTTTCCTCTTTCTTGTCCTATTCCATGCACGCACTTACACTAACGTCCACTACACTACCACACATGTCGAGAGACGAGTCGCGAGCGTAGAGAGATTGTAAAGAAGAGAGCATATGCTACACCTAACTGTTAAAAGTTTGTGATGATCATACAAAGTCAGCCGTTCTCCATGAATCTCAAGAAATCAACATCGTCTAAAAGAATGAATTTTATTTCAGATGATGAAAACACAACTAGCTTACCTTACATATACAAGAAAACATGTTGACGAAAATACACCTATAATACACTTTTTTTAAAAAAATTATTTCTACCTGCTCGGCATTTCTGCCTTTCAGGGGTGTTCATTATACAATATTTTACACAGTAACTTTTAGGGATGGACATCCGCATGCGTTACCTCCTCTCTCAGGGGTCTGATGAAAACGTTGTTCTATGAGAAGAAACTGTGGATAACAGTTTTTGGAGTTATATGTGATAATTTTGAGGAGAGGGTGACAGTGGGTGGAATTTTTGGAAGGTGGAAGATGGGTAGGTGATTTAAGGTGGACGAAGGGAGTCTTTAGGGAATCGTGATCTTATTCTTTTTGATGAACCATACGTTTTACCTAGCTTGAATATTGTTGTACTGCGCGATTGGGGAAGGGATGAGAAGAATTTATGAGTCATAAGATTTATATATTCGTTAATGGATGATATATTTAGTTCATTTTGGATTTGTATGTTGCTTATGAACCAAGGAGCTTTAATGATCTTTCTGAGAAATTTATTTTGTATTATTTCTATTTTATTTAGGTTTGTTTTTGCGGCGTTATTCCAGATCGGGCAGGCATATCTGAGGGTTGGTCTTATTATTGTTTTATAGATGATTAAGCCGCAGTCAGTGCTAAGACCGGAATTTCTATTTATTATTGGATATAGTTTGGATATTTTTGCATAAGTTTTATCTGCTATAGATTTCATATGTTGTTTCCAGTTTAGTTTGGTGTCAAGTAGTACTCCTAAGTATTTTGCTGGTGTATTTCCACTCATCCATTCTATATTTGTTTTGGAAGCTGAGGAGGGGTGGTTGAGGAAGTTTGCGGAGTGTGAATATTTTTGCTTGAGTTTTAGATGCGTTAATCTTTATTTTCCAGTTTGAAGCCCATTTAATGTAGTTATTTAGGTCAATCTGTATGTTGTCGAAGGCGCAGCTAATGTCTGAATGAGAGGTAAAAAGTGCTGTGTCATCTGCGTAAAGAGCAATTTCTGTATAGTCTGACTGTGGTAAACCCGACATGTAAACAGTAAAGAGAAGTGGAGAGAGGCAAGAACCTTGAGGGACTCCTGCATTAATTTCAAATCTGTTTGAGAGACTTGAGTTAATACGGACGGAAAAATATCTATCTTTTAGAAAACTTCTGATTATATGGAGTAGATACTTGGGAGTTCCTAGTTGACGAAGTTTGTATAAAAGACCTTCATGCCAGAGTTTATCAAAGGCTTTCTCAATGTCTAGGAAAACTGCAATTGTGTATTTTTTGCTGTGAAATGAATTTGCAATATATTCAGTTAAACGGAGCAATTGGTGGGTGGTACTATGTTGAGATCTGAATCCGAACTGAAAGTCTGGGATAGCGCTAATTTTTGTTAGGTAAGTAGATAATCTGCTGTGAATTAATTTTTCAAATACCTTTGCGATTGAGGGTAGGAGGCTTATTGGTCTGTAGCTTGTAGGAAAGCGAGGATCTTTGCCTGGTTTACAGAAGGGTAAGATTATAGATAATTTCTAATCTTTTGGAAAGTGGCCCAGTCTTAGACAGGAATTAAATAAGGCGGTTAAAATAGTTATAGCTCTTTTGGGTAATTCTTTAAGAGCTCTGTTGTTAATATGGTCGTGACCTGCTGATTTTCGGGTTTTCAATTGCTTAATAATTTTAGATGTTTCGGATGGGGATATAAATTTTATTTTATCTGGGACATTATAGTCTGGTAACAGGACGTTTTTTGCAATGTAATTAGTAAAGGAAGAATTTGTATTTGGGTTTGGAGTAAAACTATTTTGCAGATATTTACCTAACATATTGGCTTTCATATGATCCGTATAAGCTACATTTGAGTTGTGTTTCAGGATAGGAATGTCAGTGGTTTCTTTACATAGTCTTTTTATGGTTGACCAGAGTGGTCTACTATTAGGGTGTATTTGAGCTATGGATCTTTGAAAATTGCTTTTTCGAATTTGATTTAATTTGTTTTTGATTGTTCTCCCTAATTTGTTGATTTTTGCTTTAAGGTCATGTCTGCGGTTGATTTGCCAGAGCCGTCGAAGGTTACGTTTACTTTTAATTAGGTTTAGAATATTCCTTGGAATCGGATTTCTGTGAAAGGTCCGGTGAAAGGTCTTGCGAAAGGAGTTGTTGATTGTTGCAATGCAACGTAGATTTTCTGTGTGATATTAGTTACCTTGTTGTCTATTTCATTTGTTGTTTGTATCTGTTCCGGGTAGTGAAGGTTTACTTCTAATAGGTCTCTAAATTTATTCCAGTTGACGTGCCCTTTCGTGCCCAAAACTGTGAAGGGATTATTAGACTGCAAGAGATTTGAAGATTTTATTTCAATGATGACTGGGCAATGATCTGAATCTAATTCAGGAAGTACGGTTTGAGATGTAGGTAAATGGAAGTTTTTAGACACCATTATGTCTAAAATATCTGGGATAATATTACTATTGTACGGGTAGTGTGTTGGCTGCCAAGGTGCTATTACATCTAAGTTATTGTTTACTGCAAAAGATTGCAATTTAGTGCCTTGCTGGGTTGTGCAATTGCATCCCCAGGCTTGGTTTTTACTGTTTAGGTCTCCTAGTAGAATAACGTTGGTGTTGTTATTAAATATTTCCTTGTATTCTTTTACTGGAAATTGTTTATTCGGGGGTTTATATGCTGTTATTATTGTGTAATCTTTATTATCTATGGTTACGGTGACTGACACAGTTTCCAGGTTAGAAGTGTTGGGGCTAAGTGACCGTTGATGTTTGACTCGGGTTGAAAGGGCAATCAAAACACCCCCCGCTGCAACATTTGAAATTCTGTCACTTCTATATATTTTATAACCGGAAATTTTGAATTTTTCATTTAGAACCAAGTGGGTTTCGGTTATGCATGCAATATCGATTTTGTGTTCGTGAAGAAAAATTTCTATTTGTGATTGTTGTCTTTTAATTCCGTTTGCATTCCAATTCATTAATGTGATTTTATTTGCCATTATGGAAATTTATTAGCACTGACTGTACAATATTTTGAATTTGCGGGATTATAGCTGAGATTACTTGTGATACTATTGTGGTTATTAGTTGAGATACATCAGTTGGCATTTGGGTTTGCAAAGATTGAACCGGTGACCACGGGGTATTGGTTTTGGGAAGGGGAGGAAATCCACGAGGGCTAAATGTTGGAGGGCTACGAGAGGGATTGTTGCGCGGCGGCGGTTGTTGCTCTGACCCTGACCTGCGTACATTTAGAAGGTTTGAACGTGCTTGCTGAGTTTCTTTGAAAATGCGACAGCCTTTGTAATTGGCCCTGTGGTCCTCACCACAGTTTACGCAATTCGGTTTGTCACTTTTTGGTTTTGTACATTGAGAATAGTGGTGTGACTCTTTACATCTAACGCACCTCGGAGTGAGTCGGCAGTTTGCTTGCGAGTGTCCATACCTTTGACAACGTTTACATTGTATTGGGTAGTTTCGGTTTGTTCTAGGTTGAACTTGTATAACGCAATGCATCAGGCGGTTTAAAGTTAATATTGACTTCCCGTCTCTATTGTCTTTTATTTCTAGAGCACAAATTTCGATTGGATTTTTCTTTTTGTCAAATAATCTAGTCACTTTGGTAACAGGGTATTTGAGTTCAAGTTCTTTTAAAATGTCAGCTTCCGAGTAACATGTGGGGATGCCCTTCAACACAGCATTAAAGGTTTTAATAGAAGGGTCGCGGAAAAAATAGAATTGTCTGTTCTTCTCAACACAGTGATGTCTAAAATTACGGTAATCTTCTATTGTAGTGAGCATGATTTTTAGTTGATCACCGGCTGTCTTGGTTGTGAAATCACATTTGACGACTGATTTAATGTCGGAAATCATTTGGTTGTAGTCAAATACGTTGTGCATAATTATGGGCGGAATTTTTAATGTTTGTTCTGGAGTACTTGGATCACTGTCTTTAAGATTTTGAAGCACTTCGAAACGCGATGAAGTTTGAACATTGTATAATGGCAAAGAGTTTTCATCATTTCTCTTTCGTTTACTTACGTTTGAAAGCGTTTCGTTGGAAGTTGTTGCGTGCATCTCCTCGCTTTGGTGTTCTTGAGGCAGGGTAGTTTGGGGCGGTTGCTGCTGTATTAACGGTTGCCCTTGCTGCGCTGTGGGTTGATTCTGTTGAAGCAGCAGTAGTTGCTGCTGTTGTTGCTGATGAAGGAGTTGCAGATGTTGCTGTTGTTGTTGCAAAAGTTGAAATTGTGCTGTTGGGAGAATGCACTGATCGCTGTTGCTTGCATATAAGGTATCCATAGCGTTCACCAACACTTGTGATGTGTTGTGTAGCCCCGACTCGGGGCTACCTTGGACGTTCATTTCGCCACTCGCGGCCACGAGTTGGTTTTCACTCACTTGTGGTAAATACTTATGATACTATTTGCAAAGTTAAACTGTTTTTGATGTAACAATATATAATATTTAAAATAGACACTTAGATTGCTGTGCAAGCGAAACTAGTTTGACACTCAATCTAAACACACTACGCAGTGAGAGAGCTGTGGCGTACGATGTTCACGGCACGGCTGCTCGGTGCGAACTGACCTATAATACACTGCATTACAATGTGCCTGAAGCAAGTACTTTACTTCAGCTTTTGGATCAATGACCTTCATCTGAATAAAGATATCCGTTCATGTTTTCGTAATCCATTGAGAAAATATTGATATTGTTTTGCTTTATTATGTGCATGTTTTGTTGAGCTCTCCCGCCGTTGGTTGTGGTAGAAGAAATGCCGGGGTGGGGGTGGATTGCTAGTTGGCTTACTTCGGTTGTAAAGTTCGGGCACTATTTCCATCTTTAGCATGAATTAAATTTGCTGCGAAAAGCATAAGAAATTCTGAGATAGACCAATCACACAAATATAAAATTATTTTTTTAATGCATGAATTTCGAATTCCATCCATCCAAGCATGCCACAGATACATTAATAATAAACCCATCACTACAAGAAGTTGCCAAGCGAAGTACATATTTTAAAAATGCAGTGCCGCATAGAAAAGGTCGGGAGTCAGAAAATTGCTATGTTATCCTTCTGAAAACGATGCGCAAATTCAGAATTTACACTTTTAAATCTTTATCCATTATTAATCGAAGTTACTCCTATGAGCCAAATTTCACGCACCGCGTAGTTGGTGCTGGATTGAAACCGATATGTTCAGCGTGTGGAGGCGAAACAGATTTTCTCACTCAGTTCGGTAACCGAGAAGCCTCTTCCGAACACGGTTGCGCGGAGCAGCACAGCTTTGTGCCGCCAATCCGATTACGCCAGACGTTGACCGCCCCCCCCCCGCCGAGAGCGCCACCACGCGGACGCGACCGGCGCCCGCGACGCCCTCTATCTCGCTTTGCGGAAGAGGCCCTCGCCAGGGGCGTAGGGCGAGTGCCCCGGGCTATTATTCGCGTTGCACGCCAAGTGATCCTGCCGCCGCAATAGAAGGGATGGGATGGCGGTGACTGGTGGAACAGGCACCGGCAGTGGGAGGACCATCAAAGAATGCGAGGCCGCGGAAGTCACAGTATGCGCGAGTTTGGGCACGGCAGTTTGAGAGATGAGAACGGACTTCGCTCCGTAGATTGATTAATTAGTGGTTTCGAACGCGTCAACTGCTAAAGTCATTAGTCCCGCAAGTGTAGTGCATGTTGTATTACCGGGGGCGGTGTTCTTCCTCCGCTGAATGGTGCGATTCGGTGCCGCCGTGTCGCGTGCGGGTGTTCATCAACTAGGTATCTCCCACCAGCGGAACACTGCCTCAGCGGGAACGAGCTCTAACTCCGTGACTGGTCTTCCAGCATGTGTGGTAGTGTAGTGCATGTAAGTGTAAGCATGTGTAAGTAAGGGGTGAGGACATGGAAGAGAAGGAAAATAGAAAGAAGAAAGAACAAGGAAGAGGAAGGAAAGATCGCGCGCGGTCCGTGGCCCATTTGTTAGGGTTCCGCTCCGGCATTTGCCTAATGACGATTGGAGAAACCAGCCTGCCGCTAGAATTCTCCTCCAGACAGCGGCTGAACTCGACCTAGCTATTTAGCCAGTGTCGAAAATCGTGCGGCTATTTGGACTCTACCCTAGTACCCCTAGTACCTCAGAGGCATTGCAGGACCATCAATTGATATCCTGAGCCACATAATTGAGCTACCACAGAAGATAAGCATTTGACGGTCACTGAAGTGAAGATTCTATTCACGACAGTGGGGGTCATTAGAGCACATTCCATTTTTTTAACACTTCCTGATGGAATTGGCAAGAATCTCGAGATACGGAAAGATGTATAGTAGATGAATGTGACGTAAAGTCAAATACAAAAAATGAATTGTTTTGCTTTACGAGAAAGTCTTCAAACATTAAAATGTTAAACTGTTGTATACAAATTTTCATTCTTTAGAAGCACAAATGTGGTAACATAAATAATAAATTATAATACTTTACAGTCTGAATATAATATAATTTATGATGTAAGAGCATAATAACAGACACAGTTACCTAACGATTATTAATATTAATTATTTAAACAAATTACTTTCATTTTAGTGTTCTAAAACAAAAAGGGGTTTAAGATATTGTAGCGATACCGCTTTCCTCATACAAATTAAATAAAATAAACTCGGCCGCCCCGAGTTCTACTGGGAGAATAAACAGATGGCGACACGCGCGCAACCCCGCTTATCGTGACAGCCACTTGCGCCCCCGGCCCATTACGAAGTTGTTGTTAGAGCTGGTGTCAAAAGATTAACTGAGAGGCGCGCGGACGCAAGAACATCTGCGAAATCTCTAGAACGCCTGCTCGCATTCCGGGAAACCCAGAACGATAATTCTTTCATCGGACAGCGCCCCTTGCGCAGGCATGGCCGATGTTCTAGAAGGAATAAGAAAAACACTGTACACTCACAGATGGCACAGAGAGCGGAAATTCCCGTTGCTTTCCCCGTCGCGATTGGTTGAAAATAGTGTACTGCGCCATTACCTTTGGTCAATAGCGACGCGACCTTTGTAAGGAGCTGGAGCACACGAGAAAGAGGGTGGGGGTAAAAGTTTACTTGCTACGTTTCCGATTTACAAATTTTCATTAGGCTGAGGGCAGTTGGGAGAGAAACTTCTCTGGGGGGGGAGCTATTCGTCGGTCAGAGGCGTGTGTGCCTCTGAAGGACTTATAAAATTTCTGCGTGGGCTATTGTAAAGGGCTGAGTAGTGTGGGCAGAGAGACTTCTCTGAAGCGGGAATCAGTCGCGGAGAGAGGCGAATGTTTCTCTGAAGGATTTCTAGACTTTCCGAAGTTGTGTTCGAGAATTATCATGGAAAGCAGAGGGACGCATAGTTGACTGCTACGCTCTTGAGATCGAGAGCGAATCCCGGCCGCCCGAGTTCTACCAGACGCCGTTAAACACCGCCAGACGCCGTTAAACGCCGCCAGACGCCACCGCCCCTTGGTGACGTCACGAGACGACCGCTCAGCTGTCGGCAAGGGAGGCCATCGGCCTCTGCCGCATTCCTGTGAAGGACGCCAGCCGCCCCCTCGACCGCGCCGTGCCCTTCCCGGACGCACAAAGAACTTTTTTCCCAGGCAGTATAACCCAGGGCATTCACCCCTGTGTAACTTTGTAACGCGGTGCCGCGCCATGGCACATTGACTTGTATTTTTTTCACCATTGTAATGTTAGTTATAGCAATTTTGTATTCTTTCTAGTTTTAAGCTTTACTCTGAATTCTGACCTTTCATTTTCTTTTCTTTTCACCTAATTTTCTCATTTTTTATTCAATTTACAAATGTAACTTCCCTGGGGCATTCTTTTTCTTGCCCAGGAATAAAAGTAATTTTTTACCAGTGATCAAAGTGTTTGTTTCGTACTGCCATTGTATCTGTTTAACAATTCCTTCCATCACCGACTGAGCTACAACCGGACCGCTAACCGGGCATTCTCTAACGAGATGACCGGTGGTGTTACAATATTGTACTATTAGAATATTATAAAGTAATAATTAAATTGCGAATACATAATACGTATCATCAACACATTTTATTATGCAATATTACTTCTATATTTCTGAGTCTTCCTCCGGTTTGCCTTATGTAATAACACACATTCACACTCACTCACACACTGTGCATTGATTGGTCATATAATGGATTTTTGTCATTCTACTCTAGAATATGTGAGATTCTTCAAAGAAATCTTAACCGATGAATATCGACATTAATAATACCATATGAATTCACGTGGACTTGGTACCAAAGTTCAATCCCAGGATACATCCACACTCAAAATGCATCGAAGTCTGAATATTCTATGCAACATATATAATAATGTTTATTTAAACATCCACATCATGCTACAGCAATACGTCAAGGAGAGTATCTGAGCCGCTGGCGGAAGGCTGATTAGCAAGGACCGCCAAGACAAGGGAGACTAGTCTTTGGAGGAAAGGGGTAACAGACAAACCGCGGGCAGTGGGCGCTACGTGCGCGCGCTATGACGGCGAATGCCATTTCAACTGCTGTGCGCGGGAGGGACTTGCTGGGGCTCGCGCGCGAATCGAGGCCCCACGGCGCGTGGGAATCTGCTGACGGGACCGACGCCCACGCACGCCGCGCCACGGCCGAGAGGCGCAAACGAAATCGCCGTCTATTTACTGCTCTATCTATTTATCGGCCTCTTTGTCGCGAGGCCCGGCTGCCCGGCTGCCGGCCGCTCGGCGTACAAAGGGCGCCGAGCCGTGGGCGGGGGGGGGGGCGATCGAGTTCCGGCGGCAGCAATCAGCCGGGGCCCGGCCCGGCCCGGCGCCGGAAATGAGAGGCAAGGGCTGCGGAGGGGGAGCGCGGCGAGGAGGGAAGGAGGGGGGGGGAAGGAGGGGTCGGAATCGGAGATGGTGTTGGCGGTGAGCGCGGTGATGGGGACAGATATGGTGCCGGTAACGACGATGTCAGTTGAAAGAGAAGCGGAAACAATAGAAGTGGAGATAGGTATGAGAGCGATGTAGTGGAAACGGCATCAGCGGTAATGAAGGAGAGATAAGTGAGGACGAGTGCGGCGCAGTCTCAGAGATATTGGAGATAATCTCAATAGGAGGATTCGCCAAGGAGTGTAGCTAATACTGTAGCAAAGATACTCGCAAGATCAAAAGAAGCCAGATGATATTTACTAGGCTGTCCGGGTGACATCGCGTCCGGCCGCGAAAGCCTACGCTCTCACTCATGATGTGACAGACGTGAGCTGTACATTCTGGCGGAATTAATCATTCAACAATCATAATAGTGATTTAATAGTTTGTGAATATGTCGATATCTGGAGACAGTAATGGAGAGGCCAGTGAAGAATGCGTGAAAACTAAATTAACAACTGACTTTGTGCTTCCAAGATCAAAAATTAATTTCATATTTCTGACGATTCCAATCATTTGAAATACAGATTTGCAAAATGATAATACATAACATAATTTCTTCCTCGTGTCGACACTGTTAACGGCGAAGTGCCCGAAATACAAAACAAAATTTAAGACAAATTTAAAACGCGCACTTAGCATAACGGATGAATAATAAACTGAACAGAGCAGAAATTTGCGGATGGGGACTGGAGTAAGAGATTCAAGACTGATATGGAGCAGAGGAATCGTAAGAGAGAAAGGGTTAGTGGAAAAAGGAGGTGGACGGGAGGGGGAAGAGAGAGAGAGAGAGAGAGGGGAGAGAAAGGGAGAGGGAGAGAGAGAATGGGAGGAGACCTAATCCACAGGAGAAGTTCATAAAGGAGTCCAGGTGCGAGACTGGGACTTGATTAGATACATGGGGGATGGGACCAAGCGAGAAGCCGGCGGCGCTCCCTGGCGGCGGAAAGTGAGCGGGGGCGCGCAAGGGCGACAGGGTGTGGAGAGTGGATTCGGAAGGTGCGTGCGGACGCGTCGCCTGACCCGAGGGGCAAAGGCGGGCGGGAGGGCACCCGAGACGATGCGATTAGCCTCATCGATCCGGCCGGGACGCGAACTCTGACCTCTGCGACGCGAGGTGGCGCGGCGGTAAACAAAGTGCAAGCGGGCCGCGCCGCAGTCGCGGGTGCGACTGTGCCGGAGCCTTCTAGTAAATTCCTCTTTGTAAATGGCACCATCCGTGCACTCCACGCGCCCAGACAGCACAAAGGGACTCATTCCTGAATTCAATGGGGTATGAAGGCACGGACGTTACGTCGTGTTATATAAACTATCAATTCAACATCCAAAGGATCGAATTCCTCTTAGTGAAATTACTAATAACATTTTGTTTACAAACATAAAATGTGCCACTTAGGTACTTCCAATATAACTTGCATATGTAGTATATTTTGTTAATAAGGATGTTTTTTAATGACCCTTCATAACATTTATACGAATCTTGACATGGATTTTGGTAGCATTTTTTCTGTACCTCGTATACGTGAAATTACATTAAAGAGCAAAAAAACCTGGTACATCTGCCGAATATCCTTTAGGGCCCCGTGAGCACGCAGAAGTGTCACAATACGACGTGGCATAGACTGTGCCTGAAGTAGTGCCTGAAGTAGTAGTCCATAAACTCATAATGAGATCTCTTCTGAACAACACGTTGCAAGGCATCCCAGATATGGTCAATAATGTTCATATCTGGGGACTTTGGTGGCCAGTGGAAGTGTTTAAATTCAGAAGAGTGTTCATGGAGCCACTCTGTAGCAATTATGGACGTGTGGGCTGTCGCATTGTCCTGCTGGAATTGCCCAAGTCCGTCGGGATGCACAATGGAAATGAATGGGTGCAGGTGATCAGACATCACATACTTACGTATGTGTCACATGTCAGAGTCGTATCTAGACGTATCAGGGGTCCCATATCACTCCAACTGCACACGCCTTATCACAGAGCCTCCATCAGCGTAAACATCCCACTGTTGACACGCAGGGTCCATGGATTCATGAGGTTGTCGCCGTACTCGTACTCGTCCATTAGTTCGAAACAATGTGCAACGAGACTCGTCAGA
The DNA here is from genome assembly GCA_038098605.1 of Gryllus longicercus. NCBI lineage: Eukaryota > Metazoa > Arthropoda > Insecta > Orthoptera > Gryllidae > Gryllus > Gryllus longicercus. The sequence continues at coordinate 806,363 of JAZDUA010000541.1, read as the reverse complement.
CCAGGCAACGTGCTTCCAGTCATCAACAGTCCAATGTTGGTGTTGGGCCCAAGCGAAGCGTAAAGCTTTGTGTCGTTCAGTCATCAAGGGTACCCGAGTGGGCCTTCGGCTACGGCACTCCGTATCGATAATAACTCGTTGAATGGTTCGCACGCTGACACTTGTTGATGGCCTAGCATTGAAATTTTGCAGCAGTTTGCGGAAGGGTTGCACTTCTGTCACTTGTAATGATTCTCCTTAGTCGTCGTCGGTTCCGTTCTTTCACGATTTTTTCGCGGCCGCAGCAATGCCCAAGGTTTGATGTTTTATTGGATTCACGAGTTCTCGGTACAGTCATAAAATGTTCGTACCGGAAAATCCAAATTTCATTGCAACCTCGGAGATGCTATGCCCCATCTCTCTTGCACCAACTATAACACCACGTTCAAATTCACTTATATCGTGATAACCTGCCATTGTAGCAGCAGTAGCCGGTCTAACAACTGTGCCAAACTCTGGTTGTCGTATATAGTCGTCCCCGACAGGAGCGCCGTATACTGATTTGTTTCATATCTCTTAATTTCAATACACGTGACAGTACCAGTTTTTTGGTTCTTCAGTGTAATAGATGCATCCCCAAGAGAAGTGCAGAAAAGTAGAAAATCAGACCCAAAGAAAACAAAGAAGAGTGAGTCCGTAAATGTTGTACAACAAGTGTATACGACAAGGAATAAATAAATCTAAAAATGTAACCGTAATTGAGGTAGAAGCAAGAAGAATTGGAAGAACTAAAACTGCAAAATGAAGTAACAAAAATGAATTTGGAAACAAAAGAAGTAAGAGAACTAAAGGTTCCCACAAATAATAAACAATCGTCTAAATAAAGGGTCATGTTTCAAGACGAAATAAAACTAATTCATAGATTAATTTTAGGATCACAAGGCAATAGGAATTTTTTTTTAGAATATGTACTATAAAAAAGAATCGCGAACAGTGTAACAGACATGCTAAACCTGATCTGAACGCTAGTTTCCTCTAAAGGTCATCTACTTCAGATGCAGAGATACCAGGATGATCACATTGCAACAATGTAGCTCCTGCCATCATGTGTAACTAGCTCTGGTTCCCAACACACAGAGAGAAATAAACGATGCTGTCATTATGATGGACAGCTTTGCATTTGTTTTCCGATTACTTTTGCTTTGTTTCCCGATTTCTCCGAGGAAAGCAATCGTTAGGTTTGCTGTGAGTCACAAACAGGAAGTTCGAAAGCATACACTTTTGATAAAAGGGACGACTATTGCTCAGGATACGTCCACCAAAACATCCCTTCACAGCATATTTACGAGCCAATTTCTAACTCTAAACAAAACAACGATGACTGCGACGACATTGACACAATAATAAGTACAATATTTCATTTGTGCACTAGTATTGTAATAGCCTTTGTGTAATTTTCTACGAGCCGTGATATCCAGGGACACTATTCTCGGCTGTCTATTTGTTACTTCTTATAAAGTAAAATAAAGCGTAATGATAATATATATAATATAATAAAGCGTATAATAAAGCGTAAAATAAAGCGTATTATATTTTACTTCCTCGAACACACAGAACAACTGGAAGTGGTATAATCAATATCAAGTTTCTGACAGAAATACATCTGAAAGACCTTCATACGGAGAAGGTTACTCTTCTCGAAACGAAATGTTAATTATTATCCTTCATATTTCGTGAACAGTTTTTTCAACTGGCGGCCATACAACCTCGACTGCAAACGTATCGTTTTGGGTAGGAAATTCACAATTTTCCTAAAACACGTTCAAACTTTTTCTAAAATAAGCACCAGTTTCGACGTCAGTTCTCTGGACTAGAACACAAATACGTACTACTCGTAAGGTGAAAAAATTAAATTTCCTTTTAAAAATTTATTGGTTGATTAGACAAATTATAAATGGCGCTTTCGTTTGAACTTCTCATATAACTCAGTATGTAAGATCGAGTTTCACTTTATATTCATTCACAAAAATAGGTACTTGAAAACGTGTCTTAAGAATGTTTCCAATATTGTCAATTTTTTATTCTAGAAGATTGATGAGTTACACATCTTAATATATAATTTTATTTTAATCAATACTTTACCACTGCGGTTTCTAATGTTAAAACACTGTTTAAATAGCAAAGTAATTTTTACCTAAACATTTTCAGTATAATCTCAATCAATAATATATAACTATATTATTTGATAAATTTTAGCCTCTAGAATAAAGTGTAATACAATACATGTTAGACGTATTACGCTTTGATTGTGGAGTTCGCGCAGCAACGCAATATACACTCGTGAGCCTGTGTTCGAATTACGTTGATTCGCATTACAAATGTTTAGAATTTATTTTAACGACAATAAAGTTTCCACCATTAATTTCATTTACTTAAAAATATTATTTTTTAAGGCACGCGTGGAATTAACATCATTTGGAAGAACAACGCCCAGAGACCCTTCCTAGCAGTCAGTATCTAAAAAAATCTTAAAATGATAATAATTGTATTTGTGGCCCGAAGGATCGGGCAAAATCAGAGCCGACGCATGCGAGAGAGGCAAATGGCGTGCGCTGGGCCCTATGAGCGTGGTTGAGGCCCCCTGTCGCGTCGCATCAGGCGTCATTCGGTGCAACTTGGGCCGCATATCGATTCTATATCCTCTATACCTCCAATACCCCACCATAGCTTCAAACCGTTCAGTCGAAAAGAGTTTGGCACGATGAAGTAAACTCAGTTTCGTTTCCTCTTACACGCTTCATTCAACATTTCTGGGGAACTAGTTTCTGTTAGGCATGTTTTGATTTGATTTATTTTCGTCAAAGAACAGTAAAAATGTATGTGACGATTGGGGGAGAAGAGTATAATCTGCGTACGTTTTCTTGAGCTTCAGAATCATTATCATAATAATAGCGCTGTCAATGATACTTTTACATCACAGTAATACGAATACGTACTTTCTACGTGATTGTAAAACCTCATTGGCTTCACAAGGCAACATTGGTTTAAAGTTAATATGTTTTTTACAAAAATATTTCAAATTATATTTTTGCATTTAAAATGCAAATATTAAAAAGAAAAAGATAAAATAAAACCAAAAAATTCCAGGGTATTATTCCACCCATTTGTTCTATATTATGCAAGAAATTTTTAACAGATCATTGATGGCTTCAAGGATTCTAAAGATATGGTGAAATTTTGAAGTGGCCAAGATCAAAAACAAATATATATCAGAATAAGAATAATTCACACCAATTTTAAAAATTTCCAAAATAATAAATGTGAAAGAGGTTTTTTGAAAATGATGGAATATATTGTTATAGAAATAAAATATCTAAAAATAATGAATAAGGAAATAAGACTACAAGTGAAATAAATTCATACAACGTAACAACGTGTGAACGAAATACTGCATTTTTTCTTTAACTCGGGAGCCAAGTGTATGGACTGTGAATAAAATCTGAGAGTATGTTACAACATAGCCGATAATGATTTGAATGGATTGGAATAAGATAGTCCGATGAAACATTTAGACAGAAAAAAATATGTATTTGATATAATTCTAATACGTGGGCAATCGACCTCTCAGTTTGTGACTTGGCAAGTAGAATTAAATTTTGACAGATACAGTAAACGCGGTAAATTTGGTTAAGGATACCACATAGTCACAGTCGGGGGATGCATCACATTTTCCATTACACCACCGTAAGTTTGAAGTAGCACTGCCGTCGTGCTCTTCAATTTGCCACGAGAAGGCCACGTACTAACTACTGTCAACAACAGTATGACACCTTTCGCAGGTCGAGTAGTCAAATTTAAATGAAAATAATAGTGCAATGGAATTTTTACAAAATGAAGAAAGCTTTGCACGATATTCTTATCGTAACAATTTAATACTTTACTGGTAATCATATTCGGTCTAGCGGCTTCGATTGGAAGTAATTCATATCTTGTATTGCAACAGGGCGTCTTATGATACGTATATCGTAAATAACTATTCAAACACAATCAATGAACTCTGCTACGGAGGGCCTGCTGGCCAAGGAGAAGTTAAAGAAAAACAAATGTAAGAATCAGGCAAGCGCAACCCCATTGGCCGAATACGCGGCGGCCTCTGGAACAGCGAGCGTGAGGCGACGGGACGGTGCGAGGGCGGCGCGGGGGCGGCGCGGGAGCGGCGCGGGGGCGGCGCGAGGGTGGCGCGGGGGCGGCGCGGGGGCGGCGCGGGGGCGGCGCGGGGGCGGCGCGGGGGCGGCGCGGGGGCGGCGCGAGGGCGGCGGGGGGGCGGCGCGGGGGCGGCGAGGGGGCGGCGCGGGGGCGGAGCGGGGGCGGCGCGGGGGCGGCGCGGGGGCGGCGCGGGGGCGGTGCGGGGGCGGCGCGGGGCGGCGCGGGGGCGGCGCGGGGGCGGCGCGGGGCGGCGCGGGGGCGGCGCGGGGGGCGGCGCGGGGGCGGAGCGGGGGCGGCGCGGGGGCGGCGCGGGGGCGGTGCGGGGGCGGCGCGGGGGCGGCGCGGGGGCGGCGCGGGGTGGCGCGGGGTGGCGCGGGGGCGGCGCGGGGCGGCGCGGGGGCGGCGCGGGGGCGGCGCGGGGGCGGCGCGGGGGCGGCGCGGGGCGGCGCGGGGGCGGCGAGGGGCGGGCGAAGACGTGGGAGGAACAGCACGTGCGGCCGCCTCGTTTGTCACGGGTTCGGCACCCGCCAGCGACGCCGCGATAAATTCGGCCCGTCAGCGGCCTGCCCCACGGCGCCGCGCGGGCGGGCGCTGGAGGCGGCGGCGGCGGCGAGGAGCGCGGCAGGGAGACGCCGGGGCTTGCGGCGGGCGCGGGCCAGACGCCCGACTGGAAACAACCATTTACACTTGAAGGCTTGAAATAATTAAAATTAAGCTTGTCATATTATTCACGTATAGATACTGCTGTTAATTTATTGATGACACACGATAGAAAAAGGTGGTATTCATAGAGCAATATGACGAACTGAATTATGTACTATGTTCTAAATGGCGAGGCATAAATGATAAATGATATAAGGTTGTCTAAGTGACTAAATATTTCCGTCACAACGTCAAAAAATTCGTAAAAAATATGATAAATCAAATCTTCGCGTGTTTTGCAGTAACAGTCAAATAATTACAAAGTTCTGTAATGCAGTAATTACTGCAAAAATTCTACAGGATGCACAGCAATGAGGAACAACGTAATGGAATTAAAGGGTAGGTAATTACTAAACAACATTCAATAAAATTGATAGTTAAATAGTTGAAGTACTCGGTACAAGAAAACGTTATTGAAAATAAAGATATACCGTTGATCGGGGAGTGTACCAGTACAATTCGGAGATGTATTCGGAAAAGTTGACTGGAAAATCAGGTCATGAAAGGGAAGAATGAACATTAAAGTACGTAGTTAAGGTGATGGGGATGAATGACACTGACAGAGAGCAACAGCGGCAAGGCCAAGGATGACAGTATCGAGGTCGGAATCGATCACGGGAGGGATCCGTTGCCGCCGCCGAGGCTGAGGGGCAAGAGCAAGGGGCGGAGGCGGCGCCAGTCGGTATCGACTGGGGCTGGCCGCAACCGCCGGCTATTTCCATCGCCCGCCGCTCCCTGCGCGCCCGCCCCCGCCCCCGCCAGCAAGTGCCGCGCTATCTGTAGCGGCTTTAAGAAATTGCCCACCGGAGCAGTGCCCTACTCCGGGCGCGTGTTTCGCTGCAGTTTACCTCGGGGTCTCTCCCGACATTTTAACTAGTGTCCACAAAAAGCTATGGTAATGCACAGAAAAAAAGATTCATTTTCTTCGTGAAGTGTATATCACTGTCAAAAGATAAAGAATTATATTTATCTTTACTTCAGGTATTTTGGGCGTCCGGATTATTTACACGTGATGTGGGCGATACCAAAACAGCAATTTTGTTGGCGCAACATGTTTTTCGAAAACAAAGTACGTAGCTGATAACATTACATTTCTAGGTGTTTTTATTTCCTTTTTACGTTTTCTTTGTCAATATTCTGTCCTTTGCTTTTTGGAAAAAACAGTTTATATTTTAGGACACCTCTGACTATTTGCAAGTATCATTTTCATCGGAAAGGGAATGAGAATGATGTTAATAATCAGGGACAAAAAGTTTTATTGAAATTCGGAGGAATGTAATCTCACTTAATCCTTCCGATTAAACTATAGCATGTAGAGTCAGACAAGCATTTGTTTTTTCAAGCGAAAAAAGTGATCGAAATTTTTACAAAGATCCAGCCCTTCCCTTACAATAATTCACTGTAACACTGGTAAAGTGGTAAATTCAACAGAATCAGTTTTCGTATACTTGCCAGGTCAAAATACGCTACACTATCTTTGGACAATATCTTAAACACAATAACCATTCCGCCTCTGAAGTAGCACAGAAAAATAATGCAGTCGATGAACGCTCGGATGTGCTCAAATGTTGCTCAAAACAAGTTTGTGAACAAAAATATAAAAGACGGAACGGGCAGATAAGTTAATTTAAGGCAAGACGGAAATAGATCATAGAAAAATGAAATATTTTTTTATGACTCATTACGAGAGTTATCTCACCACGAGGCACATGTGGGATCTCGGAGCTCTTGCCAACCAATCGGAGTTTCCCGAATCTCGTACGCCTCTAGGAGAGTTTTTCGATCAATGGAGAATCGACCCTTCGAGCGGCCATAACGATGGCTTTGGAAGCTTGGATTGGAAGCGAAGAAGGACCGCGCAAGGCCCAAAGCCCTAACAACGAAATAATATGTGGCAAGAAATAAAAATCATCACAAAACGCAAATGTTTTAACATTGAACAACAGAACAAATGTAAGGGAAGACGATCGACAGACCAAATAATGCTTTGAAAGACGTAAGTCTCCTTATGATTCACGATAGCCATAAAACAAAATAACGAGCCGGGAAATTCAAGTAGACAATATAAAAGAAGGCGGACTATAGAGAGCGGCTGAGATTGCTAGGTGTCAACACCGTTCCCTGGACTGCATCGCTGCCCTTGACGTCCTAGGGAGGAGCCTCGACGGAGTCGGATTTTCGGCGCTAGCTGCATTGCTGGACCGAATTCAACCAGTTTGGAGAAGAATCCTAGCGACGGGCTGCTCTGATCGGTGGTTTTCCCTGCTTTCTTCGACCAATACCAGGGGCATGCCGGAGCAGTACCCTAACAGCGCTGATGTTTTCTTTTCCATCCTTGTTCATCACGCGTGACACGCATCCCACACAGGATGCAAAACCCCGCAAACTGACATGTAGATCCGGGCGAGGGCGACAGTGAGGGCGCGGGCGAGGGCGACAGTGAGGGCGCGGGCGAGGGCGAGGGCGAGGGCGAGTGCGAGGGCGGGGGCGGGGGCGGGGCGGGGGCGAGGGCGAGGGCGAGGACGAGGACGAGGGCGAGGGCGGGGGCGAGGGCGAGGGCGAGGGCGAGGGCGAGAGCGAGGGCGAGGGCGAGGGCGAGAGCGAGGGCGAGTGCGAGGGCGAGGGCGAGGGCCAGAGCGAGGTCGAAGGCGAGGGCGCGGGCGAGGGCGAGGGCGAGGGCGAGGGCGCGGGCGAGGGCGAGGGCGAGGGCGAGGGCGAGGGAGAAGGCCAGGGCCAAGGCGAGGGAAAAGGCGTGTGTGGCAACAGGCGACAGCGCGTGGGCGCGGGGGGCGATCGGCGGGCGATGGCGTGACCGCGCGGGTCGATGGAGGGCAAGTGCGTGCTGCTCCCTTACTCACTCAACCCCTTGGCGCCCGTCGCTGCACCTGCAGTGGGGCCGACGCGCGACTGTGGAGAACATTGAAATATTCCAGCTGCGGCCTTTTGCTAGAAGATAGGATGCAATGGATTCCGCTACGATAAGGTTAAAGAATAAAAATGTTAAATGGCTTTAGAACGTTCTTTCAGGGTCAAAAGAAACAGATTAACTACGCACGAAGCAGTGCATGCATTCATGGTAGTGTACCTGTCGTGTAAAGGAGAACTAAGTGAACAGCAATCTAATCAGAGAAGTGTCTATGCATTTCCCTCTGTTTCGATGAGTTTATTGAAGAATTTTCCATTTACTAAAAGAAAGGGAAACGTTCCTCCCAAAATGTGTTTTCCGATCAGTGAGGTCACCTTCATATCAATGTATTTTTACACTTTATAATGCACTTAATGATGCAGACTTAGCTGCATAATGTATTTGATTAGAAAACGAAGAGTTTTATTTGAACACCAAGTAATCGCGTAACACGTTTCAAAAGAGATTCAATAATCTCGATTCATAAACTAAGCTGATTGACAGACTCCTGAAGCATTATTTTATTCAATTCTCATATTTGTGGATTACCTCTTTGCAATGTCAATTACATTTTCCCTCTCTTCACACGAACATAGTATTACGCACTACAGTCAGCACTTAGGTACTCAACTAGAACGTTTGGCCATTCAGCTTCGTACTACTACTCCTCTTCAAACGTCCGGGTGGCTCAGCCTATGTTACGCGAGGGCAACCCTTTGAGAGTCATTGGGGCTCGTAACCGGGATCGGAAGCGGAAGCCGCCGGCCGGCCGCCGCCCTGCCCTTCCGCAGCGCTCGTCAGCGTCCACTCCGAATGGCCAAAGACGGCGCGGCAGCGCCCCGGAAGACCCCAGCGCGTCACATCCGCTCCCGCCGCTCACACTGCGGGTGAGCCCACGTGAGACTGGGTGGCGCGGCGCCGTCGCCCGGCGCACGTGCTCACTGAGCGACGTCTGACGAGGCGGGAGGGCGAGGGGAGTGAGGTATGGCACTGAACGGAGCGGACAAATTAACACCCGCAAAGAAGTCTTCTTATAACTCTGCATGCCGTCCGTCAATTATCACATCCCCGTAACATTGTTTGCAAAAAAGGACGGTCAAGTGATTTGACCTTGAGAGGGAGAGGCTTCGGGCGTTTGAGCTCAAATACGTGGACATCACGGCTTGGAACACCGCTTAGAGCATGAATGTTTTAAGACGGGTATGTGGTGTGTGGAGTATTCCGAGTCCCTTCTGTACTACATGTGTACCCTAAACCTTTCCTAATTTCTTTGCCTGGCAGGAAACTTTGTTTGAGATGTAATTGAGGAACTGGATGTACATCTGTACCCGAAACAACGACGCGAGCACCGGAATTGGACCATGGAAAATTATGTAAAAGTGCAAAGCGGGGATACGTCTATGCGAAGGTGCTCTTCACTGCTAATGTCCTGGGGGGAGCCATAGGAACCGCGATTTGTTCTGATAGGTTACTAAGGCGCTGATTGACAGGAGCTGGGAAGAGGGTGGGAGCAGATCATCGAGCTAGATGAATCACCAGAATCAAGTGATTAGGAAACTATGAACGAGAAAATCTGATCCATTCTGTATCACCGCTAATTTATTTAATATGCGTAGTATATGGTCCTATATATTTTTAATCAAAAAAAATTCATAAAAAATCCAGAAATTTTCATAAATTATTTTATTTATTTATTTCATTTCAAAAATATTTTTAAGGGCGAAACAAGTTTTGCTTTGAAAGTTATCCTTAATATATCACGTGCATACGTAAACAGATTATATAATGTGGACGAAAGTAATAAAATTCAATAAATGTACATTGCAGATAACGTGTAAGTTCTCGATAACATTACCTTCCTCATTCTCATTCTCTTCGTTTTTCTCTCTCTTGTTTTCTCTCGCTCTCTTTCTCCCTCAACCTCTCGTTCCCTCTCATCTTCATAAAATATTCAGCATGTCTCAAAACTTCCTTTGCATCTTCAAGAACTTCAAGTTTCGTACGTCGATTTCATCCTTCAAAACTTCTCCCGTTGCGATTCTATCGAATTATTTTATTATTTTTCCGACGACTCTATAGCATAACAAATCAGCGACGAAAATATACTTTGCAAAGTAAGGATTCTTTTACTTTTTATCTCGAGACCGTTCACCAGAAGAATAGTATACATTCTCATGTACTTATCATAAGACATGAGATGAAGTACATGATCGATATTCGAATATTCAGAACCAGAGACGAGCTTGTCTTCTAAGATACAGTAGTCCACTCCATTCAATACTCCAAGGTAACATTGCAACATAGTTGTGTAGTGACAATACTTTTATGCTTAAAACATGAAAAAGATTAATGGAAAGGATGACAAGCCAGTACTAACGGCTTTGAAAGGAAAAATCGCGTAGAGTTAGCTTGAATGCTTTGGAATTTACGATTCATTCTGCAGCTAAACACTTACGAGTCTACCGCAATGTACTGGCAATGAGCCATTTGGGGATACTGAAGACAACTGTGCTGTGTCGCACCAAATGGTACCACCTTTTGTGATTTCGAATTGCATTCCTGGCACACTCTGTCTTACATTTATATCCCCATGCTGGTACGTTGAGTCTTATATATCCTCCACTGTTTATCTCAGTTCCTTGCACTTCATTCACGTATTATTCTATTTATTTTAACTTATAAAATATCAAGGTAAATACAAAATTCAAAATTATGAAATCACTAAATTCAAAATTCTTTCTACGAAATTGAACAATATATATATATATATATATATATATATATATATATATATATATATAATAATTTCCTGTGTTATCGAGATTGTATCGTAAATTGTGAACAATTGAAACAAGTAAAAACTAGTTTGTTCGTTTTTTTTACATTATAGCTGGCGGTTTAAATATGTGCTGCCCCAAAACATTTTTCGGATAGAACGTCTCCATTAGGAAGAAAAAATTTAAAACTCACGGTGTCGATAAAAAATGTGTCGCTATTGGCATAGCATTTGACGGAACAAATCGCTAGTTTTAGCACGCAATTTAGTTTCGCAGTTTGAGTGATGGGTTAGAAGAGGCGGCAATCGCTCTTTCACGTATGTGCAAGACGTCAGCGCCTCACGCTTCTGTCAGTGCAAGCTGTTTTTTATTTCATAATTGTATTTATTCAAAGACGCACATTTTCTTTGAAGTTCTTGCACAATTGTGTAACTCCTCAGAATTACGCTTCCAACTAAGCTTTCAGATTGCCACGTGCGGCAGAGCCTCATTTCTTGGTAATCCGCTCACGCGACAACGTTGCTTAACTGCCGAGCGCAGCTGCACACTTAAAAATTCCCAGAATTTTCCACTCGCAATAACGAGCTCCGTTGCGCACGGCACGTGCGGCAACCGCTGCCTCGCCGCCGACGCTCGCGCGCCTGTGTGTGTGTGTGTTACTATCTTCCCAGAACTCCCCAGTTGCAATATATGGCGCAACATTGCGCGGCGCCAGCTCGCGAGCGGCGTGCAACGAAAAAGTCAGTCCTGGTCGGGAGTCGGAGCGCGACGGTCGCCTCGCTGCTCTGCGCTCTCATATGCGGTGCCACGGCTGTCCCGCCTGTGGAGCTGTGTGAGACGGATGCGCCATGCCGTTCTCTGCACATAACGCCGCTACTGCGGTAACCGTCTGGACTCCGTGTGGAGCGAATGCTATTCCGCTCTGCATGTAACAATTGCTCCTGCCGAGCAATTTTCTGCTGCTTCAACGTGGCTGGCGAGCATGCTGTCCCGCCGCTCAACCTTGGCGGCCACTCTTGCCGTCTACATTCAATGCTGCTACTGGTGACTATTGCGCCCTAATTACTTGCCGCATTCAACTACATTCTGTGTTCATGCTTGCGTGGCAATCTTAATCATTTTACAAACTGTGCCACTTGCCACGCGATTCAACTACATTCTGTGTTCATGCTTGCGTGGCAATCTTAATTAACTATTCTACAAACTGTGCTACTTGCCACGCGATTCAACTACATTCTGTGTTCATGCTTGCGTGGCAATCTTAATTAACTATTTGCAAACTGTGTTACTCGCCACGTGTTCAGCTAATTTTATATTCACGTCCATGTGGCGTCTGCAATTAATCATTTTATGAACTGTGCTATTTGCCACGTGATTTAACTATACCTTGTGATCATGCTTGTATGGCATTTGTGATCAATTATCTTTACAAAACAGCATTGCCGACATTATGTGTCTAACTGGTGTTTCGTGTTCTCTCTGGTGCTCGCTTACGGCACCTACAATCTCCTGAACTACATCTGCCTTTGTCGGGCCTGGCTTAGCTAGCCGCCCGCAGTCATACCAACTTCAGCAAGATGCAAGAGAAACAAGTTCTGTGCTACCGCCCTAATATGATCCCATGTCATGGGCAAGATTGTATATTTACATTGTGATTTTGTGTACTGCAACCCTTTGTTCCTTCTTCCCCGTATGGTTTAAGATGTATTTGTTTTAAATAGAATATATGTTTACATGACTTAATTTACAACTTTTATGGTAACAAGCACTCTCCTTCCTCCTCTGTCCTTGCAGTCCCAGACCTGCAAGGGTGATTATAACCTGTTTTCTCTTCACAGGAGTCTGGGTGGTCCTTCGAAGTCAATTAATCTAATTAATCTAATTTGGGCTATGGTTGGAATGTTTGGGAGGAGTCGAAGTTTCATTATTTCACAAACCAGTCCACTTTGCTCGACTCACCCCACCCAGCTTCGGAACTCGAGATATGAGGGGGCTGAGGAATTAAATATCGCTGGTCGCGAGGGTCAGAAGGGATGTATAACGTTGGTGGGGAAAAGCTACTTGAAATTCATTATAAAGGCACTGTCTGATTCAACTAAACCGACTAACAATTTGTATAATAAACACAAAATACAGATGTATTATAAATAACGCAAAATGATTTAGTAAAAGCGAAAAAATGAGGAAAGGATATAATAAAAATACGAACCATAGAGAAGGACAACTCTGACGAGACCAGACCAAGCTCCCGCTCCCTTGGCAGAGGAATGGAAGACGTCTGTATGGAGGACTGTACGTACGTACGATTTCTGGGAAAACGGTAGATAAACCTTTGATAGACAAACTGTTGGATACCGAGAACGCAGTGTGTATAATTATTTACAAGAAATATTACAGAATTAAATTTGATTCCTTCATGAGACGCGACAACCAGTGGCAACAACGACATACAACTCAAACTTTCATGAGATGGCCTCTTCAATCTACCTATCTACCTAAAAACTGTTAACATCCTACGGAGGACCGCTCCGGCCAACATAAGCACTATGCTCCCGACTGTTCTCCCGACGTCTGAGAGCGCAGTGTTTGTAACTGTAAGGGTGTGTATAGAAGGAGTGAAAATAGACCAAGGAAGAGGAAGGAAAGATCCCACGCGGCCTGTGGCCCATTTGTTAGAATGGCCTGGTGTTGATCTGAGAAACCATGGAAAACTATCGATCAGAGCGACCGGCTGCTAGAATTCTCCTGCATGCAGCAGCTACACGCGATCCAGCTATTTAATGTTAAAAATCCTGCTACCGTCGGAACTCGAACCTTAGGACCACCCGGTCAGAGGCACTGGAGCAGTTGACTGCGCGTACTAAAATGGTTTGTCGTCTTCGAGTGGGCAAATGGCTTCGGTTCATGGATGTGTTGCCGGTGGCGTGTGTTGCTCCGGAAGGCGGGCAGCGCGGCGGGACGGTAGCGACGCAAGTGGGGGCTGCCGCGTCGCGTCGTCTGTCCCCCGCTGCCCCCTAGAGGCCGCACCTGCCGGCAGCGGGGGCGTCCCGCGCGGCAGCCGATGCGCCCCAGGGGGGCGTGACGACCCTTCTTCCCGTCTCGATTCGTCATCGCGCCCCCAGAGGGCAGCGCCGTCAAGGCAACGGGGCCGCGGAGAATCCGGCGCTTCCGCGGAGGCAGGCGATGCGGGCGCTGGCTATGATATCAGCGGTTTCTCCCGGAACGAACCAAGGTTCCCTGAGCAGCCACGCCCGGAAGGGCGTCAGTTGGCATTAAATTGCTATTAGGCGATCCGCGAGAATTGCAAACGCCCTGAATAGACCGCATCGTGGAATAAGATGCTTCCATGGCAGCACGTTATAACTAGAGGCGTAACAGCAGCAGATGCTTCCTCGCATTGTTGGAAATAGTTACGTAATATTGACATACTGTCATTTCTCTCATACTAAAAACTCAGTCATATATATTGCAATTTCTCCCATACTAAAATTCAGTCATATGTTGAAAAACATCAATTCTAACGCAGCGCCTGTGCCATGAACAGTAGTCATTTCTAACTTCTACAAATGAAACAAACATGAATACATTTAAGTATTACAGTATTTGCAGCACAAACAGAAAAGAAAAAATATTTCACACAAGCTTGCTTTGATGATATCCAAATGAGCTACCAATTTCTGAATAACATAAACAGTGATCAAACGACATAAGATAAAAGAAATGTATTGATAGTTCTTTGTTAAATAAATTACCTTACTTAAGTTTATTTCCGTTCTTAAGAATGTTATCTAAATTGTACAATTAACACGACCGGCAACACAAAAGTACTAAGAATTTCCAGCCGGCATGTTGCCATTTGGCGAATGACATTTTCACAACGCGACAAACAAAGCTCTAGAAATTCTAATTCATCATTTCGATTTTTTCCATTTTCCAATTAGACAGAGTGCACCGAAGATGGAATCTGCACTACTGGCGCCGATTGGAGAACCACCAAATTGGAGCATTTTTTTAGAAAATAATTGTTCAAAATTTAAAAATTGCCTATGTTCGACGCAAAATTATGCAAAAAATACACATATTTTAAAAAAATTGAACATGACTTTATTTCAAGATCTATTTCTGCTGAACATATTTCATTAATAAAACAAAATCTTCATACTTAAAAAAAAATAACTTTTGCAATTTTCGAGATATCAGAGATATTAACGACAATGACACCTGTTCCATTCTCTTAAGCATTGTTTTACGCTATCGGACAATAAAACTTATCATATAATTTGAAGTCATTTGTTTGAAAATTTTGAAAAAGTCCCAGGGGCTTCATTTAAAGGACCCCCCAGAATTAAAATATCGGTTTCAAATTCATGCAGCCGTGACAGAAGCCAGATCAATTGTTGAATATCTATTTTGGTGAAACTCCTGCTTACGGTTTAGCCGCTAGCGTTGTCCACAGGCAGACAGACGGACGGAAAGGCGTTTTGCCGACAATCGATTTTTCGGTTCGTAGGACCCACAAAATGGATTCTGACTACATAATGTGTTAGACGAACTATACATACAATGTGTTACAACTATACAATGTGTTAGTGTTACTATACATAGGGACAAGCTTTATCTACTTTTTCGTAACCAGGCCCCCGGCAATAAGAGTTTTCTGTCGAAAATTGCTCCCCCCCCTCCAGTATTACGATGCTTACTCTATACTGCATAAGCAGCGTGGTAAAATATGATGTCAAGTGTACCTCATGACGCCACTATTTATCTATAAGAAAATAATACAAGAAGTTCTCAATTTCAAATACGTAGTTTACAAAGAAGCATTTTACATTTTTTGTATGATTAATTACAAAGATAATTTGTTGTGATTTTTGCGTGAACAAAAAACAAAAACCGTAAAGGATATTGAAAACAAATTTAAATGACTGAAAGCTACTAAATATGAAATTCTTTCGAAAAATTGTTCTTGAACAAGACGCAATTATACCACTCAAGTTCTTGCACTGTCATGCGTTTGAGATGTGCTGTTTCCGAGAACGGAGTAAATACGAAAAATCAGTGAAGATCTACATTCATTCAACACAGCTGTAGCAACACATTGCACCTAAAATTCTGAGAACGTTAGGAGGAAAATGAGATTGACACATGAAAGGACATTAACGAAGAGCTTGGAACATTGTTATGACAATTTGACAATGATGATAAGTTTAGTTTATTTATGTAATTCTTTAACGCGATAGAAACATATTCTTCGCTCTCCCTATAAGTGTGAAGATTAAAAATACGATTTTAAAATCTGAACTTTTACACTTTGGTCTTTAATAGTGTTGGAAAAGATTATACTGGATGTGTACAATAAAAACGTCTACATCCCCCTTGAACTGTTTAGAATAGCAACCGACAGAAGCTGTCGTAAAAATGATCACAGTCCGAGAAATCGGCAGAATAAAAATGGAAAAGGAGAATAATAATAATAATAATAATAATAATAATAATAATAATAATAATAATAATAATAATAATAATAATAATAATAATAATAATAATAATAATAATAATATATGATTACAACTTAAAGAAATTTTATATTAATAATTGTTTTGACACTCCCACATTTACAATATCTCTCGTTCTGCTATTGTTTCCTTATGAAACACAAAAAGAGTTTTTTTAAACTCTTAACAAGTTTTCTACTACAAGATAATAACAGATCAACTGTTATAAAGATTCTTATTCTATGAGTAAAGTAATTACACGCGCAGAGAAATAACACTATTACGTAGGAGCCCTTGGCACCCCGTGTGGCCTTTCCTCGGATTCCCGTCGCACCCGCCGCTGCGGCCACATGGCTTCCCCCGGCGCACCTGGCAGCGGCGCGGCGCGGCGTGGCGTGGCCGGTGGCGTGGGAGGGTTTCCCCCGCGCGGCGCGGGTATATCGACCGCAGGCGCGAGGCGGCGCGGCCGCACGCAACGGCGCCATTCATGGAACCCGCGGCGCTGGGGCGCCAGCGCCGGGGCGACCGGGGCGGGGCGGGGTGGGGCGGGGTGGGACGGAGACGGGACGGAGTAGTGACGGCGGCAGGACGGAGCGGTGCCGGCAGCGGAACGGGGAGACGACGGGGTGGGGCGGGGACGGGGCGGGGACGGGACGGGGCGGGGACGGGGAGGGGACGGGGACGGGGCGGGGACGGGGCGGGGACGGGGCGGGGACGGGGCGGGGACGGGGCGGGGACGGGGCGGGGACGGGGCGGGGACTGGGCGGGGCGGGGACGGGGCGGAGACGGGGCGGGGACGGGGCGGAGACGGGGCGGGGACGGGGCGGAGACGGGGTCGGGACGGGGCGAGGACTGGGTAAGAACAGGACGGGGACGGGGAGGGGAAGGGGCGGGGCGAGGACGGAGCGGGAACGGGGCGGGCAGGGGGCGGGGCAGGGACGGGGCGAGGGAGTGATGGGAGGGTGCAAGTGAGCGGGGAAGCAGTTGAGACTGTGACGGCGTTTTTGTTGATAAAAATGGGTGATGCAATCATCTTTCCTCTATTCTTCTAGAAACAGATACGACCAATTTGGAGGTGGCTAGTAATAACACTCACAGACATGGTGATGACCCCTGGAAAATGATAATACGAAAAGGTAGATGGTCAGAAGGCTTCTAGTGTTGGTGATATGTAAGGTACGGAGATTAGAAGGGGAAAAGTGCGGTAACGCACTGTCAAAGGCGTTTTTGGCCAACGGAGGCGATGGCAACACCGTCGCTGGCCAAAGCGACGAAGCGTGGAGGAGGGTGGAAAATGGTGGGGCGAGGGGGTGTAAAACTAAGGGCCGGGGTCGCCGGGTCGCGAGAGCGTGAGAGGGGGCGAGAGTGAGGGTGGGCGGCAGCGTGGACCGGAAGTGCTAGCGGGCGCTGCCGCACCAAGTTAAACGCCCGACGGCTGAAGGAAGCCGCTGACGCCACCGTCGCCGGCGACGCGCATCCGCCTCCGCCAGCGCTAAACCCGGAGCGCGTATAAATACGCCCGAGGAGTGGAGCTCGGACTATCGCCCGCGCCGTTGGCAGCCCCCAACACCTTCCGAACTTCAAATATTAATACTGGCTGAATTTCGTGAGTGTAGAAATAATGCCTAATTTTTTTGCAAGTGGGAAACATTTTCATAACACGAGGAATCAGGAGAGATTTTATTGCACGAGAAAACAGGATTGATGTAAGTTTGAAGAAAAAAACTAGAGCAGTTTTGAGAATATCTTGTTTTTAATATGGTCCATATATCACTCAAAACTGCAAAAAGTACTAATCTTTTCAAAAAATGTATTTAAAATAAATTAATCAACTAATAATGAAGAACAAATTTCTTTTGAAGAAAAATATCCATCTTAAATAATGTTTAACGATTTAAGCCCTGGCGTTGACCTAAGACGGACATGGACATACATACTAAGACGGACGGACATAAGATGCATGGACGGACTAACGGACGGATAAACAAACGTTTAGCGATCGATTTTTTGGTATCAAGGGTCCACAAAACATGAATTCTGACTACACGAAGTGTTAGAGAAAGTACTTTTCGACATTT
The DNA here is from genome assembly GCA_038098605.1 of Gryllus longicercus. NCBI lineage: Eukaryota > Metazoa > Arthropoda > Insecta > Orthoptera > Gryllidae > Gryllus > Gryllus longicercus. The sequence continues at coordinate 788,221 of JAZDUA010000541.1, read as the reverse complement.
AGGCAATAGCGTTGCGTGATATATATTTTTTTGTAGGCTGCTGCGCAGATTTACTAATTGGCATTTATCAAAATTACACTGAATGTGAGGTAACGAATTGCATATTAACAGAACCTAATTTTTATCGCACTTCTAGCAGCCCTCTGTTTCGTCGCTCCTAGCGCCGTGCGTTTCCACAAGAGTTTAGTCATTCCGATTAGCTGAGTTGGTGTAGGTGTGTGTACCTGCAGTGTGTATCCGCCATAGGTTACTAAAAATTCAAGGATACCCAAAATGTCAGCCTACGCCTGACTCCGTGAAATTAATCTGACTGTAGTACGTAACTCAGCATAATTCGTCTCACGGCCACCCGTACTGCGCGGACGGTGAAGGCCCCCGAACGCCAGAGCCTGAGCTTTCGTCCTTTGATGTGTACGTTTGCAAATAAGCGGGAAGTTGAAGACGTCTATCTAGGGCCAGATGTTAAAGGTGATTGTGAATTTGAAAATTATCAATAAACACATTATGAAGTAATGAAAACAATTTTTGATTTTCATTAAATGTTGGAGTAGGCTCCACCTGGGATTAGGCAGCTAAGCATCTGTATATAGGAAGATTTATTGATGGCAGAGCTTTCGTCCTTTGATTAGTGACTCCTAGGGTCATTAGTCCTGTAAGAGTAGTGCATGCTTTGTCGCGGGAGGTGGTGGTGATCTTCCACCGCTTTGAAGGTGAGATCCGGAGCCGACCTACCCGGCGGATTGCAGTGTTTTCCCAACCAGGTATCTCCCTTCCGCTGGGCACCGTCCCAGCCAGGACACGCTCTAAGCCCCCGACTGGTCTCCCGACATGTATGGTAGTGCAGTGCTTGTAAGTGTATTCGTACGCGTGTGTAACTAAGGGGTGAGGATAGGACAAGGAAGAGGAAGGAAACATCGCGCGCCATCCGCGACCCGTTTACTAGGGTACTGCTTCGTCATTCTCCTGGTGTTGATCGATAAAACAACGGAAAACCACCGATCAGAGCCGACAGCCGCTAGAATTCTCTTCCCCAGCGGGTAAATTCGTCCCAGCGATGTAGCTAGTGTTGAAAAACTTGCCACGGTCGGGAGTCGAACCGTAAGACCTTGATGCCTTGAGCCACCAAAGCCGGTATAAAGAAACAAGATTTTCCCACATTTTCGTTACCACGACCCGACAATAACAGTTGTCGAAAAACTGAACGATTACAATACTATCTCTACTAGATACGTAGTAAGGCGTGAAAGTAAAAATATAGAGGTTGGAGGTTAGCTCACGTGGCGTTGCAAAGCAACCCCAGATGCAGCAACCTGGATGGCCTCCGCCAGGACCGATCTGCATAGCCTTCATAACCTTTCACCCGAAAGCCCTGCAAAGCAGCATACGCGAATTGAAAACACAATGTAAAGTGAAAGCACTATAGAAGTTTTTCGAGTATATTAATGTAAGTTATGTGTAAATTGGAGGTTCTTAAAACGCACAAGTCCAGTTCCCGTACAACTGGACATAAAATGGATCGGCTGGAAATAAAATCGACAGCGCAAAGATATGCACTACTCTCTGTCTTTAGGGACAGTGTCCTCTACAGCTCGGGAGATATAGTAGTTCACGAAACGCGACAGCAAATGCATAATCGGGAACTCATTCTCGTAAGAATGATTGAATGCAGAATGAAAGTAGACATCTGAGAATTGTACACCACCCTCGCAATTTCGAGCTTTAAACACCTGTAGGAATTGGAGGAGGAGATTAGGAAGCTCACTCCCCTGTTGACAGCAGTGGCTTAGACACAACTCATCGGGCAGTAAAGTTGGGCCGATACAATGGGAGAACCTTCTTCTCGGCTACGCGAATGTACTAGAAATGCAAAAAGATCGTTACCGCACAAAACTGATATGTTTGGTACATCCCCATTTTGAATGACAATTATTGGTACGGTAAGAACGATCATCCATCATCTACAGTAAATGCACGATATATGCATTTGCAGTAAATAGGTGATACTCATTTGCAGTAAATAGATGATATGTCTTTTACACAACACACGGCGGAAAGCCGGCATTATTTTTACATTCGCTGTACAACATTTTGAAGCGTGTTTTTCTCTAAGAGCTTCTAGATAAATGTATTGGGTCGAAAATAATACACGGATGTATGGTTCAAGACGTGTCATTACAGAATGCCCGAGAATCTGCCGTCTTTGGGACAATACCGTCGTCTCGGGCTGCTGCTCGCCGCGTGGGAGGGGTGGGGGGCAATCGAAGGTGTCGCGTGCAGGCGCGGGGGCGCGGGCGCGGGCGCGGGCGGGGGCGCGGGCGGGGGCGGGGGCGGGGGCGGGGGAAGGAGGTGGCTTCCGAGAAGCGCGCGGGGGGCGGTCGCCCTGGGCGGCGGCTCTGCCACTGACGCGCCGCCCGCCCGCGGCGCCGTTCTTCGCAGCTCACCTGCGGAGGCGTCGCGGCGCCTGCCGGAGGCAGCGCGTTGCGTCAGCGCTGATGCAACGCCGCCTTGCGCCCGGGGTTGGGGAAGCGCGTTTCCTTCCCGCCGCCCGGCTCGCAATCGCCGACAATGGGGGCCGATTTGAATGAACTGGAACCGCTGGAGGAGAGCTGCGATGCGGCATCAGGAGCAGAATTCCTTGCGAGTGTGGAGCATTGCGTTGAACTCAAACATCTTCCCTGAAGGAAGTCTTATCAGAATCCATTGTGTGCTTCCTTTCTCCAGCATCACTTTCAGTCCCATTGACTGATTTGTTTCCACGTGTGTCTCCTGCATTAGTCCTGTACCTGTTATGCATCATGTTATATCCTGGGAGGTAGCTGTGTTCCTCCTCCTCTGGAGCATGAGGTCCACCACCGATCTACACGCAGTTTTGCGGGATTACCTCCTCCAGGTATCTCCCCACACCCATCTGGGGCAAAGTCTAACTGCCCGGTTGAACTTCCCACGTGTACCGCAGTGCAGTGCAAGTGTATGTGAATGAGTGAGTAAGGGAAAAGGTAGGTGCAAAGATGAGGCTGGAAAGATCGCGTGGCCCTTATGTTAGGGTAATGCTCCGACATACGCCTGGTATTATTTGGATAAACTAAGGAAAACTACCTATCAGAGTATCTGGCCGCTAGATTCTCCTCCAGACTGCGACCTAGCTGTGCTGACGACCTCCTAAAATCGACCTAGCTATGCTGATTACTTTTAACGTGGACAGCCACTTAACGTTTCTTTCTCAGTTCGCACTTAGGCGTGATACCTGAAACTTTCTCATCTCTATGTTACAGGCCGTCTTAAAGCAGACTCGTAAAACCGTAGATCTCTATGTACGGTTTTACAGGTCTGCTTTAAGCTCGAGACTCCTTGTCCATTAATATTTATTTATACAATGATTGAATAACGGGGGTTTTTCCCGTAGCTGCATCTGTATCAGGGCCGGCGAAACATACATTTCAGGTAGTACCAAGGGTGGGAATCATGCAATGTTTTATTGTATTGAAGTATTCTAAACGAAAAATATGATAACGGTGTAAAATATGGAATTTATTCAACAATTTTTGGTTGGAATCGATCAACGCTTGAAAGGTCACTGTGCGAAAACTGACACTCGTTTGTAATTTTTAAAATGAATTCATCCATCAGTTTCTCAGATTCGATCTTCAACTAACTCTCGGTGCGAGTGCAAAATCGCAATATGATTGAGTCGATTTTTTACCGTCGTCGAACGCAAGTAATTTTTTACCCGGCGTAGCACAGAAAAGCTTCTCTCATTTGAGTACAATGATCCTGGAATGGTCGTAAGAAAACGAATAAAGCGCAAATACTTTGGAGCAAGACCCATACACCACCCATTTGCGAACATAAAATCTTCGACTTCACGAAAATTCGCCTTATTTATCCCTTATCTATTGAGGATGCTCAAGACTATGTCCTGATCGCTCTCTAGTCGATACACATCGAAATCGAAGTTTGTATATTGAAAAATGTTTTCGGTCGATTTCGAAAATATTTTTTTCCACAAGGTCGATTATGGTAATAAATGTGAATGTTATGAAGTCGACGCAGACGACTTCTTTCATTTCTTCATGTAATTACATCAACAATACCACATCAGAATTCTCACAACTCAATGTAATAAATGTATTAAATTCAAATCCCCCCCCCCTAATTTTTGTCAAGATTCGAAGAGGGTATTTATCCATCTGGAATATTTTCGCGTGTAGTATATTTTCGCGTATAGTATATAGTACTATCCACCGTACCCACATCTTCCGCCGGCCCTGATAATCACAGTGATATCTCCGTTATAGAAAATTGTGCAATAATGCCCTGGCACTGAACGACGCCCTCCTGCGGCAGGCTGCTTCGCTGCCCTTCGACGGAGAGCGCGAAGGGCGGAGACCGCGCTCGGGCAACAGCCGGCGCAAAGTGCGAAGTGGGCGGCCCTAAGACGGTGACGTAACGGCCCGCGGCTAACGAGGAAGTTGCGTCAACGGCACGCTGGGCGGGCGGCGCCGCCTCCGCGCTAGCGAAACCCCCCCTCCCCCTCGACTCTAAGCAAACGGCATCTGTCTGGGAGGTTTAAACGACCGTGCCAGATCGAAGCATAATAGTCCTTTTGAATGCCTGGTTATAGATATCTTGTACCTAGGAACGAAGTCATATTAGCTGCTGAACGTCTGAGAACTTCTTTCCTCATTATTGAATTGAATTGAATTGAATTTGCCTTATTTTACGTGGCGAGACTCGGGCCATCAGGCCCGCTCTTCCGTCTGACCACGCAAATTTCGCTACGCTCCTTTCACCAACTAGCAGAGGAAGGAGGTATTTCTTGGGCGAGAAACAGGCGATTTTTGAATTTAGCTCAGAGGCGTCATTTAGACATTATGTGTTTGTAAGTCGTATGTCGGGTACATCTTCTGTTCAATTTAATCGCGTTATAATCGTGTTATAATATAAACTCAACGTCCCTGTTCGGGCAAACGCCTAAAGCACAATGAAACAGTGTAAGAGCGAGTAAAGGAACATACCACACCCAAGATCTTTGCTGAAGTGACAGTTTTCATGTGAAAATCTGTACGGGTCCTTTTGTTCCTCAATATTACGATAAGCTATATGGAAGGAAGAGAAGAATCCAATATATGCGTAGTCCTAATCGAGCGACGGCTGGCCGGTCGACTTCGACTCTACCGCCACCCGGCCCTGATGTGACATTTTGGCGGGGAAAATATGTCACCCGTCAAAACTTGCGAATTTCCAGCACAGCCGCTTTATTGGATATTTCGGACGGGGCAAAAAGTGCCCGGCGTCTGTCAGTTATATGTCCTCGTCACAAAGATTCAAGAGAGCGAGTGTGAAAATAGGGTGGGTGAAATGGCTGAACTCCATTATTCTTTTTTAGGAAGAGAAAAATTAAAACTGGCACGAAAGTCATTTTGTGTGCTGCTTAAAACGGGTAGAAAGGAAAGAAATGTCAGAGGACGTACGTATATGAAAATGCCATTTCATTTTAACATTAACCTACTCGCTATGTTTTAATTTCTTATAAATGAGGCAAAACAATAAAGTGCCAAGTAAGTTAAGGTGAGAGTGGAAGTAGCGTAGCGTATAAAGAAATGCAAAGTATTTACAAGATTATACTATAAATTAGGAAAACCCTATTTAATAAATAAAGAATGTATATATTTAAAAACATTAATTTCAACACACAAAAATTCATTTAGACATATATAAATTAATTTGGACATCTAGAAATTAATTTCGAATTACGTAAATTCATTTTGACTAACAAATTCCTTTTAACTTTCCGAAATTAATTTCGACTTTCCGAAATTAATTTTGACTTGCATAAATTCATATTGACTAACATACATTCAATTTCACTTACAGAAATTTATTTCGAATTATAGCAATTCATTAAGGATATTAAACCGTCTAGGAATGAAATTTCGTGAGTTACGTACTCTTTGTTCCCGAATTATCATGGACAACGTATTGCTGTTTTAATATAATCCGAATTAGTTGCCTGAGGATAAATAATTCGGACGCAAAATAGCGGAAATAATGGTAACTATAATTCTTTATCTTTTGGCAGTGATATACACTTCACGAAGAGAATGAATATTTTTCTCTGTATTTGACTTCAGATTTTTGTGGTTCATTGATTGATTGATTGATTGATTATTTCGTGCTTCCGGGCGCATTAACTTCTTAAGCCGTTTGTTCCGTAAGTGGAGTGTGTTTTTTACCCGGGACGAGGTGGTGTTCCTCCCATAGTGAACATGACCTCCGACGCCGTCTTATTCGCCGGTTGGCAGGTTTCTGCCACCTGCAGGTGTTTTCCAAAGCGGGGCACACTCACATCGGGAACAAGCTCGAAGCTCCCGTGTGCTCTCCCGACATGTGTTGCAGTTACGTAAGTGTGTATAAGGACAGAGGAAGGGTCAAAGATGAGGGAGAAAAAAATTGCTCGTGATCTGTGACCTGTTTATTTGGGCACGGTTCCGACATTTGCCTGGTACTGATCGTAAAAACACGGAAAGTTACCAATGAGATCAGCCAGCCGCTAGAATTCCTTCCAAACAGGCGTGAACGCGTCTCAACTACGTAGTTAGTGTCGAAAACCGGTCACCGCCGGACATGAACGCTAAAACTTCCGATCAATGATGCTCCAGAGACAACGTGTTTTCCTTTTTATTCTGCAGAGTGTCTACACCAGAGAACCCCAACATTTTCCTTCCATCGACCCTTTGAAAAGTATGACTTGCTTCGTCGACTCCATTACGTTTTGTCTATAACGTACATCCCACAACATATTCCTATATAAATTATGGTACATTAATGTTTTAAAAATAAGTACCCAAAGCATATTAACAAAAGTTTTGAGAAAGATTTCTTAAATATATGTCATTATCTTGGGCCCATTATCATATTCGATTTTATAATTGAATCAGCACAAGGAGAAGGAAACAAGTCAAAAATGCAATTTTTTCTAATGTTGGAATTTTTTTCTTCAAGACAAAAAAAAATTTGTGAAGAAAGTTATCATGTCATAACAGTGTTTAGACTATCATCAGTGAATCAACACAGAAAAAATGGACGGGATAATATAACACATGTATATATTACTTAATGTTTCCTACCTCCTGAAAAGTTGCATGAAATGACTTGTTCCCTTTCTCCTCAGCCCAATTTAATTGTAAAAGAACTTTCAGAAATAAAATTACAGATTACATTTGCCCAAAAGTTCGGTTGTCATTCATGTGAATGATGTGTCCAAAAGAAAAGCAAATTATAATTTATTGTTTGATTAATGGGATCTTGTTCTAGATTATTCCGATCAACTCTTCTATCCGCAATCGACCCTTCATCATCACTGAATGTTTGGCCTCAGAATAAAACGGAACGAGCTCTTGTTTTGAGTTTAGTTCAGAAAAGTCATGTAGGGTTAAAGTCAGAGATGATGTTCTTTTACGTTCCGAAATTTTGCATGATGGGACAATCGGCGTTACATTTCCTCGGAAGGAAGGCTTACGAAGGTTATAGTCGCCCTCCCAAATTCACAACTTCTAAACTGCGAACTCATGCGAAACAGCCCCTTACGTTAAGCATCAAACTAGAGCTTTCAACCAAAACCGTTGCTGTGCATGCATCACAACTAATTCTGATACTGCTCTCAGAGTTAAGAATTATTACCATACTACGCGATAAAAGAGGGGTGGTGGTATGTTAACTTGAACTTTTAAATTTCTTCCCGCTCTCATACATTCAAGCCGATAAACATTTTGTGAAGATCAAAGAATAGACGATCTGTATTTTCTGCGTGGCTGTAATATAGGATATATAAAGACACTTGAAATCAGTGTAACGAAAACTATTAATGAAAAACATTGAAATAATATGACGCGTTGTTTAAACGACTTTTAAACAACGTCTTCCCTTTTTTTAAAGAACCCATTAAAGCATGTGCTGTGTAAAAACTTGTAACACATCTGCACAAGTATTCAACGCTAATTAAACAGAGGCGCTTCGTAAATAAACGTCTCTCATTGGCCAAATAAATGAGAAAATAATTATATGAAAAGTAAAACAAAACTTAAAATTTATAATTCCCTCTACACCCACCCCACCCACTTACACACACATCCACAGAACCAAATCTCAAAAAGATTCTCAATATCCATCTGACCCTCCATTTCATACGAATAAGGCCATTTTACAAACCACACTCACTATTGCCACCGCCTCCTCCGATATCACGTGTCCTTTTTGGGTCTCCGCCAGAACGCCTCCGCCATCGCCGCCGCTGGCAGCTCTGGGATCTCCTCCGCGGGCGCGCAACGGGCGCCGCGGGGGCAGGCCGCAGCCTTGAACTCGGCGGCGGCGGCGGCGGCGGCGAGGCCTCCGAGACAGCCGCCGCGAGGAATGCGCTGGAGCGCTGAAGCTAACGGGCCTTTTAAACCGCGCCCGCCCCGTCGCGCCCCGTCTCGCCCCCGCGCGGCGCGCCTCGCCCTGGCGCGCCGCGGCCGCAGCGCGGTCGCCCGGTCACCTGCTTGGCCCACATGATGCTCGGCTGTTTGCTGCGGCGACGCCCCTCGAGGTCGCTTCTGCGAGGCGACTGCCTTCTGTTGTCGCATCTTCCACTTTTGTTGAGGTCACTCCACGTTGCAGTCGCTTCGCTGTATATGTTGCGGGCCGACATACGGCTAATTCGCGATTATTCGTAATTCGCACATTAGCCTCACGGTTCAGATAAAGCTGTATTGATTTAGATCATTTCAAACGTCATCTCGCTAATCGTCCAATTAGCTAAGGGACGTGGGCGGGTTTAAGTAAGAAGATCGTGCGAGTGTGAGATGTCTAAGTGTGTTCCTGAAAAGTAATTTGGCATTAAAATGCATCGGATATTACACATGCATCAGACACAAGCTTGTTTTATGAAAAATTGCAAAAACCCAAGGTCGGAATTGCGTAACGAAGCATCAAGTGAGATGTATAGTGAGGTTAGGTTAGGTGTTATCGTGTAAACAAAAACTTGCGACTGACGCCGTGGGACTCGAAGCAACATTACTTGTCTCTCGCAGTCTTTAGAAACTTCGCCACAGCAGCTGGAATTCCTAGATACTGTGACGTGCTTCACATGCCACCTCGTGCTGCCTAATGTGCACAAATTTCTACTAAAGAGCGAAATATGCTTCGATACTACTTTCGGTCTTATTCACCTATTTTGCATAATGTGAACATTGGTCGATTAATTCGTGAATTAGCCAGATTCGGACATTGACCATAACAATTACACCCCAGATAAATAGCAATCTGAATGTTGGATGACAATTTGTTTCTCAATCAATTTTGGACATTAGTCCAAAAAATGTAAATGTTAGATAGTGAGCAAAACATGTCAATAACGATTCTTTAAATAAAAAAATAGAAATACACCACAAGAAAAAAAATCGTTAATTAGGGCCTACAAAAATTTCAGTTCATTCCTGGGAATCAATTCTGGTAATTCCATTTCTTCGTAACATTTTGCTAAGATGCATTTCAATTTCTTTCTCTTCTTTCTCTTCTTCGATAAAATCAAATTTCATTGCGAAGTCTAAGAAATTTTGCAAATCACCATATACGAGTTTCAATATCCGCAGATCCAAATCTTATCATAAGTCAGCAGTTTCACATCTGTATTGAGGAAAATTAAAAGGAATTTTGTAATCTAGTGCTGGTTATAAAACCTTTTTAATTGTAATTTAATCTAATTAATAATTTTTATTATTTATTTTATTTTCTGCTCAAGTACATCCCTCGAGGGCAAAGGCCTCCCACCTGTCCGTACGGTCAGTTGACACAAAAAGGAATACATAAATTAAACAAAAAAGTTAACTGGACATTGATCGAGACACAAATACATCATGGAGGATAATAAAGTAAGTTCTAATGTGAAGGCCTATTGCGCAGTCACAATGTGCCAATTGTATGAAAATATCGAAGTGCATATTTTCAGCGCGGATAATTAATTAAAAACAGATAATTGTCTTAATCTGTTAATGAAGTAACATATATTTTAAACAATTATTGTTTGAAAAACTCATTGAAGAATTACTTTAAAATACAATAAAAAGTGAGTAAATGTTTTGTTTCTGCGCATTTCTATTGTTTATTTAGATTGTTAATTATCTCACTCTCTCGTTGATGTCAAGAAACAGAAGAATTATAAAGAATGACTCAAGCATCTGAAAAAACAAAATAAAAAAACAAAAACAAAAAACAAAACCCTCTTGAGACCCGTGATGATATTACTCTTAAAATAAACCACCAACTACAAATCCGCTGTATTTGCATATCACGCGCTAACGTCTCTCCCAGCAACACACACACAAACAATTACAGAGAAATCGTGCGCCGTAAACCAGACCCTTCCTCCAGAGGCCCGCGAATGACACACGAACAACGGACCGGTCGAAGGAGATCGCGAAGCACAAGCGGCGTCGTTGCGAGCGAACACCAACAACCCGCTCTCTCGCCGGCGTGGGTGGGGCGCGTGGGTGGGCAGAGCGCCGCCGGGGCGGGCGCCCGTTGAGATCACCGCGCGAAGTGGCCGGCGCCCCCGGCGCCTCCGTCGCCCCGCCTGGCGGCGGGAACCACACGGGGAGAGAAGAGCACCCGACGGGAAAAGGGCGGTGGTGGCCCGAGAGATATGCTACAGTAGGCGAGACGCCAAAACTCGCACGAAAAGTGCGGTAAACAACGCCAAAAGCGCGCCGAACGGCTATTGTCTTTCCTGGCCCTCGTTCTTTTTCTCTCTTTTACAGATCAGCCATAGATGTCCGAAAGGATAGGAATGGCTACATAGCAGGGAAGTGTGGCGGCATTGCACACTGTGGCCACACTGAACTGTGCTGCAAAGCATCGGGCGGTGGTGGACCCTGGGACGGGACCTCGGACGACTGCGCCTTCCAGCGCGGCCGCATTTTTTGTTATTTTGCTCAATTTATTCACAAGAATTACTCTTTACGGATCTCGACGAGTTCAATGCACTATTTCCATTTTGAATATTACCAAAATTAATATTATTGATGTTTTATATTTCACACTAACAAAACAAAAATACAAATTCAAAAATATTTATGGGAGCCTGAACTGAAATGGGCCCCTCCATGAACTGAAATTGGATCCGCCATTGCGAGGTATGTTCGATAGAAAGGGGCGTGACGAGGGAGGGGGAGCAGAAAAATAAGGTGGAAGATAAAGAGCGGTAGAATAAGACAAAGCACCAACGAATGATACGTAAGGGAAGCCAAGAGAAGGTAAAATATATTTTAAAATAGCAGCAATAAGAGAAGAGGTTGAAAGAAAACACAAAAATAGGACGAAGGGGAAATGAGGAAGAGAAGGAAGGAAGAAACCAGATAAGGTGGAGGATGAAGGAGCGGGATGAAGTAGAATAAGAACAGCGAGAACAAAACGAGTAAAAGCGAACCAAGAAGAAGAAAAAAATGAGGAACACGTGCAGCAATTCACAATCGTCGGACGTTCGCAGTTGAGAGGACGTCGTGGAAGATTACGCTGATAATGAGACTCGCGCCGAGTATGATGGCGGATTGCCAGTAACAGCCAACGATGTTGGTGATGATGTCAGCAGCCGCTAAAGAGCGGAAGCAGTTGAAGGAGGAGCCAGATTTGGCAGAAGACAACAATTTCATTTCCCCGCGTGATTTCCCTCTGATTGCTATATTTAAAGGAAAGGAGTGGCGAGACAAAAACAATATCGAGTGATTCGGTTCATACACCAGGTGGCATGATTTTGGATACGGAGACAGCTGATATTATTTACTTCCGCTGGGCATTCTATTTCTTTAATTAAATTTCCAAATGTATTGCAAAGAAGTTGAGTCGAAATAATAGATCAGACATTAAAACTGAAGATTTACCTATGACGGCACAAATTAGCAAATTATCCCATTCCCTCATTAAAGGAGTCACTTCCACTTCTATACACAAAGGTTCATCACAAAGGGGTAACCAAAATTACGAGAATCCCTGAAAGCCCCTCTTGGCGTCTGAAACTTACGCACACTCACCGTCAGGAATGGTGAGGAATACGTCGACGGCAACTCGAAGTCAAATACAAAAAGCCTCCGTAAGATTTAGACATTCAATGAGAATACTGGAACCGAATACTACGAGGACAAGAGCCTCAATGATGACAGCGATAGTCCCAAACGTGGCACATGTGGCAGCGTTGAGTGCGCCAACCACGGCATCGGCTTTCGAAAGGCCCAGCCAGCGCTGCCAGCGGCAAAAAAGCGGAGCACCGTCCTGCTGTTGGCCCGAAGCAGCGCGGCCGCCGCGTCGCCCCAGCTGGAAATAGACGCGCAGGAGAGACGGCACACATACGCCTTCGCCCTTCGCCCTGCAGCGGACGCCGGCGGATTGAAAATCATCCTCACGAGAGTTCATGAAAACCGGTGTAAATAAGTGCGAGTGGGAGAGTGAATTGGCGAGAAAATGAGTAAACTAGTGGTGCTGCAGAATGACACAGACTTTTTCGTACTAGTTTATGTTTTTTTCAACATCTAAAAGTCTACCAGGGCAGAAAAGTGCTTCGTTCGTGAGGTTTGTAAGCACTTGTAGACACACTGTTCAGACGTTGCTTCGCTTACCTACCAACCATAGCGGAGAGACGCTATTGCATGCCTTCAAGAGAGTTCGGAGAGCTCAAGTAATAAAACCTGCTCTGGACAACGGTACAGGAGCCGAGACTCTTGCTCAAGTGTTCTGTAATTAGTTCAAAATACGCGTAAAGCAATCTGGTTTCTGAATTCGTTCCTGCAGGTAGCAGGTGACAATCACTGCAAGAGGAAGCATGAATATGGGAGTGGCTGTATTCGAAAGAGATGAAAATAACATACTCATAAGTATTCGATAATGATTACTGACGTGAGAAAATAGTTGTTTAAGAAAATAATTCTTTAAAAACGGCCTATAATTTACGCAAAATTATGAGAAATGATCATATTTTGCAAAATTGTACTTGATTTTACTTCAAGACCTGTCTTTGAACAACATATTTAATTTTAATGATTCTTTAGAAGGAAAGGATTTAATAATTCCGTCAAAGGAAAAACTCTAATTCTTTTTTTAGTTATAGGAAGACATAACAAAATTGAACTTTCGCATATATCGATAATTCAGATATTTCAACAAAAAATAAGACCGTCATTTTAAGAATACTTACGCTGTTCAAAAAAAATAATTACAAACAAAAAAATCAAACAATTTGAAGCAATTTTTAAGAAAACTTTGAAAATGTTGAGGCATTACACAAAGTACCCCCAAAATCAAAATACCCGTTCCAAACTCGCAGGCCTTTGAGTCTGTCTAGATTAGGAGTGTCCAACTTCTAAGGTCTCGAGAGCCAAAACTAAATCCTTTAATATGGTTGCGGGGCATATTTCCATTACTCAGGCGATCCAAACCTGACTTCCCTGAGCTGTTGAGCTCGGCACTTCGCCCGGGTGCTCTGAAACGGGGGAGGGTGGCGGAATGGAACCATGCGTGATGGCAGGCCATACCATGCACAATGCAGTAAAATATACCGGATTTTTTTTTTAAATTTCTAAGTGAACGAATTCCCCAATGATACATCATGAATGAGAAGACAGTAAAGGATATATTTTGCTCAAAGACAAATTAAGATTCTTACAAGCTTGTAAAAATCTTTATTTGCCAATGTGCTCATACAAAGAAATAACAAAATAGTACCAACTATTAACAAGTAATTGGAGACAGCATGAGACCGATAGGGTTTGCGGTCATCTTGACCCGAAGCCGTCGTGACAGCCACCCGGATACTCGAGATCTAGCCCCTGGGGCCGTTGATTCTCCGTAAGCGGCTAGTCCCGCGGCCTTCCGTGAATTCGCCACAACCTGCGGGCGCCGTCAAGTGCTCCTGGGCCAACATCCGGCGGTGCGTGCGGGCGCGAGCGCCGCTGCCGTAAATGCCATCGGAGGCCACGACACGTTTACAACCCCGCCCCGCCCCGCCCCGCCCCGCCCCGCCCCGCCCCGCCCCGCCCCGCCCCGTCCCGGGGAGCGCGCGGTCGCCGGCGGCGGGAAGCGGCGTCAGAGAAGGCGCCTGCCGCCCGCCGCGTCAATGGGAGGAGGCACCTCCACGAGTGCGTTGAACCTCTCTTCCTTACACCATTTTTTCCACCAGTGCTGCATTTAGAAAAGTTTAGGCGCTTCAAATTAATTTAATAAAAATAATTATAAATCACACTTATTTATAATAATAATAATAATAATAATAATAATAATAATAATAATAATAATAATAATAGAAAATAAAAAAATAGTTTATAATGGTATTTTATCGCTCTTGGCTAAGAATTTTATTCTCATTAAAATCAAAGTTATTTAATTTTGATTTTACGAACGTTAGTCGAATTTAAAATCGAACTTGCCAAGTGTTTGTCCTCTTTCTTTTGTTTGTTTTCTCCTGTTTCCTCCCGGAAGTGTCGGAACGCCGCTGCGTCCCATTCCGCCAGAAATAAAGCCCCGATTTGCACCGCGCTCTCTGCTTCGTGCTTGACAGTGGCGCCTCCGCAGAGGTCGCGCGGTACGACCCTGGCCACGTGCGCGCTGTGACGGTGTACAGCGCTAAGCGAATACCAGATTTCAGTCCTACACTTTTGATATGCAGTCCAGCACCTACACTGTTTCAATACTTTTAATGAGGTGATATTCTAATCTTGGGCGTCATAAACGCGTGATGGAAGTGCTCAGCTGATACGACGCTCTGTCACCTATATTCATTCCGGGTTGGTAAATGCGAAGGGGCTGGAAAAGCTGCTATCGTAGCGTTTCTCTAGAAAACCAATGTCGGCGTCATCACGTGACTCTCAGTGTCACACACAAGTTCGGTTTAACGTACAATAGACTTAACAGTAATAATATGATACAAAACAGTAATCCGCCCTTTCCTCATTATATGCATGTCCAATATGGGGTGGCACAGCAAAAACAAATTTTCTCAAAATTGAAGTTATTCAAAATAGATTCTGCAGACGTGTTTTAAATGTACCAAGGTTTGTTAGAAATAATCAAATTCAGAAAACTTCGATCCCCTTCTTTCTTTCACCCCCTTCAAGCATGGATAAATAAATTATCAAATAGTTTCTACACTTTTACTTACCTCTTGCCCAGCAACACAAACTTTCCAATAAGGAGAGTCAGCTAACCCTCTACCCCGAATTAAATCTCGCCATTAGAAAGACTTATTACAGCCTCCTTAATTCCACTGATAAGCTATTCAATAATAACAAATCACGAAAAATTAAAATAACTGTTCAGAGACTCCTTCCTGGAATTACATCTAAGATTGTTAATTATGTTTAATGTTTAATTATGTTAATAATACACCACAAAATTAATGTAATTTATGTAAAATATCGTCATACCCCTGAAAGGCATTTTTTTTAGCGAACAAGGAAAATATATAATTAAAAAACTAATAATATAATAATGACATAGAAGTTTCATAATAATTAACAATTGTTATGAAACAACAATTATTTATAAGTCTGATCTGTGTTATTTCTTGTCGTCGGGCAGGAATTTAATAATGAAGATCTAGCCATTGAGGTGCAATAAACAATAGTCCTATTAAAAATACGCAAGTTATGTGCGATTCACAAAGATCTGGAAAATCATATTTTCTTCGTCCTAAAAAATCTGCAAGATCCAAAGTTGTCCTTGGCACTGAACAAACATTGAAGGTAACTCTTGGCTAAGAATGCTTGCATACTATTTATTTTTTTGTAGCGGTTGCTTCTGTAGCGCTAATGATGATAATACTTGTAATGATATGGTGTCAAGAACGATGATGATGTTGATAATGATAATGATAATGATAATAATAATAATACTAATAATAATAATAATAATAATAATAATAATAATAATAATAATAATAATAATAATAATAATAATAATAATAATAATACCGATCCGATGGCCGAGAAGGCCAAGGGTCTCGGACCAAAGAATCACGGGTTCGAATCCCGCCTCGGCCATGGATATGTTGTGTGTGTCTATTTCATCATTTATCATCATAATTTCATCCTATCCCCCAAAGATAACAACCACAAGGTGTAAAATAGAATCAGCATTAAAATGTTGATTCCCCCTACAGAAAAAGTAATTGATGACTGATTCGCGAGAGAAAAGAGTGAAATAGTTCAGTGCGAAGCGCGCAGTATGAAGCGTGACTTCGCAGTCTGAAGGTTCGGTTTCGATCCCCGAACCGGCCATTCTGACCGGGGTTTTCGTGATTTCCCTCGGTTTTACAGGCCAATGCTGGGATGGTTAAAAGATGCCACGATCACCTCTCCTCATCATTCTATCACCTCATAATTCATAATTCAAGGCTTAACAACCTTGTCTTACGAAAGAATACGGCCGGAAAGCCCATAATGACATACGTTAATCTCTCTCCGGGTTAGAATATGATGGGTCCTTGGAACGGAACGTGTAATGTGGTCAGAAATGACCAATTCGTAAATAATAATAATAATAATAATAATAATAATAATAATAATAATAATAATAAAGTACGTAAAAAATACAGAACAATGGAAATATTCTGATTTGTTCAACGCCTTATCCGAAATCACTACATGACATTAAAAGTAATTTAACACATAAAGGCACAAAAAGAACATCGCTTCTCATTTCAACTGCCTGAGTATTCTGTCACCTCATTCTTTCCATTGCGTAAAAATCTGATAATCATATAGAATTACTCTGATTCCGCCGTAGGATACATAACAGTACAATTTACTTTTTAACTTCATGGACATTCATATACCACGCCATGAGATCACGCAAGGTAGAACATACGACTGTTGGCTCTTTATATCGCAAGGCTAATCGACCTGTACGAAGGAGTCGCAGATCTCGTGTGATTAAATCCCACGCAGACCTTCAGCGTCACTGAATAAATACTCAGCCCACACGCAGCCGCCACTAGCAGCAGAACGTAATGAAAATAGATAAGTAAGAAGAAAGAATAAATCCTGAGAGTAGCTGCAGTCCCCCTTTTTTTGGTCGCACTAAAATGTATGATATTGTCAATGAGAAGTAAATGTAAACAAAAGATCAGGAGCGAAGGGTGAAAAATTCACTTTCATATTTAAGTCAATACAAGATGAAGTCAATACGATTTTCACTTTCTCTTTTCTGCTGACATGTTGAACGAAAAAACGTTTATAGCTCTTTTTCTATATTTTAGTTTTCGACAGGAAAATAGTATTATTAACGGATCGGCATAACTCCATTTTACTTTAAACACTCCAGGGTCTCCAAGATTTTTTTCACAATTTTTCCAAACTTCATTAGAAAGCCAAAACTGTTGTTTTTTTATGTAATTGGTTGGGCACAGGGCTAGTGCACTTCCATTCCAGGAGACCCAAAAGTGGAATGCAACTAGGGCTAAAGCCTCACCAGCGGAGGCCGCGCCGCATCACTCGATCGAGCGGCCATCAGTTTCCCATCAACCTCTTGAGGCAAGTTTTAATAGGTTTTGAAGTCAACACGCACAGCGCCACGCTGCGAGTCGGGTCGGGTCGGGTCAGGTCGGGTGTGGTCGGGTCGGCCGTGACGACTACGCGACGGAGCCCGCCCCGTCGGCAGCCGCCGAGCGTGGGATATTCCGAGCGCCTGCCGCCGCCCTCCGCAGTCCGCCTGGCGTCTTTCGGTTGCTGGAGGTCGGCGACCGACCCTGCTGCCGCGGCGGCGGCGAGGCAAGTGCTTGGTCACAGCGCGAGCCGGATGCGGCGCTGACGCGCCCCGAGAGCGCGACGCTGCACCCGAGCAGCCAAATTCTTTATTTTTTTAATTCTCCGCCACCCGAATCCCGACCTCCGCCCAAGGCCCGCCAGCCATTTCTTACCTGACCTCACGAGTGTGAAAAAGCACGCTTGACACGGAGGGAAGGACGTCGACAAAAGAAAGGGGAAAAAAGATACACAAGAAACGTGTCATTAAAAAAATGTTATGAACGTTGAAATAATCCCATTAGAAGTGACATCAATGATTATTAGAAATTAGAAGTGACGTCTCTTGAATGATCGAGTAGGGGATGCCATAAAAAGTAGCAAATAGTTTGTCAATAAAACACTGGTTGCCTTCACTACTTACTGAGACCTGATGCTCAGACGCAAGTGTATACTTATTGGTATTGAAAATTAACAAAAAATAGCAAATAATAGGAAATATTTTCTATTACTAATGACCATATAGCAGGAACTCAAAATGTTACAATATTTGGGCACAGTAAAATACAAAAAAGCGAAAAAAAATATAAATTGAGTTAATTGGATAGGCAATGGGGTTAATTGGATAGGCAATTTTGATTTTTTTAAGAGTGGTGGTAGGTCTTAAGTAATTTTTTACTTCGCACACGTCTTTAGCGCCAAAAGGCACATATTCAATTTTTTCATGTGTTTGCTGCAAACGGTATAGAAGAGGTGAAATTCTTTTCTATATCATAAAAGCCTCGATTGATCCTAATTAAGTTATACTAATAATCAGGGCTCAGAATCTCATGACATGTCATATTTTCATTGGTACGATGGAGACGTAGCTAACTTGTAAATGAATGTTTGTCATGGCATACAGATGTTAAAAATGTATAGTTATTGAGACATTTTTGTACCTTTGCGTCATTTTTGTAATTTTTACGCGTTTTCCTCCTTTTTTTTGTTTTTTTTTTGTTTTTTGTTTTTGGTAAGTGAATGTTTAAAGAACTTACAATGGCTCACTAAAACAAATTTTTTATTTGATGTTTTTCGAACTTTGAAAATTACACGGATCTTGGGTAACTTCCTCGCTCTTTCAAAACCGAAGGTGGAAGATCAGAGACCAAGGATTACCTTTCCTCCTAAAATGATAACTTTCTATGAAACAAAATTTTTTACAAATACGTTTTATTTTAAATTATAAAATTAATTGAATAAGTAAACATGTTCATGCAAATTATTGTGCAATTTTTCAAAAATGAGGTCATGTTCCCCTTATTTTCAAGTATTTTAGGCCATTTTCCTCCTATTTTTAAGTCTTTTTATACGTAACTTACAAAGAATTTTTAGGTCATCAGAATCCGAGCCCTATTAATAAGTAAGGAGCTGATTTCTATGATTTTGTATATTCTTGTCCGTTGTTTCAGGGCATTGCTAAGTGAAATATCTTGATATTTGTTTAAAATTGGATGATATTTAGATTATGATAGTGCATATTTGGCGTTGGAGTTTTTCTGTTGGTCCATATTTCGTTAACATAGAGCCTTATCTCTAAAACGTTTCATCTTTTCATAGAAACTATTTATTTGTGAGCGTTCGCTGATTAGAAAGAGCTTGCCACAGTTTAAGTTCTTTCTTTTCTTTAGATGATGACATGCTTGTACAAATGAAGGATATTTCTTGATATCACAGATTTTAAACCACGCAGAAGAAATGCAACAACACTTACAATGTATTTCACTAAGGTGAAGATTTACTTCAATTATTTCTCCGGCGCAGTAAGGTAGATTATGTTTGTACAAAAATATATCTTTTATTTCAAGCATGCTTCTCCTGAATTTTAACAAGTTTTATACAGCAAATTAAATACAGTTATTTATTATTGCATATTAAAGTGCATATTTCAGAATTTTTAGGTCACAAATGCATATTTTAAAAGCATATTTGGACATTTTGTAGGGCATAAAAATCCTCTCCCTACCAATAAGATGTTTAACTGCTATAAATGTAACTCCCCCAAGTGTGAATAAAATTTGAACCAGTATAAGTAAACTCCTCGAAGGTCATTGGCTTTGCAGCAGAATAGAACATAGGGAACGGATGTGACTCTCTTATGGAATATGGACAATAAATTTCTTTTGTAGGTTATCAGTCACAATTGTATTTTAAAAACTATATTCAGACGTCATGACGGGCCCTGGGTACGAAAAGATGGATAAATATTGTTCCTATTTATAGCAAATGTTTGTCTTAAATAAAATCTGTTCTAAAACATCAGATTCTTATAAATGTCATATACACTTCGGGGGAAGAAATAGTTTTCGCGCAATTTCTGCTAAAAAACATTTTTTCAAAAATCACTCCAAATTGTTTTCTTCAAATTTGTGTCCACCTATAGAACACGGAACTCTTAAAGAATGGCCTACGTCTCATTTTCGTTGAACTCTGAATTTTCGAAAATGGCAAAAGTTGGAAATAATGCGAGGAAGTATAGGCTGCTGCATCAGCAGTAGTTTTAAGATGCTTCAGAGCAAAATTCAATAAGTCGCCCGGCTCGCCGCGAGCGAAAAATGTTTCTGGCGAATTCTTTCTCAGAGGATTCTTCCTCTGGAAGAAAATTCTATCACTAAAAGGGGCAATTCTTATAAAATGACTCCTTACACGTGCAAACAAAATGCTCGTAAAATATACAGTAGGTCCCGAGTCAGCCCAAATCGTATCTTGTGACTGGAACTTTCTCGGAAACAGATTCTCTTAAAACGGGTACTACTATTTGGTACTAGCGTTCATCCAATTGCGGTACAACTGTGTCAACTTTTTGCTTGCACTTGTAGGGAAAATATAGGCAAAGTACAATTTGTAACTCCGCTGAATGGCGCTGCAGCACAAGATGACGCTTCATTTAAATGCAATTTCCAATACACCGGAACTTCATTGTTGCTGAGCGTCTCCGTGTGTCGTGGGTCGAGGCAGGGGGCAGAAGCGGGTGGCGCAAGAATGAGAGAGCAGAGGGAAAAGCGAAAAAATGAGAGGAGGGAGAGAAGAAGAGTAACAAAGACAAATAGAGAGAGGGATATATATATATATATATATATATATATATATATATATATATATATATATATATATATATATATATATATATATATATATATATATAAACATTTTTAGAATTTATTGAGTGCGATAAATTTCTTCCATTAATTTTGTTTCTAACAAATGGATAAACTTCAACAATACTCGGTCATTGCTCTGACAAACAAGTTCAAATTATTCTCATAGAAAAATTATGTTCGACGATTTCTTTCAAAGCAAGCATTCTAAGAAAATAGTGATTGCTATTTTTCTTATGATGGGCCTTGTCACCTACCCCTTGGAATCTTAATAATAAATTGCAAAATGTAATATTAACCGTCAGAAACTCATGTCTAATTTGTATTATTCGCGTGCAGCACCATCAAGTAACTTATCATTCAACGACGTCTCCCTACCCAATAGTAAATTAATGAAGACAAAATGTAATATCGGTATGTACGTGTGATTATACTATATCTGCAAGAAGTAACATTACTTAAACGTAATTAATATATTTCGAAACAACATTTTTTTTTCTTCGTAAAAGTAGCAGTGAAGGGCAATCTAACGTAAACTGTATGAATTGTTGAAGACTTCAGACCACGCGAGGAAACGACAGGAGGGGCATACTTGGTGGGTGAAACCGATCCCCGTTTTTTGCTCTGCGTAGATGGTGGCCGGAAGTGCGGGCAGACGCCGGAAACACCTGAGCGTGGGGGCTGTTGGGAGGACAATGAGCGGGCTCCTCGGGCGCTGCGCCGCGCCGCGCCGGCCTCGAAGCTGCTGCAACCGCAGCCGAAGGCCGCACACCGGGTGCATTCATTCGCCCCACGACGCATGAAAGAGTGTGCAAGCGATTCCAATCGTGCCAATGTTATGCTTCGATGTTAAGCAAAAACATCACTCTGTAGAAGTGTGGCGGGGGGAAATAACATTAATTATTAATAACAGGTTCTTATCGTCGTCGTAATCTTCTACCTTCTCTTATTGGCATCACGAATATTTAGAAAACTTACTTTTCTTTGACTAAAATATACGACAGGTGATGAAAAGATATGGACAGGGTTGTGAGGGAGAACAGGTTGAATTAAACTATTAATGAAATGTTTGATACGCTGCACAAGATCCATTGTGAGTTTCAAGAGAGCCTTCTAACACAATATAAATCTGACATCACTAAATATTGCAATACAGATCTATGCAATGCAAGTCCAGATAAATAAAATCCCATCCTGTTGATAAAACTAACAAAGTGCGAGTAAAATCGCATTCTAAAATTCTCCACGAAAGGTTGCAGAACATGACATTGTAAATATGGTGGCGATAACAATTTGTAAAGTAATGTACTAGTTACTGTCAGAATATTTGACATTAAGTCATGTGTATAGCAGAGAGAAATCAAATCAATGCTAGCAAATCAAACCAAAAATTTTTTTTTTAAATTATATATATATATATATATATATATATATATATATATATATATATATATATATATATATATATATTAATAAAGCTCCCTACTCTCCTCAAGTCATTTTATTGTTTCAATGTTGATATTATTTTGTCCAAAAGGCAAGTTGCAATGTTTGTAACATAACCCGGCATTCAGAACCATTCTTGGGTAATGCCTGAAGTTATTCTGAGAGTTTATAAATAATCAGCGCCCAACTTGCGTACCTACACAAACATAAAATATGTTACAGAGATTTGACTCTAGGCTCTAGAAATTCAATTCGAAATTGCTTGTCAGTCTTCAGGTGGTCGCCAAGGAGACGCATTCCTGTAAGGCCTTGGCACAACAAAGCAGTATCACCATCCTACATCAAAACAGTCTCCCCACCAATCTACACTCACCGCTTTGGTTGCTGTTTTCCTTGTTCTTTTCGAATAAAACGTAGAAATAAACACTTCGGTTGCCCTTACGCACACACTAGTATTGAGGAACGCGCCACGCAACGCTACATCACACGCCTGCGGCGACCGAGGGAACCGAGACGATACTAAGTAGTTTTGCAACCCACCGTGATTGGTATACTAGCGCCACTGTACTGCATCGGCGCACGCGCAGTTTCAAAGTGTCAGAATAGGCGCGTCGTCAAATAACACAGAATTACGAGTTGATAGTGGTAGTAGTAATGCGATCTAGTCCCAACTTAAGGTGAACAAATAATATCTCCCTTCCTGACAGAATCCCTGTGGATCTTGTTACATCACAGTAGCAGTTAAATTTAATGAAATAAATTAAATGTATTCTCTAATTTAATGTCATTCAAGCCCATAAAACACATATATTTTAATGATAATTTATTTATTCACCATATGAAATAATTTAGTAACTAATATGGAAGTTGCATTTAATGTGTTTTGAATTATTTATAAAATAATACATCTAAGTGAATGCTAAGGGAACTGGAATTCCCTGAAAAACAAGAAAAATGGAATTGTTAAAATAGGGGGCATTTCTCATACTCATACTACAAACTTTGTACATGCACTGTATAGGCTGTTGACACTTACTAAAACTGCTCCCAATTCGTATACCCTGAAGTATAAACAGCATTTTGTTTCCTTCTCAGAGACGTTCTACCGAAACAATTTAGGGATTATAAAAATGAATATCCTAGTAAAAAAAAAAAAAAAGATACAATGCCATTGAGGTGGCATCCACTTAAGCCAAAAATATTGAAAATTAAGTATTGAAACCTTGCAACAATGACAGTGAATCTGAACTGTGGATTTAATGAAGCTGGAAAGATATTGGTGTGGGGAGAATTATTTCTTTCTTAAGTCAAGTCTTGTCAGGTTCAAACTAACTTCATTTCAATAGTTAAGGATTTATGTTTTTTATTACATCTAGCTATTTAATCTGTTGCTTCTGTAATGGCTTTTTAACCTTATTCATTCATTTTCACAAAAGCTCGAATATACTTGAAGCAAATTTAAAGACAATTAAACCACTTGCATATTTTAAAACAGAATTATTTTTATTGAAATCAATACACTAGAAAAGCACTGTGTTTTCCAACATAATGTAGCAGCATCATTAGGTAGTCTGAAATCAAGCAGTTATAACAATTAAAACCATTTCTTTACTCATACAAATTTTTGAAATTTTAAATAAAAGTTCAAAAGCAAAGCAAGATTTAAAATTAGAATACAAAATTGAAAGTTAAATACAATATCCAAAACACAAGAAATGTTTGAATAAAATAGAAATCACAAATGGTAAATAAATATATAAATCACAAACCAGAAAACATAGTAAAGTAAAAACAACAGAATGGACTCAAAACAACCCTTATCTAAGATCAACCACCACCGTCGAAATCAAAAAGTCAAATGTCAGAGAAAGCGAGCGTGAGGCATGTGAAAGAGAAAGCGAACGTGTTAGAGAATGAAAAATTCCTGTGTGGTGGTAATAAAAATAATTGTTTTAAAGTATACAAGTGGTTTGATTATCTTTACATATCCTGAGGATATCACTGACATACAAACATATATATTATAGTCAATCCCTGAATGATTTTTAATTAAAAATATGAAGCAAAGTCATGAATTTTATGTAATGTGTGTACTTTCTTACATAGAATAGAAGAAAGTAAGGGCCAAAGTAAGACAACTTACACATAGGTACAGAAGAGAGAATTGGAGAGCTTACATTAAAAGTCTAGAGAGAGACATCACAGGTCGGGTTCAAAATTTTGTAACATCTCAACATGAACACAAAAGATACAATATCACAGAACAACATCCAAGAGGAAGATAAGATTAAATACTACCACACACTTTGCAACAAAGAGGGTTGTGTAAACAGGAAGGAAAAAGAAACAGAACAGATATATAATGATGATCACACAAATAACCTAATAAGAATGTCAGAACTTGAAACAGTATTGAGAAAAGCAAAAAACAGAAAAAGTGCAGGAGCAGATATGATAAATTTAGAACTAATAAGATATGGGGGAAAAACTAAAAGAAACTCTACTTGAACTTTCCAATAAAATTTGGCGACAAACGAAAATACCAACAAATTGGCAGGAAGGACTAATCATCAATATTTACAAAAAGGGCTCAAAGAATGACTTACAGGGGAATGTCATTATTATCAACAACTTCAAAGATTTATGCAAATATCTTAAGGAACAGAATCAATAGATTAAGTGAGAAATTTCTGGCTGAGTAACAGTGTGGATTCAGAAGGGGGAGGAGCACCAAAGATGCCATCTTCACATTACAAATGCTCATGGATAAAAGAAAAGAATTAAACCGACCTACATTTGTAATATTCGTGGACTAGGAAAAAGCTTACGACAGAGTTGATAGGAAGAAATTATGGGAAATCTTGGAAGAGGAGAAAATCCCATATCATTTAATTAAAGCAGTACAAAGCCCTTTTGAGAAATCCAAAATAAAAGTACAGCTAGGGAAGAGGAGAAACACGACATCAATAACAACTAGCAGTGGCCTCAGACAAGGCTGTGTTTATCACACATTCTCTTCAACATCTAACTACTTAATAAGGAATTGACAGAAGAAGATGAACCAGGGAATTTTAATTAAAGGGGATAGAAAGATTGACACAATTATGTATGCAGATGACAAGGTAATAGTAGCAGAATCTGAAGAGAACTTACAGAGGGTAATTTTCAAACTATCAAAAGTTGCACAGAAATATTCAATGAGAATATCAATAAGCAAAACAAAATCAATGGCAGTGAAAGGAAAGGAACAAGGGAGAGTTAAAATTGAAATAAATGGGAAAAAGTAGGAGAATTCACTTACCTAGGAAAAAGAATCGATCGAAATCGAATCGAAACACGCTCAAGGAAACATTAAAAGAAAACTACGTAATTACTACAGAAAGTGTGGAACCATTAACAGACACTTTGGGAAGGATATGGATTCAACCACAAAATTGAAACTTAATAACATCATCATAGCTAAACCAATGCTTCTATATGGTTCAGAAACATGAATGACAATAAAGGAAAACAACTAGCGGAAAATACAGGCAACTCGACATAGCACAAATGACATTTCTAAGGCACCTCTTAGGAGTCATCAGAAGAGAGATGTTGAAAAACAAGGAGATCAGAAGAAAACTAAAAACCAAAATAGAAGAGATTGAACAATCACAAAAGAGATGGAAATAACCCATTTGCAGGATAGAGAGTAACAGACTACCAAAACTCATCTGGATATATAACCCAATTGGAAACAAGAGACATGGGAAGACCTTTAAAGAAATGAAAAATCAAGAACACCTAGATTAATCTACTAGTTCTATTGAACCAGCACAATCAGGAACAGGATCATACCTAAACATCTGCACTCCATGATGATGATGATGATGATGATGATGATGATGATGATGATGATGGTGGTGGTGGTGGTGTGGAGTTCGCTACAAATTTCTGACATACAAATACCAACGTATATACAAGACTTGCACAGTTCTTATAAAACAACACGCCTTCCAAATTATTTTTTAAGCACCCACACATTAGGCAATTCTTCGTCATCTTACTATTACGCTTATACATTTATCACTACCCACTAAAAAAAGAACAAAAATTCAAACAACATGAAAATAAGAAAAAAAGTCACAAAATTAAATCAGCTCCAAAGTTGAAAACTTATTTACTAAGAGAAAGAAAGTATCAGACTTTCATATGAAAATCAACTTACAGGGAAATTACAGATGGAGGATAAACTATCTATAGACATGTTCTGGACAACACTGAAACAAGCAATATTACCCACAGCCAAGGAAGCTATAAGTTTTAAAAAGATCAAAGAAGGAGAAATGGAATAATGAAATACAAGGAAACATAGCTCAAAACAAAAAGAAAGCATATCAAAAATATCTTCAAACACTTAGTACAGAAGACTATACTGAATACAAAAGATATACAGCTCAGCCAAGAAGAATAACACAGAGCACTAAAGAGAAAACTGGAAGAAATTTGTGATAATGCTAGAAAGGGACATCATAGGGCCCAGAGAAATGGTTACAAAATATTAAGAATGCTGAGATCAGACACAGGGATGAAATCAATTTGGACCTTATCATAAAGTGGTAAACCATTACACAAGACAGGAAGTGACAAACCGTCAAGTATAAGCAGAAATGGTACTGACATTACTGAACAAAGTAGACTACAGGAAATAGCGGTAGAAGAATTAGAAGCAGTATTTAAGAAAGCCAATAATAGGAAAAAGCCAGCACTGGATGAAATCCCAATACAACTTCTAAAATACGGAGGAAATGACCTCAAGAATATCCTAATAACAAAGCTTGGGAAGAGTATTGACTTCCAAGAGAATGGCAGATAGGTATAGTGATAAATTTACACAAGATAGGATCGAAAACAGATTGCACTATAGAGGGATTAGTCTCCTGTCCACAGTATCAAAACTGTTTGCTAATATCTTAAGAAATAGATTAACTGAATGTAGCAAAAAAGTCCTGGGAGAAGAACAAAATGGATTTAGAAAGGCCAGAATTACAATAGATGCTATTTTCACAGTACAGACAATCCTGAACAAAATGAAGTGAATCTTCCCACTTTCCTCCTCTTTATACACTTTGAGAAAGCCTACAACAGGGTGAACCAGCACAGACTTTCTTGTACTAATTAGTTTTCTAGGTTTCTTTGGTCTGGACTAGCTTTATGGACTTGCCACATACTCTGCTACCTGCTATCTACTGCCATATGAAGTATATTTATAACAACACTTTTTTGGTATCAAAAAAACCCACATATATGTGAAAGTAAAAATGCTAATATATTTTAATGTTTCAGTCTCTTCAAGAGTTTAATCAAAATGAGTCTATTAGAGTATCATAGAAGAGCACAAACTCTACAAAAGAACATTTTAGAGAAAACGTTTTCAATATTTTTGCAAAAGCACTGTTTTGGGCTCCCTTACTTGTAAACACTTAAATTATTAAGTACTTCTTACTGTAAATATTTATAGCATGTGACAACACTATATATGTGACAAGTGCAACATATGTATAATTTTTAAAAATTTAGAAGGTACGATCAAAGTTCAAAATTAGTTTTTAAAAATGGAACTGTCTGATGTCATGATATTCAATGCATTTTATTTTATTCATTGAAAAAGTTTGAGAAAAACTTTTGGCCTGTTTTTGAAAAAAATTCTTAAAATATTTCACTTTATTTGATTGGAAATTATAGGCCCACATAATGATGCTTGGAACAGGCAGCATGGGTGTGCTTGGTATGTGGATACTAGGGTTATGTGATTCAATCCTGTGTAAGGCATGCACATTTCCAGTTGTCATTGGCCTGTGGGACATTTGTGTATCATCTCCAAAACCTTGTTTATCCCCTAAATCCCTTGGGAATAGCTGGTAACATCTATGGCATGGTGCTTGTAACAGAACATTCACTTGTAAAAGGTGTAAGATGGAGCATGGTAGGCATTTATATAAGTTGTAGTCTGAGATGGCTTCAAGGGCTTGGCCTGATTTTAAGAAGGGTAAAGTGATTGCTCAGAGAGAGTAGGTAGACCCCACAATAGAACCACAGAAAGTTGCTTCAAGCACTAAGATACGGCAGGAGGGTCAGTCACATAAGCAAAATTGAAATGGTAATCCTATCGCTAAAACAATTACAGGTTATATTGATTCAAAATTACACCAAGTGCTGATATTGAAGAATTACTTAAATTAAGAACACATTTTCCTGTTTCAATACCCAAAGTACAGGAGAAGATCGAAAACATTTAAATTAGGTCATTTTTCAATATTAAAGTTTTAATGAACATCAAATTTATACCATATTTATATAAGTACCAGCATGAACTTTTCAGAAAAATCTTAGATATAGTTGGATTATTTTGAAAATAAGCTTCATATTTTGAACCCTCTAAAAATAAAAAATCTGTTTCAAATTTACAGAGTTAAGTTCAGCCATACTCATTCAAAATTACCAATTTTTGAAAAATCTGGCATAAAGTTTAGGCACTAGTGTTGTTCAAAGAATCAATCAGACAGACATTTTTGAAAAATAAACAAACTCTTCTTTGGGGTTAGGACTCCAAAATGCACATTTCTATCAAAATCCCTACGAATAATATTTTGCAGCATTACCTAACTATTTTGATACTAGTAAGAAGCTAAGATCCTAACTAGTCTTTAATAAATAAACTATGTTTTGAAATGAATTTTTTCATTACAAATGTCACAATATTGTTTATTTTTCCAAAATAATTCTTACAGCAGCTCTGAACATCAAAAATAGCTACTTTTATCACTCCTATAAAAATATTGCTTTGAGAATGCAATATTCATATTACATGAAATATCTAAATTACACAGGTCAACAATGAAAAGTCTTCACAAATAAAAATGTGTGTGATTTTCTGTGACATGTCCTGGTACCAAATATGAACCAACAATTTCTCTAGTATGTATAATTTTTGTGATAAGATAATTTTAATATTGCGAATTATCCCCAACAATGACGTATCTAGTCAACAATGAAAAAACATTAGAAAAGAAAATATGTGAGATTTACTGTGTCACATTCTGATTTTAAATATATGCTTAGATTTTCTCTAACACATAGTTTCAGAGATAAAATGGTTTTAATGTGGTGATTGTGTAAATCTCTAATGGCAAAGCTGATCCTTAAGGAACTGCTGTAGCTGGGTATAAAATGAGCTCTTGGTTTGACTAGCGTATCTCAAAACATAAACAAGGGTCTGAAATAGAATAGTTTCTTATGAGCCTGGAAAATCGAGTGCTCTCAATGTTCCTGTCGTTGATCCAAACATATTTCCCCATCCTCTTCATTTAAAGCTTGGATTGGTGGTGATTGTTTGGTGAAGATGATGGGTAAGGACCTGTAAACCAGGTAAACTGTGGAGCATATCTCTGTAAAAATTTCCAAAAATCATTGCAGCAAAAATGACGGAAGGAGTCTTTACAAATCCAAGAGACTTTTAAAAATGATGCGTTCACATGTATGACGACTCCAGAAGAACAAGATGTCTGGACTAGCTTTAACAGTGGGTGTGTGAACATTTCCTAGTGAAAAACAGATCTTCGGATATTGTTAATTGAATCAAGCTACTTTATACATTTAAAAAACTGGGTTGTAGAATATCATTTAAATTACAGTTTCTACACTCCCACTTAGATTTCTTTCCTGATCACCTCGGCAAAGTGAGTGTTAAACATGTTGAGCGTTTCGAACAAAACATCTGAACAAAGAAGCAATACTACCAAAGTTTATGGAAAGACTCCAAGATGGCAGATTTCTACTGGATGTTATACAGAGAAGATCCTGAAGCATTTCACAAGAGACATGGAAGTTCATCACATTTCTAAGTAAGCTTTATTAACATCATTTATACGGAAATTGAATATGGCTTTTTATAGTGTAATAAATGCATTCTCTACTGAAGAAAAACGGTGGTTGATGGCACAAATCTGAATACAAAACCATAATCTGTGTTATAAATAGGTTTAGAAAAATATGCTTATATTTCTGATTATTACAACAAGTTTAATTTTGAAGACCTGTTATTGATACTGCACCTAAAGCAAGGGAAAGCTACTAACAAGCAGTTACTTTTATAGTTGATTAAATTATTAACTTGTTATAAGATTTCAATAACATTACCTAAATGGATATGCTCATATCTTTCCGACAGAAGCCAGTATGTTGTTAATGACCATCTGTCTGAACCATTTGTAGTTAGTTCTAGCGTTTCTCAAGGCTCACATCTAGGTCCAATTTTGTTTAATATTTTCATAAATATCTAGTATCTGTTATCAAATATAGTAAAATCTTATTGTTTGAGGATGATGCCAAAATTAATGCCAAATTTACTGATTTTAATGATGCCTACTGCTCACAGGAAAATCTCTCTGCCTTCTCACAGTGGTGTTCCACACTAATAAGTGTTGTGCAATACCTTTGCCCGGAGACAGAATGTTGTGAGCTATACATATTCTTTAAATGGAGAGTTCATGATCACTATCTCTAACATCAGGGAACTAGGATTGATTTTCAACTCTAAACTTGATTTTAAGATACATATTACTGTTACAGTAAATATAGTTCTGAGTGCCATGAGTCTGATTTTGCGCCACACCAAGCCCTTCCAGTCCACCGATAACTTATTAATTCTTAATAAAACTTTGATTCATTCTATTTTAGAATATGCCTCTATTATTTGGTCCCCTTACACTGATTTATCTATCAATCATTTGGACCATGCCAGAAGTGGAAAGTAGCAGTCCATTCGCAGACTTGACACAAATTTCATAATACAAATTAATGTAGAATATATTTTTTCTCTGTTTTTTACTTTGGTTTTAAGTTTTGTTTCTTATTTTCATATGTAAAAAAAAAAACAACCACTAAATTGAAGTCCATTTGATATAAATCACTTTTGTGCATTTTATTTTCACTAAACCTAAAATGCACAATCTCACCTCCAACTGACAATTTCATAAAACAATCTAGTGGTGCTACAA
Organism: Gryllus longicercus; assembly: GCA_038098605.1. Classification (NCBI taxonomy): domain Eukaryota; kingdom Metazoa; phylum Arthropoda; class Insecta; order Orthoptera; family Gryllidae; genus Gryllus; species Gryllus longicercus. Next base: position 756,841 of record JAZDUA010000541.1, on the reverse strand, counting down.
ATGGCACAGACTCGCTCACAGTAAAGTTTTCTAATTTTCTTGTTGTAAACTGGTTTCCCCCTTCTCTTGCCAGCTGCCATCTATCCCCGCCCAAAGTACATTTTTTGACATTTTCTCACTTTTCCTACTAGTAAAATTGAAATATTACTTAATAAGAATATTAAAGAAGAGTACAACTTTGTCATAAATGGAAACTTCCATGAAAAAATATGAAGCCGGTTTTAAGAAAATGGTATTCAAGAGTTACTGTAAATGCAAAATTTGAAGGTCCTTTTCACAGAAAAAATTTGGGTTTTCGAATAACTTCATTTAGTCATTTGAGGTACTTCAACTCGCAAATGCAATAGTGTTTACAAATTGCTTGAAATGTGCATATTAACGAAGTGAGAGATATACATGTCTAATTTTTGAAAAAGAAAAAAGAAAAAAGAAAAAAGAAAGAAAGAAAGAAAGAAAGAAAGAAAGAAAGAAAGAAAGAAAGAAAGAAAGAAAGAAAAAAAAAGAAAAAAAAAAGAAAAAAAGAAAAAAGAATACAGCAAAATGAACTTCAAGGCATTATTAATAGTGCAATTAGGCACCCCCCGTTGGAAAAAATTGAAGAAAACATTTGGAGCTATTTTTGAGAAAATGGCATTTGACCATTTCTGAAAATGCGTTGGTTTTGTAATTTTTGAAAAAATGTAAGAATAGAGCAATATGGCGTGTATGTCATCTTATAGAGTGCATTCAACACAATTCCTACCAAAAGTTTAACGAAAAAATTTGGAGATGTTTTGAGAAAATATTGTTTTTGTAATTTTTTAACATTGCAAATATTACACGAAAACTACTAAAAGTTTCAAAAAAATGTACATGACCTTAATGAAAGAACTAACTATGGACAACTAATTTCATCTGAAGGAAAAATCTCCATCTTCAATTTTGTAGTTGTAGAAAGATGTTGCAAAATATTAAAAATTTTGCAATTTTCAAATCTTCAGAGTTAATTGTGAAAATTGGCCTATGCCACATTTTTACTTTCCTGTTTACGTACGTACATACAAAGTAATACACCTAGTGAAGGGAAAGTTAAGGAAAGTTATAAAATGTTCAGAAAATCGATTTTGAGATTTCAACGGAAATACAAGTTTCTGGGGCCCGATACCAAAAAGGCGTTGTTTTTTTTTCTTCAAAATGTCCATCTGGTGTCTAAACACAAGTGCCTGAATTTCCGAAAATTTCAAAATTTCAGGTGTATTCCTAAAACTCCAACATTTAAGGAACAATCTATGTTTTCAATTTTGTTGTTGTAGAAAGGTGCTGAAAAATATTAAAAATTATGCAATTTTGGTAGTTTGCACCAAATATTTCATGCAATATGTGCAATTTTAAAAACTTACAAAAACAAGATTTTCTCACAACCGGTCCCAGATTTTTCCTTCAAATAAAATTTGTTCTCCATAATGAGTTCTTTTATTAAGGTCATGTACATATTTTTGAAAATTTAAAGTTTTTGCGCAATACTGCATGCAAAATTACAAAACTTTTTCTCCAATTCGGCTCCAAATTTGTTCTTTAAACTTTTGGTAGGGATAGTGCTAAATGTACTCTATAAGATGACAAACTTCATATTGCTCTATTCTTTTGTTTTTTCAAAAATTATTTTGACTTGCCTCATGTCAATTATATTTATATTAGCGGCAATTTGTTCACATTATTGTATTTATGCGTACATGTGATTTAAATAATGTCAGATAAAATTTCTCAAAAACTCTACTGTTTTCTGTGCAAACTAGCTCAAAACTCTGCATTTTCAGAAATGCTCAAATGCTTTTTTTTAAAATTGGGAGCTGTTTTTGATTTTGAACGGATAGTGATAATAATACTCTTTTATACGATGTAAAGTTCATTTCAGTGTACTTTTTGTTTCTTAAAAATTACAAAAATGTAAATTTTTTGAAAGATTTCTCTCGTCATTGATATGCACATTTCCAGCCGTTTGTAAACACTATTGTATTTGTGAGTTAAAAGACTTCAAATTAAGTTTTTTGAAAACTCCAAAACTTTCAGTGAAAAAGCTTCAAATTTGAAATTTACATTTGTTCTTAAAAGCGAGGTTTTGAAAAACGGCTCCATTTTTATCAAAGAAAATTGCCACTAAGACAATGTTCTACTGTTCTTTAATATTCTTAAAATAATAATTACATTCAACTATTAGGAAACTGAAAAATTAAAAAAAATTAAAAAAGTACTTTCGACGGCAATAAATGGCAGCAAGCTAGAGTATGTGGCAAGTTCGAATAGCTTGCCGAGACAAAAGGAAATAGAAAACTAATACAGGAAAGTCTGTGCCATTCTGTAGCACCACTACTTAAGTGTATTCAATTTTTTACTCTTACAAGAAATTTAAAGACAAAATTTGGAACCATTTCTGAAAAAATTTTGAAAATGCCTGGGGGGCTTCTTTTAAAGTACCCCCAAATTTTCAAGAAAATTTTTCAAAATCACAGACCCTCAAGTCGAGTCAGATTGACCAGGGAATATCGATTTTGGAAAATATTCTACATATTTTAGGTGCTAAAGATGTTCACAGAAGGACAGACAAGGAAAAGAAAAATCTTTTCGGAATCAGGAGACCCCAAAACGTGTATATCCGTTGAATCGTGGAATTAATTTTCCGGAGCAATACATAACTTTCTCTATATTACACATATTACTCTGTATATATACGTATGTAATAGAGAAAGTAAAATCACAGTAATGATTTAGATAATAACCAGCTCAATGGTTACAGGAATCGATAAACAAGTAGTATTCAGAATGGCAAATCCAAATCTTCCATATTAATATAATAGGAATTGCCATGCTAAGAAAGTAAATTTTCTTTCACTTGTTTTATTTTCTAAAATTCGTTTAATAAGTTAAATGGAAAGTTATCCAGGATCTAATTAAATATTTCCCAAATAAATATTACAGTATCTGTTCTGCACAGTTTTACCTGACCCATAATTTCAATTTATTGGTGGAAATACTGCCTGTTATAAATAAAATGAACAAAGAATTTATATCATACTCGGGTAACAAAGTGTAAAAAAAGTTTGAATTGTTATTTAGCATTCAAAGTAGCTTCTTTTACATATCAATATATATATAGCATTACATAATGTCAAAGACAAAGTAATTCATTCTATTCATTTAATTATTAACTCATCTTGATTCCGATGGATTTGATTTCTTTAGTTCATAAATCTGAAACAAAAATGAAATCAAGTAAACATTCGAAGAAAAATTCTGACATCAATATGATCAATTTGGAATATAATTTCAAAGTAGATCACATCGTAAAAAGCATGAAAGTCAAAGATCAACTCATAAAATTTATACCTAGAGAGATATACTAACCTGTATATATGCTTCTGTAAGAGTAATCATTTGAGGCAAAATATCAATAACGTGAAGATCTTGCATCTCATACCATTTGCCACTGCCCTACAAAATCCAAAACAAATTAATAATTACATAAAGTAAAAAAGACCACCATTGCTTCTATATACATTAAAGCAAATTTACCTTGTGTAAAACATGAACACGATATGTGCCTTTCCCAGGTTCACCGTCATGAACAATGTTTGCTACAAGGTCATAAGTTGAATTAGGATACTTTTCCTTTATTTCTGGTGTTAAAATATCTCCAAAATCCACATTTCTGAAAAATTATTTAAATCTTGAAATTGAAACACATTTGAAACTGTTAAAGAGACTAATAAAAATATGAAAATATTTTTGTGGTTTTCCTTCGATGAACTAAGGATTCCGCCGGTATTAGCCAAGTGCTGGAGGCAAAGACCATTCTTTTTGGATCTAAGAATTACAAACTTAATTTCAGATATGGATCACCACCATTTTGTACTAGCATGTAGAACATTTAAAACATTTTAAAAAGTTAGGTATATTTCCAACATTTTTAGGTCTCATTTTGTGTAAAACAATTGATAACTGATGCACTTTGCTGGTTCTGGTTTTAGTTCCATATTCGCAGATAAAGCATAGATGGTTAGGTTTAAGCTTTTATATTGCCATTTCTTGTCATCAAATTCATAAATCTAGGCGTAACAACCAGCAAAGACGTTAAAAATATTGCGCGTACCTAAAATACGTAAATATATTTGTGATCATATTTTTGGCATCCACTGCAAATTTGCCATAGAATTCAGGCCGATATTTTTGAATGGGCTGGTAAAGAAAAAATCTCAAACAAATTTCATTGTATCAAATGAAAGGAATGTGAAAATGAATGAGGAGAGTTTGCTATAAAACTTTCATCTACTACTTTTTTGCTTTTGCTTTTTCTTCCTTTTTGTTTTCTTCTTGCTGTCCCAGCTAATATTAAAGTGGCACCACAATTGCAGGGCTTGCTGCAATACAGAGCATGTAATGCATAAATGGCAAGCTGGTCACATCAAATAGTATGGACCACAATTCAAACTGCTCAGCTAAATTTATTATACCAATTTCATTTCAATTAAATGGTAAATCATATCAGTACATGATGTAATCACATGCTTGCTTATTCACAGAGTCTACCTCATGTGTACATAAGGGTCCTAAGCATGTGTTTAGCCTACTTACTACCTTGCATAGTACATCTGTCAGGGATGTAGAACCTATTTATGGAATATTCAATTGGACAAATGGAACTCCTCCATTGAACCGTGATGCAATCAATAAGTGATAGTTGCTTTCCATAAATTGAGTTCAATTACATGTTGAATTTGGGAAAGGAGGTAGTATGATCTCATACCCTCCTGCTCACTCACTGGCTATGTATCACTGTTCATGTGAACTCTGACTTCTTATAAACAATATGTTATGGTAAGCCTCTACAATAAAGAGAATTCTCATCTCCCACTTTTGTGTCTTGCTTCGCATATCTTGTATGGCAACCTGAGTTAAAACATAATTTTTTTTAACAATAAGAAGCGCATATACTTTGAATTGATTGTAGTTGTGATATCAGAGGTGATATTTTGATGATGCTTAAATATGGTAGTTGTTCCAGTAATTGTATAAAAACCATACATTATCATTAATGATAGTGTCATTTTGTAACCACTTATAAAGTCAAACAATCTTAATACATACAATCAAGAGGAGATACAAAAAAAGTGCATTTATTACTTAATTGAAATGACACTATAATTAACGATGATTTATGCTTTACAAAAAATTACTAAAATAGTAATTGCCCTCTTTCATTTAAGTCAAAATATTATCTCACTGATTTTCTAGCAAGTTTGCAATCTCAACAGTACAAACAATTTGAAGTACTATGATTGATTGTTTTAGTGATTCTGGGCACATCAACCAATAGGCTCATTCATACTGTAAGTGTAGTGCATGTTTTTGCTCTGGAGATGGCAGTGGTCTTTCCCCGCTGTATGGTGAGATCCGGCTCTGACCTACCGTCAGCTTGTGGAGTTTTCATTAACCTGGTATCTCCCACCAGCGCGACACCACCTCAGCCGGGCCAAGCTCCTGACATGTGTGCTTGTGTATTGAATGTTAGTGTAAGGGGAGAGGATAGGACAAAGAAGAGGTAGGAAAGATCGAATGCGGTCCATGGCCTGTTTGGTAGGGTACTGTTCTGGCATTCACCTGGAGTTTATCAAAGAAACCACAGAAAACTACCAATCAGAGCAGCTGGCTGCTAAAATTCTCCTCCAGACACCAACTGAATTCGACCTCACTGACAATGTAATGCTGAAAATCCTGCCACTGTCGGGACTTGAACCTAGGACCTCCCTGTCAGAGGGACTGCAGTAACATCAGTTGATGCCCTGGGCCATCTCTCCCGGTTTGAAATACTATGAAATTTGCTTCTCATTGAACCAACAATGTTTATTGTAGTGTTCCAATGCAGTTGAGAAACAGCTATCCCTGACACAGTCTATATCACAGTAGTATTGACAAAAATCTGATTCAAAACACTGGTTTGAGACACGAAATGTGAGACACAAAGATGATGGATGAGAATATGACTCTCTAGAGCTGTAGTGGGTAATTCCGGACTGATTATTGTTTACAGTATCGAAAATGGGTGGATAATGTAAACAATATTGTATGTATAGTTCATAACTCATTCTGGTGGTGTGGAATTGGCCATTTTTCATATCCGGTGTAAACTAATACACAAAACCCAAATTAATGAAATAATATGAAAATACTTTTACAGTTATTTAAATATTATTTTTAAAGTATTTTTTAAATAAAAAATAGATAAAAGTTTTTTAAGCACATTTTGCTTTTATTACAATTAATTCCGTTCCATTGTTATAAAATTAGGAATAGGAGACTACACAAAATTAAAAAGCATTATTGTCTGATATAAATCTAGTGACTTGTGATGGATCATCAGCTGGACATGGTTTTTCAATCAGGTGAATTATGACGTTTTTGCTACTGAAAAGCTCTTGATTGGCAAACCACATCACGTCAAATGATCAGCCACAAGGCACTGTATTTATATTGGATAATACACTGAAAGAAAATCAGTTGCACTGTCAGAACACTTGGAAGATTCATTCAGGACTGTATAGTTTTCATTGGATACAGCTGTGTCCAATGAAAACAGAATACATTCCACAAATTTTCCAGAACAAGACTACTTAATGCCATTTTTCTTCAACTATAAGAAAATCAACAAAACTTATAACTGAAGGGTCTAATATCATAAAAGTTTACAAAATATGACTTAAAACTATTTGTGACTTACTTGACAGGAAAATTGACGATAGTTGGATTCTTTTCAATAAAAAATGTGTTCTTTGTAAACCGCTGAAAAGATTAATATATTTTAGTATAACAATACAAATGTAAATTTTGTGTAAACAATGCTTACAAACTTAAAAAGTAAAACTACCTTAATATACAGAATTAAATAAGGAGGAAGTTGTGTTATTTCAAATCTCTTCATAAAATTTTCTTTGTATGTCTTGTACTCTTTTTCCATTTGAGCATTAAATTTTTGGAGAAGAGTATAAAGGTTCACCTGTAATAAATGAGAAACACTTTTTAAAGAAAAAGTGATAATAATAACACTACTCATGCTGATCTTTTACCCCTAAATTGACCATACGTCTAAACCTAATTTTAGTTGACCAAGTTCAAATATGCACGCAATGTTTATGTGAAATGCTTTTTATTCCAGTCTTTAGAAGGTGTCTCTTGGTAAAACAGACAATCTAATAATGTCTTATATTTGCAACCGTACTACCCATGCACGTTAGTTTAGTTTCATTTTGTAATGGAAAGATGTCATTACTCGAACACACAGGCATCGCATGCATTGTTGAAGCTCTATGTTCCCTATGCAAGGCCTAACTCTACAGTGCATTTGTTGATCCCCTGCAGGAGCGGTCTTGATTGAGAAAACCCTCACAGTACTGTGAGTGTGTGTGTGTGTGTGTATATGTGTATTCGTATGTATGTGATACACAATTGTATCTTTATTTTCATTTTTATTCTATCATTAACCATGTCACATGGTTGCTGTCAATACCATTATTTACTATGGTTCTTGCCATTTCACATTTCAATGTAAACACCAGCACCAACATTATAGGACTAAGTCGACCATTGTCCGAAATTTGTCTTTCTTACATCGTTAAGATGAGAAAATGGTGTACTTTGTAGTTCATTCACTGTATCTGTCACAATATTAACATGTAAAAGCAGATTGAAATATAAAAAAATCAAGTAACACTAATAATCTGCAGCATATTAATTTAAAATGAAATAAATAAATATTTTCTAAATAATAATTACTATCTTCACTTACAAATTCAACGTTAACAAAACAGTAAACATGCGCTACGCGGCATGCATATGAATGGAAATCAGTCTTCCTTATGTGTAGGGAATTCACTGGCCTATGCACAATGTGCATGTGGCAAGTATGGGTACAGTCAAAGCCTTTGTGAAATATTAACGAATGCTATGGCACAGCTTGCTAGTGCTGTACACCACTATTGGCCTTTTCTCAGAAAACAATGCAAAGCGAGGCAGCGCCTGGGTGTGCCTACCCTGAGAGGTGCAAGCGGGCACAGGTGTCAGTGGAAAGAGATGAAACAGTTCGCGTGGTGCACGGGCTGTTAGAAAACGTTTGAAGCGAAAATATGGCTCATGCCACAATAATGAAATGTTAATAATACTTACACCATATGAAAATTGTAAGTAATTTAATTTTTTTTTTACTATGAAACGCATTAAAATAGTACATATTCATCAGGGAAGGCAGTACCTATGTACCCTACCCTAAGAAGCCACCACTACTAGAAATCCAAATACGCTAGCGTCATAAACACTTTATAGGACATTGATCGATTTATTGATCACCCACCATAAGTTCTAAATAATATACTTTTTATATTAAAAACTGACTGTCAACAACAGATTAGGTGTTCCTTAATTGATCATGGCTGCTTAAGTCCAATTTTAGTTATCTCAGGTTGGTAGTCTTTACTTATTGAAATAATAATAATAATAATAATAATAATAATAATAATAATAATAATAATAATAATAATAATAATAACGACAACAACAAAATTGTCTTTTATTAGAGGTAAGGCTCAGGCCATTAGGCCTGCTCTTCTACCTAACCACGTTAAATATTTACATTATTTCATATACCATAAAGAAGATCAAGGAGGTAGGAACTTTAGTTTTACTTCTGACATTTACTGTCAAAAAATATTACACTATATTTATAGGTATTTTCTAAACTCCACATACAAAAGAAAAAAAAGATGTACGGAAGCCACATAAAACTAGTACCAGACTTTAGTGACTGCCATTATAACCTACATGGTAAGCAAGAACTTAAAAATTGTATTAAATTTTCCTAAAAATTATACAAAATTCTCCCAATTTCTACCACCTCCACAGGGATGTGATCATTCACGAAGAACATACATGCCTTCTATTAATTTATTTACAACAAACTCGTTTATTATATACATTTTAAATAATATGATGAAAGTATGCGGAGGAAATCTTTGCTCAAAACTATGCAATTTTAACTGACTTATCCGATTTTTGAAAGGCTCTGACTGCTTATGAGAATACTTTGTGCCTATGAGAACACGTGAATCTCATGATTGGTGGCTCTCGTTGCCCCAAGAGAAAGAGAATCTCTATCACCACCTTACATTGGTGTTCGCCCCTCCACAACCATTCTCCCTTCTTTGGCCAGCGAGAATAACTCAGGCTCCGGCAAGAAAAGAGAGAGACTGAATGCCAGTTCGACCGTCTGTTGAATACTTGTGATTTTCAGTAACTTTCACCTAATCTTTAACCTGCAAAATTCATTACCAGTCACATTTTTGGAAGCGGTCTGTCAATTCTCAAAAATTGATTTTATCTTGCTTGCATCTCTGGGGGTCACAAAGCTCTGCACACCCTCCATGCAAAGCAAGCGTTGACAAGCAGAGCCAATTGGCGCACCGCCCACTGAGCCCTTGTGATAACCTGCATTTTTTGTGATACAATCCAAGAAGGTACAATCAACTTTTAAGAGGATAAAACATTACTAATATTTCCAGAAATCACCAGAAACAAGATGTGCAGACATAAATTTGCATCTTAATCATCTTTGGTCTGTGTATTGGTCAATGACAAATGATCAAGTTGTTGATTCTGAAAATGGTGGTGATTTGAATGTCGATGTACTGAAAAATACTAAATATTAATTTCATCTGGTTTCCTTCTCACTATTTTTCTAAATTCATTTTATAACATAATAGTTAGGGAATCTAATCTGTTCGCTTGTCATAAAGGTACTGATGTTATGGTACTTAAGTTATGTTCAGACAATATATAGACTGCTTTCAGCATATAAAGAATACCAGAATATATTGTATCATTTTTTCATTAAAACTAAAAATTTACATTTTATTATTTTTTTTTAAATGACCAGCTTTCATTATAGAGCAAGCTCCTCCCAAAACGGATAGTGGCCTTTATTTCAACCACCTACTTTTGCCACCCTTATTCAAAGAAAATAAATGAATTATAACTATAACATATATGTTAGAAGTAATGCAATAAAATTATTTTTTCTAAACTTTTTACAAAAATCTTAGTTCTATAAAGGGTTACAAATAATAGGGAGCAAGATGGCACTCTTACAAGCCCCCTCCCTACTAGTTGCAATACTAGTTCAGCAAGTACTATACTAAATGTAACGTTTGTTCAACGGCAGTTCATGCTAAAGTTGCACAACCCCTAGATAATCGAAAAATATTTTAAAATATGTGAGGAATATACAATCTCATTTTAATGATATTCAATATTCAAGATATTGCAGCAATATTGATGTATGTGAAATCATTTTGAAACCAAAGAGCACCCAACTTGCCCTCTGTCCAGCGTCTGGTGCCCTCCCAGGTATTGCACCACTCTCTTGACTCTTGCTTCTATTACTGCATTTACTCTTTGGCCCTACGCTTCAAGGCCCATCGGAGCGGCAACCAATAGGAGGGGGCTTTGGTCGCCAAGCGCAGCATGGTGTCCTGAAGGGAATCCCAATTTTCGGTCTTCATCGGATACTAGCTGTAACTTAATTTTATGAATTTTGCATGTTACTGAAAGTACACAAGTTCAGTCAATTATTGATGGCATTGAAAAAATTATTATGACGTTTGGAGAATTCATTTTCTTTTGTTTTTGATTCAAAATGTACATCTGATTATGAGTCCATTGTGTAAAGTTGGCCATTCTGGAAGGATGTCCCTTTCTGTCGCTAATGGTAGGTGCGTATTTTTAACAGAGAAGGAAATACTGTTTCCCAAAGTTTCAAAAATGTAATGGTCCTACTGTACCATGATGCTGCCACGGTCAAACAAACTGCTATATCTCGAAAACTTTTTTACCTATAGAGCTAAAAGGTGCTTGAATAAGTTCTTACTGTTTTTTTGTAGAAATTAATACTTTGTTTACAGTATACGGTACACAATGTCACAAAAAGCATATCCAACCACTAGCCACTACTTTTGTTCATCTTTCTGACAGCAAATGAATTCCATGTCGGAAAAATGTTATGGCTTTTGAGACTATCTAAGAATCAACCCATTTTTTGGTATCATCAAAATATAACCGGACTTTTACTACAGACTTTTTTAATGTGTCCTGCTGTACTTAATTTTATACATCTTCCAACTGTATACCTCCATAACCTAAAATGTATTTTAGTGAAATACTCTAATCTATAATGATGTAATGTAATCTAATCTAAACTGCTCTGTAATGTAATCAAATAATCTCTATTGCTACTGACACAGCTTAACGGCAGAAAGATATATTATTATAATTTTTATGTATAATTGGAACAATTGCAATAAATTTGTCTGAATATACCTGATATGTTGCACACATTCACCATTAACATTTTCCAATTCTCTTCCAGATAGGTTAAAGCAAAACTCTGATTTACTACCTACATTACAATGTCAACTAGAAATCTTACCTGAGGTATTATATTTTCCCTAAATTCATCTTTGAAAAGAGGAGGTGGAGGTAAATCACATGTGAGGTACAGAAAAGGTGATTCAGTCTGCTTTTCTTGATACTCATCCATTAACATAAGGGCCTCCTTCTGATCCTCCTCCAGTTCAATAGGAGGAATTTTCCGAGTGTAAATACGCATCGATCCCAAAAATGTCTTGTAAATGATGGATGAATCTTGCTTTTTAGATCCATTTAAGGCCAAATGTAAGGCATTTAGAAACCATGAAAGAAAATCGATTGGATCTCCTGAAATAATAGGTAGTTGTGTAATAATATATACTAAGCCAGCACATCACACAACAAACATCAGCCAACCTTGGCAGGAGAAAGACTGTTAAGCCCCTACAATTGAGTTCAATCCCAGCTGAGATAGATGCATTCTCAAAGGGCAGGAAATCTGTAATGGCAAAATGTTCTTTTTCTTTTTTTATTTTTTTTTTTAAATTTTATTTAAGTAAGGTTCATTTGAATGGCAAGTGAAATTATGTGAATGTGTGACAGAGAGTGGATAAGTAGACTTCCAATATTCTTTGCCAGAATAAAACTCATTTGCAGCATGGAGTTGGTCTTCATGGTTTTTAATGTTTCAGAAAGTCAGAGTCGAGGCAACCAAAATTCATCACCAGAATGGTGGCAATGCAACAAGTGAGAGTGATATGCGAATATGAGTCAGATCGTTTAACACTAGAACACCCGAAATTCTGAACCAATCTACCCTGCCCAAGGGTGTCATTCCAATGTCTTCATATTTTGAGCTGTTTTTTTGTTTTTATTACTTTCTTAATCTTCTTGATAATTTCTAATATTCACTAACAATAATTTTTTTAATAAAATATTTAATATTTAAGAAAATATACAAAGTAAAAAGAACGTTCCTGATATTATATATATATATATATATATATATATATATATATATATATATATATATATATATATATATATATATATATATATATATATATATATATATATATATAAATTTTGCGAAATAAGATACCTAAACAATCATCTGTAAAGTTATCATGTTTACTATAAAACTCCTATTAATACACAATCGTTACTACTTTATTAGAACCTGAAGCTACTGCTACTGCTGCTGTTAAGTCACCTTCTCTATCAGCTGGCACTTTCTACTCGTTGTTGGATCTGTCATCATTTTCATTTTATTCAGGTGCTCCTGAAACTTCACCCAAGATATCATGCAAGATTGGAAGAAACTTAGCAGAACTAAAATCTCTGTGATACAAATTTTAGAAACTCATCTACATAATAAACATAATTAATCACAGCTTAGATGAGCTAACACTTTCCTTGAAAGCCGAAAGAATACTGAATCAACTTAGAAACAATTGCATGAAGTGAAATGTAAACCTGCAAAAATTTGTAACTGTCAAGACAAAAACAAAATTAAATTGAAAAATGCAATGTTGCCGGTGTTGATATGTGGTCTTGGGTGCTCTAGTGTTAAGAAAGGTAGGTAAAATGTCTATGATGAATTGAATTCTGGTCAGCCATTTCCAATATGAAGTATTCAACTCTCAAATTCACTTAATCAAGAGATACTCAATTTCAAACATGTCATCAGAATTTCCATGAACATTAACATTAGTATTTGTTTTTTTTACAATTGTGTCTCAGTAATTACTGTTCAAGAAATTGTGTAGTCGATTGGTTCCTAATGACTGTCACCATAGGTGGCAGAGTTCTATGAAAAGGGAATGCAAACATTATCATAGCATGATAAGTAATTTAGTTGACAAGGAAATTATGACATGACTGACAGAAATGTAGATATTGTGTATACATGTAATACAGAAGTTATTTAGAAACAGAATAACATGTACATTCAGATAAGAATGTTTTTTTAGGAAATTTTACTTGCTTAGTTTTTATTTGCAAAACAGACCTTACTTGAAAATAAGTAAACTTTGTATATCACAAAAAGTTTCAATGGAATAAAAAACTGGCAGATACAAAACCTTGTTCAGTGAATTGGAACTTCTTCCGACTCCAAAGAACTACTGCTTGTAACATTTCATGTGGAGATACATGTGCCTTAAAATTCCGAGGATTCCAAAGCTTACGCATTAACTCCCCAAATCTTTGCACAAGAAGAAAGGAACTATCTCCTGGGGGCCTCTTTACACGAGCATAATTAATTTCACGGAGGAAATAGTTTCTTAATGGTGTTACATGAGACAATGCCTGAAAACCAAAACCAATTATTACTTAATAAAATATATACATCTATATTATATAATATATTTCACATAAAACTCATATGTTTAAAAGAAAATTATTTTAAAATAAAATTTTAAAGAACTTATAAAACAGAAGACACACTGAAGAAAGGCCAGTATTATTTAGAATTAGTTAATCATTGAACTTACTGTAGTATAGTTGTTAACTAAACTGTAGATATCATCATCATGAACTGACCAGCAATTAAGCTTTACAGCCTGTTATTATTGGTTTATTACATTATTCGTGGTAGATTATAAGTCTTCCAAGTGTTTCTGCTGTTTTCACCTCTTTAGTGGTCTACATCTATCTCTGACCTGCACTGGTTTGTAGTTCCAGATTAATTTTGGAACTCTGTTGCTCATTCTCTGCAAATATCTCTCCATCTTCTTTGAGAAAGTTCTCTCTTCTACTAAATGTTTGGTTTTAAATTTCTTTCTGATGTCTTTATTTTGTAGCCTGTCTTTTTGTGTGATTCACATAAGGTGTCTTAAATACCTCATATGTGCCACTCGTTGTTTCTCTCTCTCTCTTTCATTAACCACGTTTCAGAGTTATATATGATTCTAGGTTTAGCAGCTATATTGTGAAGTTTCAGTTTTGTTTCTGGGCCCATGTCTTTGCCAAAGTGTCTCTTAATTGTTCCACATATTTTATTGCAGTTATTAAGTTTGTTTTCTATGTCTTCCTGAGTTTGATTGTATACACTTACGATATTTCCAAGGTATGAACATTTATTAACTTGTTCCACTAATTTTCTGTTTATTACTCTTTTTTGTTCCTTACCTTGTATTTCCATAACATTTGTTTTCTAAATCGCTATATTCATGGAATATTATTGAGCCTCTTTAGACAATTTAAAAACTGCTCTTTGTAAATTATCTTCAGGATTTATTATGATAGTTTGGTAACCAACATACAAGATTGTATCTATCTTCTTGTCTTTTGTGATCTGTATGCCTTGTCTAACTTTCCTTCTCTGGTTTCTCACTAAGTGGTTAATATATATGTTGATGATGGGTCATAATCCACATCCTTGTCTTAAGCCACTGTTGGTTGTTATCACAGCTGATTTTTTTCTCTCTCTTAATAGTATTTTAATTCTTGAGTTCTTGTAGAGACTTTGTATTGCATTAAGGATTGATAACCAACTTTCTCCTCTTCTTGTATTTCCAAGAGTTTCTGTCTATTAACTTTGTCGTAAGCCTTTTCATAATCAATAAATATTATAAAAGTTAGTAGTTCCTATCCTTTCATTTGTCTATTAACATCTGTAATGTAAAGATGGCATCTTTAGTGCTTCTGTCTTTAAGCTTTAGCTAAACAGTATATACTGTACATCATTGCCTGAGCTTTTATATTTACCACAAACACCATTTAGACAGGAAAAGAAGTTGATTTTTTCTCAAACATAAATGATTACATCTGTGACAACACACTCAACTCCATCTCACTCTGCTTCACCCTCTTCTGACAACCATCTCTTGTCCCCTCCTCCTGAGAATTGTGATGAGGAAGCAGTACGGTAGGGGAAAAGAGCATGGTGGGGCCCAAGGCAGCAGACATAATATAAAGCTCAATGTAATCTTCCTCTACAATGAATTACAGGCTTCGAATGTTTTTTTTCTTTAGTTAAACATTCAATTGAAAAATTATTACATGATATTTTAAATATTACTAAACCATTTCCTGAACCTAAAAATGTTGCATGCAAACTTTGGATGCTGTAAGTTACAAAATACAGTTTACACATTATGAGAAATTTAGTTTCATAGAAAGATTATTAAGTTGAGGTAAAAGTTCATAGCTTTTGTCTACTGAAATAGTAATTCATCAATAATATACTTCCTTCTGTTATCTATGACTCTCCCCAAGAGTTTCAATAATTGAAGAAATCTGCTAATTTTGAGCTGGGAAAGTCATTCAGCCAAGTTTATAAAGCAACTTCATTCTAATTGAAGTTCCCTCAATGATAGATCGATAGAGAATGAAAATTTAAGGGTGCAACGTCAAAGAATAGTATTCATGCAATTAAGCTCCTTCAAAGATTCTTTTGTCATATTTTTGTTGCAGCAGCAGACATACTTTACAGCAGCACTTGAAACACATCTCAATTATTTTTCTTCACGGGCAACAAGACATCTAAGTTGTTGATAGTACTAAGCCTATGCTTCAGTTCTATTCAATATTCAGCTATAATTTTATATTAGATTTACTGGAAATTAACTCAATTATCAAAACATTCTTTAAAGCAATATTCTCATCTCCTTAGAAGTTTTGTTATAGTTAAGAATAATCAAATTAAATACTCTTGGCAGCTGAAATGTAGTACACGGTACAACCTAAGGAAGTCGTTTAAACTGGCACTTCACGCTTTTTCGGTGATCACTACGCAGTTAGAATTCCGGAGGCTTTCTTGAAAAGTGATGTCTTATAAATGTGAATTGGTTATAATGCGTTTGATAGATTCAAGGATGTTTATAGTGAACGAGAGGGCCGAAGGCCCTAGCCTCGCCGTGACTTGGATCCGGGCGAGCGAAGCGAGAAAACTCGCCTTTAAAAGTAAATTGGCGTTACAATGCTGTGGGGACAAAGCATATGAAGGGCAAACCATGAAAATCGCCTATCTGTAAGTTTTATTCATTTCTATTAGAGCACGTACAGTAATTAGGGCTTAAGCCCTGCCGCCATGCTTCTCTACGGACATACCGTATACTAAATTTTAACTCTCTTGGCTTTCTAAACTTCTTTTCATTGTTTTTTGCTCTACAAACATTTTTTTATTTTCTTTTATGCAAGGAAGATTGTAGGCAATTAATCTTTCTGTTTATCATGATCTTTGTTTCTTATTGTGTCTGAACTAGTCAACATGGCTTGAGCTCACCAATGCAACTGATACTTTTTGATGCTGTGGTATTTTTTTTGCTGTCCATTTGTCATTTTTAATGCCACATCTTGTCAGCTATTTGCATTCTCCTCTTCTTCTTTCCTGCACTTTTAATGTTTCCTTTAATGCTTTCGGCAGTTTTTGCAATGTGCACTTTTGCTGTAGATTTAAAGTGTCAATGTCTCTGACTTTTTTTTTTTTTTTGCATCTTTTTTGCGTGCTATATTACAAAATTGTGACTTTTATTAATATGAATTAAATTTCATATCAGTATAAGTGACAGGTGCTGTAAACTGTAAACTATGCAATAAACTAGTGATTCAATCTATTCTGTACCTATAACAATATCATAATACGTAATATGCTTTACTCTCCCTCTATTTTCTCACTGAATATTTGAATTATTAGAAACTACACTTAAAAACATATTTTTTTCTGAGGAGAAAAGTACAAAAATGCCTACAAATTCATAATTGTTTGACAACATAATGAACCAATTTGTTTATTAACGAATAATTTTTTGTAATGCAAGAATAGCACAGAAGCCTTGAAACACTACTTCATTCTGGGATCATTTTTTCAATAATGTTTTATGATACACTTTTCATTTCTTATTACAAAAAATACAACAGTAGATTGTCCTAACAAAGATTTTCAGAGAAAATTAGAATTTCACCGATTATAAAAGTAAGCAATAATTTTTTATTATATATATTTGTTTTTTATTATCTCTTTTAAACTTACGGACATATTATAATTTATTAATTACATCATTTCACTAATATATTGTAATGTAATGTATAAAAGAATACATAATTCCATTTAAATGGTTGTAAATAAAGGAAATTTAATGGTTGAATACATAATGGAAAGTATCTCTACAAAATTAGGAACCTTACCTGAAGAATCACATTACAATAGTCATTTGCCTTAATGTTATTGAGACCAACTATGCCAGGCAAATACATTGTTCCATCTATAGCTCTAGAGAGCTTATCACTAGCATCCATTGAAGATATCTGCTCAGAAGTGAATGTGGGATTTAAAACATATTTGATGTCATCTAATGATGAATCTAAAAAGCACAAAATTACATGAAACTATTGAAGAAATACAAAAAAAGTTAGCCATTTGCTACACACATATTAAAATTAAAATAATATTACCAATAATTTCATAGTTATCTGGCAAACAATAGAATTTCAAGGTGTGTAGATTCAGGTACACATGGTGACTCTCAGCCACACTGTGAGTGTATGCATGAGTATTATTGCCACGACCTAGAACATTTAATTTTAAACAATGCAGATGTTTAATTTTATGTACTATAACAAAACACCCAATTTACAGTAAAATCAAGAAATTTTTGTTCAAGTGGTTTTTTAAAGTTCCTTTTATATTAATACTAAATATTTAATGAAAATTCTTCGATTCTTCCAGTATAAACTCTAAAAATTAAAACGTTTCAAGAGACAATTGCAGTCAGTTTTTTAGGGGGATGCAACTGATCTCTCACAAAAACAGAAATACACACTTGGAAATGTACAAGTACAATGTGCATGCAAAAATTGTGGAGTTTAATATCATTAATACTTTGAGGGTTAAATAAAAGCACCAACTTCATTAATGGTACGGGTTTACAGAGGGATAACTTTTATTAAAGTTAACTTAATATAAAGCACAGAAACTATCTCCGATTTTCATCCATTACACAAATTGTGGAAGTGCATTTCTTACAAAGAGATAATTAATTACCGGCTTTACTCAGATTAACTCTGAAATAAAAGTTTTGGGAAAGATCTTTAACATTCTGGCACATCTTGCCACACTTTGACCACATCATTGTCCTGAAAATGTCATTGGTGTCAACTAACAGCAGCAGTTAAAATACATTTACAAAACCAGTCTTGCAAGAGTTGTACGCTTAATGTACTGTTAAAGTTATACTCTGCATTGGGTCAAATACATATGCCTTCAAGATTTTATTTTAATACCTTTCAACTTCAAAATTACCTTGAAAATATTTTCCACAGACAAGACATGCATACACGTTGATACGAGATAATGAAACAGAACACAATTTCTCGAAATCAAAATCTAGAACCTGTCTGTTGATGGTATCCAGGTACGGGCATAAACGATATGCTTTCGTTTTGCCCTTAGGAAGTTCTGAAACAAAATTCAAGAAAAGATGGCTGAAAAATAAGAAAGGATACAAAACCCTAAGAATAAGATTTCTAAAATATTAATGACAATTAAAACAGTAATGGTTGCTATTTCTTTATTATTAACATCAATATCATTTTCACTAATATGAAAATTATACTGTTTCAATGATAGATATATCATCCAATAACAATTATTGTTTAAATTATCACTGATACCTAATTTTCATTAAGATATACTCATTGTTTTCATATCATGGACTTTATTTTTATTAACGTTCATTTTTCATTAACATTTTGACCATCAGTAAGGATATTTACATTTTTAGAATGACACAATATGAAATATATGTGCGAAATAAATCGATATTTAAATTTAACCCACTGGAATCTTCGTCATCTTCATCCTCTTCATGTTTTCCAATATCTGTGTCTTCCAATTTTCTTTTGAGACTTCCGTTGTTAACCATACTTTCTTCGACTTTACTAACAGCAGCCATTTTCACACACGCATAAATTCACGCTATCTATGGATGGTTTAGTGAAATACATGAAAACATTCGAAATGTCGCCATTTTGGATTCTGTTCAAAGAGTAATTTGTTCTGGCTGGACTGCCAATCGAATTAGAGCAAGATCCATTCTCTTTGGTTTGAATCCGCTTGGCCAATCGTTTTGGTTTTGTGGAAACTGGTGTAGTACATTCTGTCTGGTGCAGTGATCTGATCTGATTGTAGCTGTGGCGTGGGCAGAACGTTCTACGTGATTGTGTGTATTTAAGGTCTTGAGGTTAGTCTTTCATGCTTCCATATTTATTATAATAGTGTATGTAAAAACAGAGATTACCGGTAATTACTTACCGTTCACTTTTTTGACTTGGGAAGCTTCTTAGGTTGTTTACATGCGCACGTGTACGGCCTCATAACCTAACCGGTGTCTTTATGTTAGAAAGTAAACCGGTATCTTTTTGTTTTAATGAAACTGTTTGCTTCCAGATTCATCATGTTTAGAGGCGGGCGAGGAGGCGGCGGTGGCTTTCGCAGTGGTGGCGGCGGCGGCTTCCGCGGCGGCCGCGGACGAGGAGGTAGTTTGCCGTTAATTTGCCTCTTTACTTCTCAACTTATGAATGCATAACAAAGCCATATTTCGTGTTACAGGAGGACGACCTAGTTTTGGGAACCGCAGCTTTGATATGGGGCCTCCAGAACAGGTTAACACATAAATTATATTTATAGCTTTTTTTTATTTTTATTACTCAGGCTTGCCATTTGTGAAACAAGTGGAGAATCTTGCTTCATAATGTAATCTCTGTTTCCCTATACAAATTTTCGTAATTAACGATTCATGTTGTCCTGCTTCTCTATCTAATTCTATCGTATTTGTAAAGATGCTAAAAACTACATTGACACCATTTTGCTTATCTGTGCAAGTGTTCTTGAGCCTACCCCTATTTTCCCCGATGTTAGTTGAATTAAAAACTAAAAGTGAGAGCAGTAAGGGTTGTTGATAAAATCTGTTCATAAGTTTTTGCCCCAATAGTTGATTATTTGTGAGGGTTGTTATAAGGGTTCTAATGATCTAGTGTCAATAAAATGCCAGAGGGCTTTTTGTTACCCAAGATCATTTGCATTAATGCCAATGGTACATGCATAATATTATTTTTAACCTACTTTTATTGATTCAGATTCACTAATTAAGTAGATGTTAACTTGACCGGGTGTTTCTTTTCACATTTCCCTACCGTAATAGAACATGTAGCTTTTTTCTTCTTTCATATTTCCCTTGCAACCACAATCCTTTTAAGGAAAATTGCACGTGTATATCGAAGGCAATACCAAGCAATGGGTAAAAAATAAAAAAAATTTGCATGGAAATAGTTTTGATGTCATGTTTTCGAGAAAGTCATCCCCTCGCTTCCAGTAAACGAGAGCTCAAGAATACTTGTGTAGGTAATACAAAACTGTTGATCTTCCGCAATGTAATGTTAACTTCAAAGTGATAATTTGTCTAAAGACTTTCTCATACTGGTAATTTTGTTTTTCATACTTGATATTTATCCAAAAGCCTTGGAAATACTTTAACAAGAGTACTTTCCCAGATCAAAGTTTGCAATCCCTATGGTGTTTGAAACTTATGAAAGGAATTTGTTTCAGGTTACAGAACTAGGTCATTTTATACATACTGCTCAGGATGATTTGATTTTGAAAGCCAAAATTGATGATGTGCCTTTTTTCAATGCTCCTATTTATCTTGAAAATAAGGAACAGATAGGCAAAATTGATGAAATATTTGGTAATATAAAAAACTACATGGTATCTGTGAAGTTGGGAGAAGGATTAAAAGCAGAATCTTTCAAGAGAGGCCAAACAGTAAGTTTCATTTTAGGTATTTAGTGCAGTAATAAAGAAATTTTTTGTATCTTTATATTTTCTTCTGATTTTGCAGCTGTATGTTGATCCCCGTAAACTGCTGCCATTATCAAGATTTTTGCCTTCAGCTCCGGGACAGAAGAGGGGTGGTAGCCGTGGTGGCTTTGGCAGAGGCCGCGGAGGCTTTGGCGGAAGAGGCAGCCGTGGTGGCTTTGGTAGCAGAGGCGGAGGTCGGGGAGGCTTTGGTGGTAGAGGGGGTGGTGGGGGTTTTGGTGGTCGAGGAAGAGGGGGTGGTGGTGGCGGCTTTGGGCGAGGGGGTGGAGGATTCAGGGGTCGTTGACATGGAGTGTTACAATTGGACTTTACAATTGGACAAGTATATTGAATGACAATGGTTGTCAAGAGGATTGTATGTAACCATATAAAAACAATTGAATTTGTAATATAATAAATGTATCATTTTTTAAAGTAGTTTTATTACAAATTGACTTAACATGCATTTCCTTACAGCTTTTCTTCCTAATCATCAAATTTAATGTGCTTGCCAAGCTCACGTTCAGCACGTTTTAAGAGCTTGTCCCGTCCACGTACATTTACACGCACTTTATTTTTCTTCTTGTATTCCCGATCTGTCCAAACTTTCTCCCAGTATTTTTTCTCAGCCTTGCCTGCAAAAAGTAAGATTATCAAGACTTGTAAGGAACATTACCCATTCTAAATCATAATATACACATCTAGAATTGCAAAAACCTTCATTAATGGGAATGATTAAAGTTTATGCACAAAGAAAGCTACAAAATTGTTGAAAAACAGCCAGGCATGTTGGGATATTAACATCTGATGAAACGGACCAAATACCAAAATTAGGTATTAAGGTGGTTCAGTATTGTTTTGAAGCCCAATGAAGTTTTCAAATTGTGGGACAATATAATTGTTGAAAATGTATTTTAAGAGTTTTATATTTAATAAGATCTGTTCCAGTATGCTGTAGTGAATTGTGGCAACGACATCCTGCAGCTCACCTCAACACTTACTAGCCTCAACTATTTTACATTCTCTGAATTTCCTATGTCACGCTCATCAGTACAAGCAAAAGCACAATGCTGCCGGTATGAACATTGCTTACAAGTCATGAAGTCGCTATCAGTCTTCCTCTCTCATACTCATTCATGTCATCACCTTGAACTCATGTTACATCATTAATTTCATCATGTTATCCTACACGCAAAGCAACAACGAAATGGGATTTTCGTAGGGGCCTTCAAAGATCCGAGGTACTAGTCCTAAGAGTTTTTGTTTCTGGCAAGTTTATGAAGCGGAAAAAAATTGGTTTAAATTTTAATTTGATACAAATACATGCATATTGTATAAAATCAACTAAAAATAGATATTTCAAACGCTGATGACGTAGCTACAAATACTTCAATCACAACAAGGCAGAAAGAGCTCGTGTGCCAATCAGAGGGTTAAAAATTGCAAATATAGCATGTGATATTGCATGAAAACCACTAAAATAAAAAAAAAAAGACTAATGTACACTACCTTAATCAAAGAACTAATAATGGAAAACAATGAAATAACTAATTATGGATTTTGAAAATGTCCAGGGGACTTCATGTAAAGTACCCCCAAACATTAAATAAAAAAATTTAACTGGCTATGGAGGTCATACAAATATATATGGCATATAGTAAGATGTGAAGTGAAACTTCTATTTATTGCTCTGTGACAGTTTATTGGTGGTAATCATCTACTGTTGATTGGCACATACTTGAGGGGTGCCATTCTAGCAGGCACTGCAGCGAAACGGTAAGCAGACATTTCTATTGTGTTTAGTTTCTCAGAAGCACCTCAGTGTCCCACTTTGTAACTTACCAGACTTTTATATAGAACTTTTTTGA
This sequence comes from Gryllus longicercus, assembly GCA_038098605.1. Classification (NCBI taxonomy): domain Eukaryota; kingdom Metazoa; phylum Arthropoda; class Insecta; order Orthoptera; family Gryllidae; genus Gryllus; species Gryllus longicercus. Next base: position 733,732 of record JAZDUA010000541.1, on the reverse strand, counting down.
GATTTCAATTGTATTTTTCAATTTCTAATCTGACAAGTTTTAAGAGTTAAAAATGTTAATGAATTTAATATATACAGCAAATGAAAGAGCATATTTTGTTCCTTCACGTCGTAAAATATTAAATTTCTGTCACTATTACAATCCAAGTTAAAAATGATTAACACGAGCAATGCAAGTATTTCTTTGAAAATTAATATACTCTTGAAAAATAATATTTTTTCATTCTTGTTTTTCCAAATATGTTTCATAACGTTTAAAAATTTGACATGGAATGACCCACAAGCGAAGAAAATTGCAAAAATTAGGGTAAAAACCAAAAATACAGGTTGATGAAAAACACTTGTGAATTTGCTGACATCGTATCAGAGATACACTAACCATGACACCTTCACTTAAAGGGTTGGCACTATACTAATGTTTGGCTCCCTCATGATTTAGAAAGATAGTGGAGAGATCATACCCCATAACTGGGTGCTGGTGCTTACATTTAAAGAAGTTCATGTGTATCTCACAGATACAAGGATAGCAATCAAGTGTTAAAGACATAATTCTAATCACAGAATGGTTTTGTGAAAGAACATGTACATGTATTTCCCAACTCATGCTTCTAATCTGTCAGTCCTGCATACCCACCCATCCATATTTTCAGGTACGAATTTGGTTGTAATCTCCTCTCCACTTGCATCACTCTTAACCATCTTTGGAACAGTGCTAATAGACTTAAATTCTGATGCATCTCCAGGTCTACTCATCAAACGAACCTTAAACATGAATTTTGTGACAAAGTCTAGATTGTTGAAGTGATACTAAAGTAAACGGAGGTATACTGAACCTCTTAAGCAGTGACCAAAGGCTCTGATGAAATTTTGCTAGGAGTCTACATAATCAATGCTAATTTTGGTGAGTAATTAAATACATCCCTTATAATAGTTTTTATTACATTAAAAAGTTTTGTTATTGTGGAAATTATTGAAAGGTAGTATTGATTGTTCATTTTTGCTGAATCTGGTTAATTTTAAGGTTACGGCTCCATCACGGTATTATTGAATTTGTTTTTGATCTTTTTATTGAGAATGATGCTAACTTTGAATGTGAATTGCAGAGCAAAATACTGAAATTTGAATCATCAATGTTATATTTTATTCACTTTATTTTTAGAATTTTATAGTTCCTTTTTATTTTTATTCTTTTATGATGTTCTATGCAGTGATATTAAGTTCCTTACATATAATCTGTATAATTTTCTTGTGTATACAATTGGACAAAGTGTATGTTAACAAATAAATAAATGAAAAGAAACAAGAAAAACTTCATTCCTTAATTCCTGAGTTGAATGGCCTAGAATTAACTTCAGATCAATTTCATGCATACTCCCAGAACCTTGGTAAGTCCCTACATAAGAAAAGCAGGGGTTTTGCAAACTTTAGAAAATACAGCAGTATTCTGCAACACCCTCTGCTTTAATGTGACAAAGAAGACACATTATTTTATAAAGAGACCTATTGAAATAATTTGATGTTATACTGAAACAAATTATGACACTGACGTAAACTGGCAATAAATTCAGTCACATAAATATACAGACTCGGCTGTTATCTTTAACACTTGTCTCACGTAATACAGGTTAATTACGTAATGAGCTTCACTGCTTAAAAATTTACAATGGAATAATCAAATCTTTCAATGAAAATTGGCTGATTGAGCAGGTTTTAATGGATATGAAAATATAAAATTGTGCATGATTTGACCTTCCTCCTTAAATGCCTTGTTCATAAATAAAGAGAATGCACAAAATGTAAGTACATCAGTTATACTACCTTCAAGTATTTGCATGCTGTCCCATGGTTTTGTACCAATTAGCTTCTGTGCTACTTCAGCTGAATCGCAACGAATATGCACTTCTGAACTTCCTTCAGTTGCATCAACATATACAACACCTGGATGAGATTTTGCTTCCGTCTGTAAGAGAAGATAAACCAAATTAATTTTGCATTTAAGCAACCTGTTTTAGTCGATTGATATCCTCAAAATTATTAGTATTCTCAATCGGTATAAACTGATATTCTCAAAAATATCACCCTGTAACTGACAACAAATGAAGCATCATGACATTGTAAGTTAATTTTTTTTAAATTATATAGTACCTTAATGCTAAAATATAATATAGGTAATATATAAAATTAAAATATTTGTAAAATGTAAACAAGTGCCTAAGAACTTTCTCTGTTTCTCTTGAATCTAGATTTTCTCGATACTAATGTAGTAAAATCTAAGCCAGAATTCATCGGGTCACAAAACAAATTCCAGTTTAGAGAGGTTTCATTTTATGCAAAGTCATATTTTATGACACATTGCTGCAGCTAAACAGCTAATCAAAGAGGTTGATTAGTGCAGCCGGCACCTGTACATGGCAGTGGGTCTCAGGAGGTTGGTGTAGGCAAGCTGGGTTAACAAGAATATGTTGCTGGCCAAGATATGTGGCTGGACAGCTTTGATAATTGGGTGGGAGAGTCATGGACACGTGCACGAGGCGCTGTACTTGTTATAGTTAAAAAGATTATCCTTAGGAACGTTATGAACAAGGAATATTTACTGTGTTACCAAGCTTATTGAAATTAAAATAGTTATACGAAGTTGATAAGATTTTTTGATTGTGAGAACATAAAACTTGAGATATTGACTTTTCTGCTCAGAAAGTTGTCAATTACATGACTTTATAACTATCAATATACTCTGATACTCTTGCATGGCCTTGAGCAATGCATCTCTGGCCAAGGGGTTATGATTTTCAATGCAGGACAGGGAGACCCGTGCAAAGAAGCCATGACCGTACACCTTCCCCTCGCTGAGGAGTAGAGAGGGAGGAAAATCCCCTATGGCCTACGCCTCGCGAGACAAGCGACCACAGGTCAAAGATATGTTCTGGTTAGGGTAGATCATCTTTAGGAAGATTCACAAAACATCTAATATTTAGAATAAAACACTGTCTTTGCCCTCAAAATAAAGTGCTTGGCGGAGGGTAAAACAATGCTGCACTATTTTTTCATTTGTTTTACTTTTCTCCTGCACAATCTGTCGCTAATTTTGATGTAGATCATTTTGATTTGGGAAAGCGTGAGAAAGCTGTGAACTCATTGAATATGAACAAAGGTACACAAACAAGGTCTAAAGTTGGCATTTTCTAGCACCAATAATTAAAAGCAGATTAATGAAGTGTGAAACAAGGTAAGGTAGTTGTAAGGTATCAAATACCGATTTGAAATTTCATTAGAAAGTAATTGATAATTTATTACTCACTAAAATTAATTAAACTATTATTAATCAATTAAAGAGAAATAATAACCATCATATTCCATTCTTTGCATCAGAAGGAAAGATTCTTTAAATTTTGTTTACCAGATCAAACACTTTTGCACAGAACAATTTATTCTGAACACATTTACAAACAATCTCTGTAGATGGTTTTCCGAGTTAACACCTTGTACATCTTCACTTTATCAATGACTCTTCAGCTACTTTTTATTAATTTTGTTACATTCTACATTTTAAGAGCATAGTACTGAAATAAAGAAGAATCTTGAGAATATTCTGCTGTATATTTTTGGTGAGTGTTTCACAACGGGATTTAAAAAATTAATCTATTGCTCAAAAAGATACACGATAGAACAACAGCCTAATTTAACAAATGGATGAGTTATAACCAGAACGGTATAATGACATTTTATAAATTCTGAGAAATCTGTTTGTTAAAGTCAAAATCACAGTAAAGTCAAGGTGCTTTGTTTCATCATTAAAAGCAAAGCATTTCAATTGTTCATTAAAACTACGAAAGTACATTGGCACTGAAATACAGCTTAAAATAAACACATTTTTTCTCAGAATTTATAAAATGTGAATGAATTTATCCCATTCTGGTTTTAACCATTCAAATATAATGCTCCATAACAACCATTTCTCTACAAGAAAATTTCTTTATATTAAAAAAGAAAATATTACCTTAAAACCATTTACATCTCCCAAGGGTTCAGCAAGTTCCATATGGATTATAACACCTGGCATGTACTTTGTTTTCTTTTCTTTGGGATCTTCCTGTATTATTTGGTGCCGTTTCTCTTTGGCATGATGTGGAGGATATGGAGACTGGTAACTACTTCCAAATTTAACACGAGCCAGATGCTTTTTCAAGCCTTGCATTTTCTCTCGCTGGAGATTCAAGTATTTGTTGCGAAGACGCCGCCACTCATCTCTACCAAAGAAAATTTGTTAAATAGTTGTAAAATTGTATTAACAAATAAACCATTATTGTTTAGTACTTTTGTCGAAATACATTGTTACAATTACACAATAAAAATTAACATTTCACAATGCACGATATCATTAAGTTTTAGAATAAGAAATTTTACAAATCAAATTCTTGAAATGAATATCATTAACATAAAATTGTTATTGAACAATTGCAAGTTTTAAGTTCTTTTTTCTGTAAATGTATTAAAAAGCCTTCATGATATTTAATAACAAGGATGGCTGAGTTAATGTTGATTTTTGTAACATGCAGAAATACTTCTGCATTTTCTACAGGCCAATAACAAAAACAAACCGTGTATTCTCTTACACTCCCTTACATAAAAATATATCTTGCCAATATGAATTTGGAAATCGTGAAATGGAAATGTTTTGGGGGTGGTGTAATTACAGATGTATCAGGTACTGAAGTTTAACACTAGAACGCCCAGCGGAGTCGTTTTGACTCCAAGCCTTCAATGATACTTATTAAAAGGAAATTTTGCAAAAATATTTATCAATGTTACTAAAACATTATTAAAAATATCTTTTTACTGTATAAGAGTAGTATTACATCTCAGTTAAAATATATTTTAAAAAATTTATGTCATTGTTCAGCGGAATGGACCTTAAACATACATCTTGAACAGAATGCGCAAGTAAACAGACAAAATATTATGTTGAAAAGTAAACTTTTATATACGAGTAATATTTGTGTAACAATAACAATAGAAACATTGTATTAACATTAAATTTTAAGCAAAAGCAGTTTCACACCAAAAATATATTTTCTTTGCAATTCACATCCTATACTACCTTGCAATATGTAAAATTTATTTATACTTTTAACTTATTATAAACAAACATACATGTTACTAATTAATATTAGTTTCACACCGATAGGAACTCTGTAGGTATTACATGACAATTCTAAGATAAATTTAATCCCATGTTCTAAATGGCTCTCAGTTCTTGTTCAGGATTTCATTGTATTTATTTTTCCTACATTACTGACTTCACTACGCATGCAGCATAAAATATGTACAGTTGAAAGATTCAAACTTTTAATGACTTGTGTTAACCACAATTGTCAAGCATATTTTGTAGAATACAATCCAGACGTTTGATACTATAGAATACTATCCAGACATCTGCTTCGTATTCTGATGTAAGGTTCGCGACTACATTTTCCCAGTGTTTTCCTCTACTTCCTCCCCAACTCCCCTCCTACAATCCAAATATTTCCAATGAATGCATGCATGTTTTTAGTGATCATCAGGTCACAATTCTTTGCTGCTTTAATTCAGTTTTATGCCATGAACTCTGTAAATACATCAAGTTTGGAAGGAAAAAATCTGTTGCATCAATTATATTCCTCTGACATAATATGGGTATTTGTAAATCAATAGATTCATACAAAAGAAAAATATTGTTTCACATGAAATTAGAGAAATTAGCTGTTATTATTTCTCGAACATCTTAATTATTTGAAAATTATTAAACACGACAGAGGCGAAATAAACAAATATTTCTGACCAAATCATCACCATCTTGAGTCCAGAATTTCCTGCTGTACATGAAAATTCTGTTCCAAACTCTAATATTGATCTTCATCTAAATGATTTGAAGATATCACAATGCTTGTTCTTTCATGTGATAATAATTTGCTTTTCGAAACTCAGAAGTATTTGCTGTACTGTGACAAGGCATCTCAAGATTCATGACTGCATGTATTTGCAAGACCATACAATAATATAAACCAGAAGGAATGCTCACACACTTGTTCAGAAGGTATCTGAAATACTAAGAGACCCATTTAAACGTTTTAAATGTGGAAATATATGAAACCGAAGCTACAAGATTGGGTCAGTGTCCAAGGAGTCGAATTTATGCCCCGTGGACATTCTAGATAAATTCAAGTATTTTTCATTAAATATTTTTTTTTACATGATTCTATTCTTAACATACTGTAAATATGTGAAAATGATGAAAAGTCACGAAAACAAAAAATCCTACCTTCAAAAAAAAGAAGTTAGAAGGGCATAAAGAAAGCCAGGAGTTGAAATGACTCCCCTGGGCATTATAGTTAAATGAATTGTGGATTTCTGAAAGAGATACCATAAAAATAGGATTCTTTCAGATAGAAAAAAAATTAATAAGAACTGCAATTTGTTCTCATTTGAAATTTCCATGGTATTTTCATCAACTGCACATGGGACATTCCACTGTGCATACTAATGACAATTTGTCGATCCCTCTCAGCATCCACAAGTACTTGTCAGACCTCACTCTCTTTGGAATTAACGTTTATACAACAAGAACAATTTGTATACTCAATGAAAAATTAGCATATAAATATCTTGATCAATGTGTTTTTCAATTTAAAGTGCACATTGCTTACAAATGGCACACTTTTTAATTAAAATAAGCAACTCAAATACTTATTACAAGTGAGAGGGATTCCACTTACTTTGAGATGATACGAAGTCCCAAAGATGCAGGATCGTTTTCCTTTTTGTCTAAATTCTTCTTTTTGTTTTTGGTCCTCTTTCTAGCTCGTTGCTTCTTATCAGATTTCTCCAATACAGTTCCAGTTTCATCACAGAAATTATTTTCTTCATCATCACCTACTTCTTCCTCTGTCTGCTTCTGGATCTTCTCTGAAGTGCCTGTAGATACAAGTAGTCACCATGAGTTCAGGTGAGGCAGAGAGACAGTAGCCAACTATGCAGCAGCAGCATACCTTCATCATCAGCATCTTCCACCTCTTTGTCAGCATCGTTTTCAACTTCACACCGTTTCTTCTTTTTACTCTTCTTTGGCTGCTGCAAGTCATTGCAGTCTTCTAATTCATCCTCCATTTCTTCTGGGTTTCTTTTTGCTTCCTTTGTACCATCCTCTACTTGATGCTTTTTCTTCTTATTTTTGACCATTGTTGATACTTCACTTTCTCCAGTCTCCTCTTTTCCCTCGTCAATTACTTCAAGATTTTTCTTTTTCTTCTTTTTATTAGAGACATCATCAGAGGAGGCTTCTCTGTTGCAATATTTTCCCTCAGACAGATACTCAGCATTTTCTGTTTCATGCTTTCTTTTCTTATTTTTCTTGGTTTTGCCTGATTCGGTATTCTCACTTTCTAACACATTGTTTTCTAAGTGTTCTGGCTGGTTATCGTCTGAATTTAGCAGATCCTTTTTCTTCTTCTTTTTCCTAGATATTTCCCCTTCCTGGTGCTCATCAACTTCAATTTTTAACTTTTTTGACTTAGGCTCTTCATTTTCTGCTACTTCTTTCTCATGCTCAAAACCATCTTCTCTTTCTCTTATATCTTCACTATTCATTTTATTTTTTTTCTTGAGCCGTTTCTCTGGCATGTCAGATTCACCTTTGTTATTCTCATTATGCTCTTCTGAGTCATCTGCTTCAAAGGTTGCAATGCTGCATAACTCCTCTGGATTCATTTGAGGTGGAAGGCAACACCCAGCAGAGCCAAAAGCCTGTAAAGAACTGTTATTTTGTAACATCTCATAATATATTTCTCATGCTAACAAAAGAAAATGAGCACTTTGATCATATATTGGGCACAAGAACATACATTGGGATCATATACAAGATATACAACAGCCATAAGAGGAAACTAAATAGCACAACTTTAATTAACATTAAATCATCATTTTTGCATATCCACTAAGTCAACACTTAAATAGTTTTGTTAATAATGCACAATTCATGAGAGATCATTGTTTCATAACTTAGACATTTTTACACCACTCTTCTTTGATTTTACACAGTATTTCTTTCTAAGGCATTGATTTAGAAAATAATTAGTTAATGAATTTGGCCGATTGATGCTGAAAATTGAAGAGAATAGAACATTCATCAAAAATCACATAGAATCATTGAAATATTTGTTTGGCAAGTCTTATCTGAAAATAAAAACTTAAGAGAATTCCATAATACATCATCTTGTTTTAGAATTTCTATTTAAACAATTCACCATTTTACTTAAGATACTTTTGTGTCTGCTGTGATCTCTATTACAAGTTTGTAGCAGGAATATAAGTATTAGAAATCTCAAACTGTTGCAATGGATGTTCATAAAAATCAACAACAGTTTTCTGAAAAAATTAAATGACTTTTTGATTCATGTAACACTGAGGAATGTCCAAAATAAGATTGAATATTAACAGTAAACAAATCACACAGACATAAAATGCAAAGGGTTTTGCAGCTGACATGAAAAAATTATTTAGAAGTCTGAACAAATGCAATTTTTTTGCATGAAAGAAGGTAAACAAATCTTGTCCATTAATAATCGTGCGAAAGATAAAAAGCACGTACAGATCAACAAATAATAAATATTTACAAATAAAGTAAAGATACAAATTGATAATTTCAGAAGTTCTTCTGAATCTGGAAACTTAAAAATGTAATACATTATATGTGAATGATTTAGGATGGAGTGCTAGTTCATAAATTTGTTTCAACTAAAAATACAATATGAAAGAGTTAATGAATACATTTAAAAGGAACAGAAAGAACTATCATAGTCATAAAAAAATTACAATTATATTATTAGTGGTGCCATACGTTAGTTCTAGTTGTTTGATGTCACAAAGACTGACGACTTTAAAACAAGCACAAAATTCAAGTCAGAATGGAATTGAATGTTCTTGAGTGATGATGTAAAACTGGCCCAAGCAATTTTGGGGCAGAGAAGAAACGGTACGCTTCAGCAGAGTTGTATAATTGAGCGGATTGTTTGATGTAAAAGAAGAAAGGTCATATTAGCAGAGTTAATCGAGGACAGTACTGTGAAAAACTGAATGGACTAAAATATATGGGAGAATGAATACTGTGAATCATCGGTATAGGATTGGACCCGAAAGATGGATTTATGTTGTTTTGAGATGTGAAGAAGACATATACATAGGTATCATTATTTAAATTCTGAATTAACAAGACATTTTGTCATTATTTCTGTTTAAAAGAATATTGTACAATATTATACAATATATGTGTACATATTGTACATTACAAAGCGGAAGTCCGCAGGGCTCGATTCTGAATTTTGTGATTGATTATGATTAATAAAGTTTCTTTCAATTAGTTTTCAAGTCCTTTTTCGGTTGGTCAAATTTTTTTGAGGCCCCCCCCCCCCCCCCCCCACTTCAGTTTTTAACCCGTGGCCCCGGAAGGGCTAGTCAAGCCACTGAAACACAATGAATAATATCAAACCCCCAAGACATGACTTCAATTTTAATACTTCAATCTCAAAAATCACTGTCATAGATATAAGAAGAAAAACTTCAAGCTACTCCATCGTCAATCAAAATTCAGTTCAAGGAGCACATTGGAATCAAGAACCAGGTCATACTTCACCCCTTTGTTATACATTTCAAATATAATAGTCATCTAAGGCACACAAAGTAATAATTTCTCAAAGACAAAAGCATGGTTCAAATGTAGTTCACCTCCTCCAGAAACATTTGACTAAATTTCTGAAAGTTGAAATAGGTAAGGTTAATAAAGTAATATATTTTCAAGATGGAGCAAGCGCTAAATATAAATTATTTTAAGTTTTCACAAAAACAATGTTGGTATGAATTTTGAACGGCATATCTTGGCTACATCCCATGGGAAAGGCCTAGTAATAGAATTGGCAACACCAACAAAAGATTAGCTCAGAGAAAATCTGCAGCCAATTACGACATCACAGAAATTATTCTGAGTGGGCAAAAAAGGTTAGTGGTATACACTATGTTTTTGGCAAATGATGACTAGGAAAAAGAATGTGACATATTGAAATCCCAGTATGAAAAAGCTAACCTAGTTTATCAAAAATACACTTTCGTAGATCTATTTTATGCCGCTGTCCTTGACATTACAGAGGTTGCTGGCGAAAGTTAATTGATTTCAACTGTATTTATACACATCCCATTCTGAAATTTTGGATAATTATACAACAAAAGGTAGGGAATTTAGTAATAATTTAGTAATAATTTATAAATATAATAATATAAGATGCTGTGGATTTTACTGAATGTTAAACATACCTCTAATGCCTTTTTTGCAGCTTCTGGTGTATCAAATTCAACAAATGCAAATCCTTTAATGGTAGCTTTATTTCTATATTTTGGAATGGAGACATATTCTACCTTGCCATAGGCAGAAAAAATACCAATTACCCAATCATGATTTGCATCTGGAGGAAGTTGTTCCTGAAATTTACAAATTTAAAAATTATGCAAACAATGCAATTTACAACTACAATGGCGAGTCAAGTCATTCAATAATTTCAATAAACAAATGTCAATAATCACAGAGAGGAATTGTACTTACGACATAAATTATACAATCATCTTGATTTTCTTTTATTTGAACCGCACTAGAGCGGTAAACACATTTTCCATCATCAGTCAATTTCAAAAGTTGAGAAGAACCCAATGCCTTGGCTATTTCCTCTATGTTTTCAGTGAGTGCTCTTATTTTATTAAATCTCAAGAAAACTTCCAAAGGTACATCTATTACAAAATAATTAAATTTAAAAAAGTTTTCAATCCACTAATAGAAGCAATGCAAAATGAATGTCCTTGCATGCAATGTATTTGTCAGATACCAGACATTTTCTACTTGTTTAAATGAAAAATCACTTTGTATCCGACATTCATATGATATTTAAGTTTTACTTAATAGCATTCATGAAACATTGATCTAAGACTCTATATACACATATAACCACTCAGGCAAGAGTGCACTATCTATATCATTCAAGACATAGCATGGAAGAGAAGTTTCAGCTTGTTCAGAGATTATCATGAAAACTATTGTTGAAATAAATGATGTAAAATTACTCTGAAATGAACACTAGGAGTATACAAGAATTCTCAGGTCATTAGAAGATTGTGACAACTAGTTAATTAAAAATTGCTACAGCTGGATCTCACAGTTACATAGCGTGTAAGGTGCTAGGTATAATAAAATGATTTCCAAATATTAAAAATGAAACCTACTTTTATTTTGTTCCAGGAGTTGGGATAAAAATCTATCGCGGCTCAAATTTGCGTTACTGAAATAAAATTCCATTTGTTGTAAAATTTGTCTGTATATATGCTTCTTTCTTGGGCGTTTCTTGATGCTTGTTTCTGCAACATCCTCAGTCGTTGTATTATCATGTTCGATATCATCCATGTTGCAGTTCGTAAGCCGCTTGGCAGAAATCTTTAATACTCTAATACAAAAGAGAAAAATTACCTATGAACATGTGTTACAGAATTTCAACATCACTTGAATAATGCGCCAATAATGCACCATAACACTGACTTCTTTTCGCTCAAATTAAAAAAAGGAAAGTACGAACGTAAAGGTACTTACATACAGAAGCGGCACGAATGATATTGCTTATTCTCTCACACCGACAGAAAATCAATGCTGTACTTCAATGTAAAATCAAGGATGCTGTTTGTACAATAGTGCAACTCCGTAAGCCAACAATTTACTATCACTGATCACAACAGAATTCACACAAATGTGGAAATCAGTGGATAGATCAGACGACAACGCACTGTACATACTAAACACATTAGCTGAGTGAGTAAACTGGGTGAACACCAGTGCCGGCTACTGGCAATGGAATATTATCCCACGTTTACGACGACGCCATCACTTTACTACCATTTCAAAACATAAGTAATGCGAAACACATCACGCATTCTACTTTACCACCCACAACCAAACATTGGTTAAAAGTTGAAGTATTGTAGTTAAAACTGCGAAATTTATTAAATAGTTTTAGAAAGCTATCGAAAAACAATACGAAATAATAGATGTAAATTACGAACAAATGATCGGCAAAAAAAATCCTTATTCACTTGTTATTCTATGGAGCTTCTTCTTTGGTGTAGAAACGCAGCATCGCGCAGCATGTTTTGGCATTACATACGGGAGGTACGGATGTGGTTGTATTTGAATTAGAAGAAATCAGCATGATTGTTTGTAAATTGGACGAAAATGTGAGAGAAAGAGCAGTTGTTCCAGGGGTATTTTAACGCATTGTGGTGGTTGAGTGGTTATTATTTTCTTGGTGTAGGATCATCTGTAGTGAAAATGACGAAGAGCACTCGGAACGATCCATCAAAAACATTAACTTCAACGAAAGAACGAAAAAGAGCAAACGTCGTTAGAGTATCCACAGATTGCGTCGAGAAGCTTGTTTCAAGTGTAGTCGATGTAGCCTTGCAGGATGATATTATCAAGTTTTGTTCGTTGAGTTCTGTCGAAGAACAATTAAAACTTATCAAGTGTATGTGCGGTTCGTACTTGAAAACTACCGAGAGCCAAGAGAGCTATCGTGCTTTCGTAAAGTTTACTGTGGAGATTTACTTGTGTTCGGAATCGAAGAACCCAATAAAAAGTGCTGTCCCTCGTTTGTTGACATCTGCACCTGCCTCACTGCACAGCGACATCGTAAAGACGCTCTCTGAATGTTTTGCAGGAATGCTTGCAAGTGCGCAAAATGAGTTTGACTCTGTTGCATCGCCTACAACAAACGCCATGGACATTGTTGTAAGCAATGTCGTTATCATTGCTAGCAATTTTATTCTTGGAACCCAAGCAATAATGATACATTTCAAGAGTTTTCTTATGTTCTTAGTTAGATCTTTGGAAGTTTATCTTGGTGCCCTCAAGACTGAACGAGCTGCTTCTGTTAGGGAGGACTTGCATCGTAAAGTTCATAATGCTGCACGTGCGATTCTTCTACTCCTGCAGTGCTGTCATAATGGCAAAGGTAAATTTGTCTGCTCACCTGATTCAGATCTCATTCAAACTACAACAGGTGGCCTGACAAATGTATTAGAAGAAGTTGGGCCCCTCTTGCAGCATGCATTGTGTCAGCTTTTGATGCAAGAAGAACTTCCTCTGGATGTGCGTAATACATGCGCTCTGACACTGATATCATATTGTACTTTATTAACTTCGAAATCATGGCGACAGTTGGTTTTTTTAGCAGGTGGCCAAGATGTTCCTGGTTGCTTCCCTGCCATCTTAGGTACCACAGAATTAGCGCGCCTGTCGCTCTGCGTCGGACTACTGGGAAGCCTTCCAGTCGCTGACTTGGCTGCTCCTATAGGGTGCCTTCCGGTTGAAAAATCGCCGTTGCGTATGATATTGGAATCTCTGCTGGTGCTGGCAAATAAGAAGCCATCGCAACCTATTCTTGAGTTGGGCACAGCGCGCGCGATAGGCCAAATATTGCGCGTAGTCTCCTCTGTTATTAGCGTAAACGAAGTTGGATCTCAATTTCGGTCGTTAGGGTTACACGAAGGACAAATCAGTGATGGATATCCTGATGAAGATGCATCGGGAGACGGTACAGAAGACGCCAGTGTCACAGACGCCGTGCGGGCTCTTTTTCTGGACACCGGGCCAAGCGTTCTCCCAGTTTTATGGATGCAAGTGGAGCATTCCATGGACGCCGTGCGCCACACCGCCCGAGGGGCCATCCAAAGCTTCGTGTCGATCGCGGAAGCCCTCGAGAGCAAGGGCGAGCCGCGGCCTGCGGCGGCTCTGCGGGCGTCCCTCGCGGAGCTGGCTTCGTTCCGCCGCGCACGCTACCTGGCGCTGGCGGCTGCTGCGGCGGCCGGCGGCGGCCGGGCAGCGTTCGCGGGGGCGCTGGCGGAGGCGGCGGGCGCGACGCCGGCGGCGCTCATGGCGGCGGCGGCGGGGGGCGATGCGGCCGTGCGCCCGCACGCGGCCGCCGCCTTCGAGGCGCTGCAGGCAGCCGAAGCGCCGCCCGCGAGCGCGGCGGCCGACGCGCAGCAGCGCTGGCTGCGCCGGTGGGTGCGGCCGCTGCTCGAGGGCCTGACGGCCGCCGGCGACGCGGCGCCGCCGCCGGAGCTGGAGGGGCTGGTGGCCAAGGCCGTGGCGCGCTTCCCCAGCGGCGTGGCGGCGCTGGCGCTGGAGACGTCTGCGTCGGCCGGCGGAGGGGACGCGCAGCCTCTGGCGCCCGCCCGCCTGCGCACGCTGCTCCTGTGCCTGTGCGCCGCCCGGCGCCATGGGGCCTTCGACGACGCCGAGGACCACGGCGACGAGGACGACGTGGACGACGTGGACGGTAAGGCCGGCCTGGACAGTCATGCTTCAGCTGAAAGAGAAAGCTGCTTTGATTGATTGAATTTTTTCTGCTTTGGTACATAGCATTTTTAAGCTGATGATTAATCCATGCCCGTATTCTTAGTACAGCTCAGTTCGTTCTTGGCAAAATTTCATACAGAGACGAAGTGATTTCAAAATATTGCCCAAATTAATTTCCAAATTGAATCGAATTTATCATTTCTCGTGGAAAACGACAATATTTTTTCATGCCACTGAACTGAGTAACCAAACTCATTTGTAGCATGCTTTGATGCTGTCCATTAGTTGTCAGATGTACATTAAAATTATGTGTAGATTTGAATATAATCGACTTACAGTCTCTAGGGGTGCGGATATACACAAATTAGATGAGGTTTCCAGCTCAAGTGTCTAATATCCATTGTTAACAACATGAACGTGTGTCTAAGCCGTGCGGCTCTTTCTTGTTCCGCAGTGGCAGGCTCGTGGAAGGGCGTGCTGTCGTACGAGCTGCTGCTGCGGTGCGCGGCGCACGCGTCGGACGAGGTGCGGCTGGGCGCGCTGGCGCTGGCGGCGGAGGCGCACCGCAGCACGGAGGCGCCGTCGCGCGGGGAGCTGCGGGTGGCGCGCGCGGCGCTGGCGCACCTGGCGGCCACGCAGGCGCCGGCCACGCGCCAGCGCACGGCGGCGCTGCTCCAGCGCCTGCTGCAGCGGCTGCGCGCCAGCGCGTCGGGCGCCGCGCGCCGCCGCCAGCGCCGCCCGGCGGCCCTGGCGCGCGCCGCCGCCGCCTTCCTGCGCTGGCTGCACGCCTTCGCCCTCGCCAGCCTCTTCCCCGGCGCCAACTTCGGACGCCGCACCTTCGCCCTGTGGGTGCTGCGCCTCATGACGGAGGAGCTGGGCGACGAGGCGCCCCCGGAGCTCTGGGAGACGTGCAACGTGCCGCTGCTGCTCGAGGCCCTCAGGGATCCCTACGAGAATAACAAGTCTTGTGCGCTGCTTCTGCTCAGAAGATTTCCAACGAAGGTGCTTCACGTGCAGGACAAAAGCTTCACTGTTTTGGTGATGGGAACCTGTTTGGCCCTAGCCCGGAGCATACGCCCTGCTGATACTGTAACTGCTGCCTACTTGTTACGATTTCTAGTCTCGTTTCCTGAAGAGGAAGCTGTCTGGGCAAGTATTGAGTGGATGGAACAACAATACATGTTACCTGCGACAGATCAGGTGAATATTGGCAACAAGACAGCTTTGCATTGCCGGACCATCAAAGCCTTTACATCGCTTCTTACTAGACAAGTCAATGTAGCAAAGACTAATATTATGGCTGCAGTTGTTGAAGGTCCTATGTATGGCATCCTGTTGTGTTTACGTCTGCTCTTGGAAGACTGTGATTTGCAGTTAGTAGCAGATGAAGCTGAATGGCATGTTACATTCACACGGCTCATAGATGTTTGTTATGCTGCTGTGGCTGCTGTGGAACTTGTCGTTAACTCTGCCAGCCCTGAAGGGCATCTTCCCATGGATGCACAGCTCTTTACAGATCTTCAGAGAAATAATGCAGAATCCATGAACCTAATTTCACCATCTTGTGCCAATGTGACTGCTCAGCAGGTATTGTTGTGTTCTTGGAGAACTGTGAAGGAGACATCACTGCTCCTGGGTTGCCTAGCTGCACGTGCTCCAATAAGAGAAACCAGTGAGGCAGGGGACAAGGGGCTAATTGGTGAAGAACAAATATTCGTCATGGGTCAGCATTTCTTAAGGCTTCTTGCTGAAGTGAAACATCGAGGTGCTTTTGAACAGGTGTATGTTGGATTCACCCAACTGTGTTCGAAGTTGTGGTCTCTAGGGAAAAAAACTCTTCAACACGATAGTGGCGATAATGTTGCGCTTCATGAACTACCAGCAAACTGGTTGAATGAGTTACTCAAGATGGTGTCCAGTGCAGGAGACAGCTATATAGGTACAGCATTGTGTGTTACTCGACGTTCAGCAGGTGTACCTTTCTTAGTTCAAGCACTTTTAGCCACAGAACCTTCTTCTGTTACTGGTGAGACCAGTGTATTTCCACGCTGCATGGAAAAGTTATTACATTTAGCAGAAGGTAATGGAAGTGTCGAGGCATGCACTCATGCACTTAACATATTACGAGCAGTCTTTCGCAGTTCAATTTTGGTTGAACGCACTGCACCATATCTTGCAAATGCTGTTAAAGTTGCTGTGCATGGTTGTCATGTTGACACTTGGTCAGTGCGCAATTCTGCCACCCTACTTTTTTCGGTTCTGGTGACAAGATTATTTGGCGTACCAAGTGTGCGAGATCGCCATCGGTTGAAGCGCATGACAGGACGGCTGTTCTTTCATCAACACCCCACCCTCTATGACTTTTTACTTGCGGAATTAACTCCATCACAAACAGCATTCCCAAATAGCGCTTCATCTGCACCTTCACCAGATTCTTTTGAACCTTTCCCTGCATTGCTGGTGCTTTCACGGCTATATCCGAGTGCACTTGAAGGAATGGATTCTAACTTACAGCTGTCACGTTTTATACCACTGGTGAGTGCTTGTGCCAATTGCAGTTCTGAGCGCATACGTGCCTTGGCAGCTCGTGCTTTGGCACCACTTGTAGCTCCTACCGCTTGGCCTTCATTGCTAATGAGTCTTCTGGAAACTGCTGCTGCCAGTGATTTTGGGACCTGGAACATGCGCCGTGGACTACTTTTGCAGGTTGTTAGTTTGCTGCAGACATTTTCAACTCATTTAGCTCAAGATATTTCTCTTCAAAATAAAATATCTACATGGCTCAACTCTAGTGAATGGCTGCTTGTCTTGCCCCAACATAAAACAGCTAGCTTTCCTGTTGCAGAGGCATATATTCAGGTATTACAAGGTCTTGCAAATGCCATACTTGGACAAATTGTTATTGGATGTAACAAACCAGAAAATGATATAACTGATGTATACGAAGAAAACAGTGTTTCTCTGAAGGAAGTAGAACGAAATGATAGTACAAAAATTAATCCTGAAATAAAAACAAGATGGATGAGAGTTCAGTCAATAGTTCGAAACATTATTGAAGAATTCCAAAGCAGCATCAGCAGCTTTATACCTGAGACTGGTCGTTGCCTTTATGAAATGCGTGCTACCCAGCTCCTTTTGACACTGACCAGAACATTAGTCCCTTCAGAACTCCCATCTTTACTGTCAGATTTGGTTCTGTGCCACTCTTCAGAAATAGCACATATTAGTCTCTGCTTTGTATTGCACACCTTCAAGCACATTCCTTTGAGACTACCATTTGAAGAAGAATATGATGATGAGGAAGAACTGCCTTCTGATGATGCCGTTGAGAAAACTTTGAAAGAGAGCTCTTCTCTTTCCCATTCAATTGCAAGATTGTTGCTTCTTCCAGAGGATCAGTTGCTTCCGGACTGTCGGCTCTGTTGTTTTCAGCTTTTGCAACATCTGCCATTGATTGTGCCGTGGCTCATTCAATTGTTGCCATCTTCATTGCTTAGTGAAGAAAATGACGCAAGTGACTCTGGTAAACAATTAAGGTCATATAGAGGAGAAATTACCCAATGGCTGCTTAAAGAGTGTGATACAGATCCTGATAGAGTAGGACCATCAATTGTAGCATCTTTCAGTGTTCTATTTTCAGAACCTAAGGGGTTCTGTGGAAATAATGATTTTGATGTGTCCTTGAATGCCAATGATTTACTCAATTTGAGTATCACTATAGAAACTGCATCATCTCCAGAGTATTCAGTTGAGTTGCGATATGCAATAGCATGCCTCGTTACTTCACCATCTGTTAGTCAGTACCTTCTTCATCCATTGAAGAAGAAAGTGACCAATCCCCTAGCAATATGTCACCTTTGGTCAGCTGTTGTATTGCTGCTTGATGATGATAACCCTGAGGTGCGTCAGCAGGCTGCAACATTAGTCCTTCAACTCCCAGAGAGTGGCAACTTGCCAATGATGGAAGCAAAGGCTCGAGAAATATTAGTGCCCACCTTTGTTAAAACGGTTACTAGAATTTCGCCGTTACTTACTGCAGCAACTCTCACAATGTGGATTCTTCATAATTTCAATGTGACTTTTAATAAAGAATTTGATTCATTAGAAGAACAGGTGTTTGAACAAAGTGAAGCCAATGATTTTGAAGAACCAGCCTTGTTAGCCAAGTTGGCCTCTTCAGCGTTATGTCTCTTGATTACTGAGAATCCCAATTTAGCAAACAGTCTCCTACCTCCTGAGGTATACTCCTGGTTGATAACTCAATGTTGGGATGAGTTTGTTTCTCAAGAAGGAGAGAGCATGTCACTGCAAGCAGTTGCATGGTTGGCAGAAAAGCAGTTGCTTGCAATGGGAGTTGAAGTGCGTCCTGTTGATTGCACTAGCTTTGCTGCTCTAAAGCAGTCTTTGCATGTGCCTGCTCGCACACGCCTTGCTGCCTTGCGCTTGCAGCTCTTACAGAAGGCCCTGGGTTTGCCCATGGCTGCATTGAAGCCATCATCATCCTGACAATTGCCTTGCATTTCAAGTGCTGGTAGATCTCATGGTATATTTGCAGTTAAATGGCCATGCGAGTGTAACAAAATATTGAAATGTGATATAGAAGGGTGAAGATTTTGTGATCAAAAATAATTTTTATTCATTGTGATATCTTGCAATCATGTGTAAATATATGTATTCAATGTTTCTAATGTGAGGAAAGAAATTGAAAGTTGAACCTTGAATACGTTGAACATAACTAAAGTACACCTAGTGGTACCTATAAAAATAAGATTTTATAACTTTTTATCTTGAATGTTGCCCATCATGTAAATAGAATAAATATTGTATACAAAATTTATTTTGGCTGTAAATAGGAGATATTTACCTGCAAGAATGTTCAATCATTGAAGAAAGGGGGAAAAAAAGTTCACAAAAATTGTAGTTTTATATCATTAATGTGTCAATTTTGTTGTTTAATACGACTGTGCAATGATGGTATGGTTTCATTTTTATTTTTCAAAAATTATTATTTTCTTGAAGAAATATTATTTATGATCATTGATTTATTATTTCAAATAAAGAGTGACATTTCAGAGTCCTTTGTTTCAATTTTTACCATATAAAAAAAAATAATTGCAATCAATATCAACCCTAAGGCTTCTGAGGTGCTGAATTCTCCCAAAAATTTATTTTCCAAAACTTCACTTGTAGGATTCCTCAATCATTATTTCTTCCCAGAATCCAGTAATCAAAACCTGAGCAATGAACGTAACTCTCCTCAAGTCTCCTCAAGTTGGAATAGTGTCTTGAGCTTCAGGACTATTCAATCTTAGTGAACAGTTCAAAATGAGAAATGAAATAATATGGCTTTTATAAAGAAAGTTAGGTCCTTTGACCAATAATAATTGTTTTTCAGTGAAACAACAGTGGAAAGTAATGCAATTTTAATGTTGTCCCATTAATACTTGATTACATCTTAAATCGAAATATCTACAACTATATTGACGCTAATTTGATTGTTAATTAAAATTGTCATTTGGAATTTCTTCAGTATTCATTATGTTCTCAATGCATTCTACATAAGATGCATTCATAAAAACGACAGCATTTTGCTGGAGCCTTTTCATTTAAAAAAGTAAAGAAATCATAGTGTATCATATTGTCATGAACTTTGTAAAGTGAAAATGTAGTTGTGCTTTTTAAACATTCCATTTTATTTCATCAACATGAACAATTTTGCATTGAAAGAAATATCAACAGATAAGGGGAAATAGCATTTAATTTGTTGGGGACATTATAATTCTGAGTAGTGTTTGTTGTTTTTCAATGATGATCTTTACCCAAGTGTGTAGTTTGAGGCAGTTTCCTTTATTTTAACATGGGTTTGGATGCAGGGTCTAATTAATATCTTAAGTTTTCTAGATTTTGTACAGTGAATCTGCGGATTCTATTTACCTTGTGAAGAATGTAGGTAATTATTGACAAACGTTTATGTAGTGTAATATATTATCTTGGAAATAACAATAGATTTATTCATAAAACTATCATAATCGGATATTCTGAAAATAATTTTTTCCCTACAAAATTATAAATATATTTTTTTGGAACATTAATTGCAATTTGCAGTCATTCTGAGGAGAGATTTTATCCAGGGAAGGATTTGTAAATCTGGGGACTAACCCTGGTAAAGAGGGATGTTAGTAGTAACATTTCTTGCGTGTGCAGATGATTTTCTCCCCTATTCGTCCCAGTTTTTACTGTTTTTCATCTAAAAAAATTTAGGTCCCAAACTATGGAGTCCCTGGTTGAATATTAAAAAATTATCCTCATTAAAATTAATAAAAGTACACAACTATAACCTTTGGAATTTAAAAAATTGTATTTATTATAATATTTTTACATATTTGCAAACTAATATAAAATTTTGTTTAAGCATTATTGTGGAGCCCTAAGTGTCTATTTATCTTTTAATCCACCCTTTGTTGAATATGTGTCATTATACATCATTGGATACACTGCAGCATGGCTATAAAAGTTTCTTCCAAATGTTAACAACACTAATCTATAAGATTTTTCTTTCTTTTTTGTGCTGTTGAAGTAACAAAATATGACATTATTTGATAATGTAAACTATAAAATAGAAAGGGCTTGCCAAAATTAAAAAGATTCAGGGTCTTTTTCCTGGGAACCACTATGACTCCCTTTGGATCTGCCTGGATAATGCAATATCCTCATAAATTGCACAGCTAATGAAAACACCAAAACTTCAATTTTGGGACATTGCATTCTTCTTTAATACACTGATATCAAACTTTTCTGCAAATTTCAGCTCATCTACTGTGCAGTAGAAACAAATAAAGACACTTATTTTATTTTTCTTCTTTTCATTGTTTATGTATTTATCTTGATTCTTTTGTAAGTCATATTGCCTATTTAAGTGCAATTTTGCTTGCCAATGTGTCTGTTTTGTGACTCTCTAGGAGTTATTAAAGTTGTACATAATTTTTCACGAAAACTTTTGTAATTGTGTAGGTCCTCAGTAAAAAAATTATGTATTTATAAATTTAATATTAGAGAAAGTATAGAGATGTTTTTATTTGTACTGAATACTTGAATCTCTAAGAAGTACTAATTTTTATTTCACTCAGATATTTGTATATTTTGTTTATAAATGTGAAATCATGAAAATAAATGTTTTGATGCAAAAAATATTTTATTTTTTTTGTCATATTACAGTTTTTGTTTCTGCAGCTTTGTGCGCCTTTCAAGAATAACATGGATACAAGAATATATTAAACTGTCCTTTGCGACAGCTCGCTACGGACCTTGGCAGACCAGCGGCCGATCCAGCCCCTCGGTCGTGGGATAAGGAGTGTGGTTAGCATGAAGACATCTCTTCACCATATATTCTGGTCTTCATAACGTTAGGGGGGCTTTCTCATTATCACACAGCAATAGATACTGGGACATTTGTAAGGAAAGCGCACAGTTACATTATTATTATTTTGCCCTGGCCAGGAATCAAACCTGGGGTTGTGCTGTGGAAAGTAAGCACACTAACCAACTAGCCACCGAGGGCAATAAAGTCTATCAGTAGTACAAAATAATGTATACTGTATTTGCAAGAACAACAGGAATACAATATTTGTGTGGAATAAATTGTTTAGAAGTCATTTAGAGCTAACACATTCTGGCTAATGTTTGTACCTGGCTTCAAGTTATTCAAAATGGGTAAATAAAGTTTGAAGTCAGAACATCTTCTAAGAATGCTTTAGACATTAGCCATTCTAAGAGCACATTGGCCATAGGTAGTTAAAGTAGGTGACAAGGATTAGCAAATATTATATAATATACAGAAATCAGACTTATCAGTAGAGTATTTCTAGGAATAGTGAGAGACAAGGTGTGTAGTTTCAAGCCCCACTGTGTTGGTTGAATTATTTTTATTTACATGATACCACTTAATGTTACTATAATCTCAAAGAACGCTTTGTTACGTATTTTTGAATTGGGCCAACAAGGCACTAGCAGTCATAATTTACATGAAGCAACCTTAAGTCAGTCTGTACATTTCCTTTGACATTTTTATGCGAAAATACTTTATCATGAACTTACAAGATGCTTCATTCTTGAATGAGCTTGATGTTATCCTATAAATCATCACTCATCAGTAGCTTTATCCAAACCATTTTGATAATGTGCAAATTCACCATATTTTGAACAGTATCAGTAACGCACACTAGAATCATTCCTTTTTTATTAAGTAATTTATTGGATTGACCTTCATTTGAATTCACTCAAAGAAAATCTCAAAAGAAGATTTAAGCATCAATTCCTAAATAAAAAGTAATGTATTTTATTACAATATAATATTAATTTTGAATATATTTTTAGACATGTCAGACATTTCATTAAATACTCAGGAAGATTAACAAAAATAATAAAACTGTTTCAGTTTTAATTAAAAACAATAACAACAACCACCAAACATTTGATTATATATAAATCTACAATTTCTTCATATGACGACATTTGACCTCTTATGATGACATAGCTGACAACATGCAAGAAAGAAATAAGCTCAAGTTTTCATTTGTCCTGTTTCAGAACAGTCAATTTTTGCAGCTCCAGGACTGCATTTCCCCCACTCTTGCCAGCAGGTCACTAGTTTATAATACATTGTTGTGAGTAATCTGTAAAACAAAACAAAAAACCCAAACATATACAAAATTTCTTTGCTCCAAAAATTAAAAAAAAAATTATATTTATTTAATCTTTATTGAACTATTAATTTAATTTGTGTATATAAACCACATATGGAGGAGAGGAAACATTTGAAATAAGGGGCCCCCAGGGATCTATTGCCCAGGCTTCTTGCTTCTCTGGGTGCTCCTGTACTTTTCTGTAAGGGTTTTCAGTTTTCTTGCTTTGCTTTTACTCTTTCAGCTATATTTTTCATGTTTAGTCTATCATAAATGTCATGGTTTCTAATTTTGTCTCTTCTAGTGGGCTATCTTTGTCTGCTTCCAGTCTTTAGTATTTCTCTTTTAGACTTTAATATTAACATTGTAAATATTATTGATTGAACATTGTCATAATTTGGTTATTACTTACCTATTCAGGTCAAATTATTTTCATTTGTCAAATTGTTTACAAATGTCATATTAATTTATCTCATGGAAGATTATAAGAGATTCAGAACCAGACCTTTTTTCAATTGCCAACATCCTCGTACGGAAAACTATTCTGGTTTTCTTTCTTCTTTACAAAAGTGTGAAAGGAAAACAAAACACATGTATTGCTTTCTTATGGGAAAAAAGTACTAAATATAATTTTGCCAGCTTTGATTGTGACAATTTTTTCACACTTTATTACTTTATGCTTTCTCAAATCATTATATTTCTCGCAAGAAAAAAAACAACAAATTTTGAAGATACTTGTGAGGTAGTCCTCACTGAACTAATGAAAAAATTTAACTTTGGAAGTTTAGTCGAGGATTTTTTGTTGTAGGCAGTCAATGTTTTTTATATTTTTGATATGTATGATTTGATACCAAAAAACCATAAACACAGGAATAACACTAAAGTATGCCTCTAAATATCCATTAAAATAAAAAAAATTGAAATAATTTATAATTTTGTAGTCAGGGTCATAAAATTATCCCCCTAATGTCATAAATAAATACTAGAAAAAAGATAAACATTACATTTTCTAATGTTCAGAA
Organism: Gryllus longicercus; assembly: GCA_038098605.1. NCBI lineage: Eukaryota > Metazoa > Arthropoda > Insecta > Orthoptera > Gryllidae > Gryllus > Gryllus longicercus. The sequence continues at coordinate 709,614 of JAZDUA010000541.1, read as the reverse complement.
AGTAAAAACTCAACTCCCTTGTTAAAAACTTACCTTATAACCCCCACTAACAAATAAACTAGCACAAAGTACACATCGCAGTGGGACGAAAAACTCAACTTTTGCGAACAAAATTTGTACTTTTTTTCAAAAAATGTTTACATCGCTTCGGAACTATATGGCGCGAAAGTCCGCTTTCCGAAATCGTACACAGTGGGTCAAAATGCGACTTTGGCGGACAAAACTTATAAAAAACAGTTACATCACTTCGCAACTAGATGGCGCGAGAGTCCACTTTCCGAAACCGTACGCAGTGGGTCGAAACGCGACTTTGGTGGACAAAATAAAAATAAATAAAAATTATTTAAATAGCCGGATTTAGAAAACAAAGCTCTCAGTTGCATCGATCTCATGGATGTCTTCGGACACGTGGATCGGGCGCGTCACGGCGTCACGAAACGTTACGTTGATGAAAAAATCGATTCCCTTTACAAACGTCGTGGTGGTGGTGGTGGTGGTGGTAGTGGTGTTAAGCACATGAAAAGAAGTGGTGATGATGATGTTGTGTCTGTGGAAACCGTGAGAAAAAGCGACCGAATGATCTCGAAGGGAAGCTCTCTACGCGCTTTGGTCGACAGGAAAGAGAATTAAAGGGGTTCGTGGGCAGCGAATGGAAGGTGCTAATAGACGCTCATGAAAAAAAAGTTCCACCCAACCTTTTGGAGGTTTTACTGAAAATCGGTTCGTCCGGTAATAACAATTTTAATGGTAGACTGATTCGAAAGATGGGTCGTGGCACAGATGCTTCGGACGTTGTGATTAAATCGCAAATGGATGAAGCGCTGAATAACGTGAGAAGACACGTGGATGAGCTTTTCCACATTCATAAAGAATTATTCAAAAACAACTCTCGAGACAAAGATCCAGGCAAAGATAGAAGAACTGGAAAAGAAGATGGAGTAATTGATATAAATAACGCCTGGCTTTGCGAGTTCTTCTTAGTACTGTTACGGTTCGCAACGTGTGCACAACGACAAAGAGAGAGAGAGAGAGAGAGAGAGAGAGAGAGAGGGAGAGGGAGAAAAGGGTGACAGAAGGAAAAGAAGAGAAAGAGGGAGACGTCGCCCTGTTTACCCGGATGGTGCGTGGACTATCCCGGCGGAAGGGAAGGATATGTGTAGGGGGGGAAATATAGGACGTTCTTCGGGAAGAGGTATTCGAAGGAGAATAAAAAGAGTACAGCGCGGGGAAAGGAAGGCGAAAATGGGCGGCTTTCTTCCTTTCATCCCGCTCATCCCAGGCGGACTGAGCGCGATCGGTTGTGGCAGGCGGCACTACCGCGACCCCGGTGAATAACGCCAAGGCCAAAAACAAGCAACTCGCGGAAATGATTCGTCACAAGGTCATGGAAGACTCGAAGAAAGGATCCAGCTTGTTGCTGAGGGCTGCTAAAATGCTTCGAAGAAGAGGAAAGGGAGGAAGAACAAGAATAAGAAAAAAACTAATGCATAGAGTACCGCGTCAAGCGCCCACGCACTCCGAAATGTCGCGTTTTGCCGGAAAATCCTTTTTGGCGATTCCTCATTTTCGCTGTGTTTTTTCGCGAGATGTACTCCCGAAAACGGGACTTTGGTCCTAGCGTGAGTGCGGCGTCGTGAATCTCGACGACGCTAGCGGCGACGGTACTCATTTCGTCGCTTACGTCAAGCGCGGTCGAAGCGTCCTCTATTTCGATTCTTTCGGACTTCCCCCTCCACCCGAGTTTCTTCGCTGCGTGCGCGGGAGTCGCGTGACGTACAACACACGCCGAGTTCAGAAATACAACGCGAACTGCGGCAAGTTGTGTTTGCAATTTCTCTTCCACATTTCTTCCACACACTTCCACAAATGGGAGGAGAGAGAAAAAGGAAGACTAATCGGTAGGAGGGTTCATTTCACGAGAGACGCTGACATCATGCGCTGATATCACACGCTGATCGGAAGGGGACCGGAGGTGACGGCGAAGTTCGCGCCGGCACTCGACCTCTCGACCGACATTCACGAGATCGCGTTGGTGCATCTCAACACCGCTCACCACGTCCAAAACGTGAAAGAAGGACACAACGAGTTTCACTACGCCTTTCACCCTACGCCCGAGTCAGAGGAAGAAACAAATATGATTAGAGTGCCGCCGGGAACGTATACGTTAGAAGATATCAATCGTCACATTTACGACGTCCTCAGAAAACAATTTCCCGAAGGGTTCGCGATGAAAACGCATTTTTGCGACTTGAAAGCGGACCCGCACACGAACAAAGTCGCCGTTAGCACTTCTTTCACACTCCGATTCGACGGTGATAAATCCATCGGTCAACCTTTAGGATTTACAAAGAACGTTCCACCCACACCTTGGGGAGGGTACGTGCTCTCCGATCGAGCGCCGGCGATCGTGAAAGACTTTGAAGTGTTTGTGACGTGTAACGTGATCGAAAGCGGGCATATGAACGAGCGGAAGGCCCACGTGCTTTACCAGTTTTACATCAACGATTTACCTGCCGCCATCATCGAGGAAAGAACGCCGGAAAAGATATTCCACCACGTCACGAGATTGGATTGACGAGATTTCGATTCGTTTAGAGAACGCGGACGGTCAACTGCTTCCGTTGCATCCGGAAACGCCGTTGACGTGCACTCTGCTCGTCCGCCCTAGACTCTAGGCTAGTTGCTCTAATGGGCTTTCCATTGAAAAAAATGAAAACTATAAAATGGAGGTCGTTTCTCGTCCGCGACACAGAGTGCTTTGCCCGCTCGCCACCTTAACACGGTCCAGTCGACGAACCTTACGAGCTTTAGGTTATAGTGTTCTTCTCCAAGGAAGAACGAGAACGAGAAGATGAAGAAGAAGATGACTACAAAGAGAATGAAAGTGAATCATCATCATCAGCCTTCAACGGAATTTGTCGACGAACATGCTATAGACATTCTTCACAGAGAGAATCTCAAACACCACATCACTGGTGTCGCTGTTATGGTCACTTGCCCTATATCAAATCGTTTAATAATAACGATGAAATAGTATTACTATCGCGAATAAGGACGCCGTTCTTCTACCGTCCGCCAGTTTCCTCGTCCTCCGAGGTTCCGCAAACAAGCCGGACAGCACGGCTCGCCCCAACACAGAATTGGTGAACAACAGCTTCGCTTTTCTCTTTAGAGAAATTCGTTATTAAATCAACAACGAGATCGTCGATGTAGGGAAAAATCCCGGCATCACGACCACCTTGAAGAATCTTCCTTTGCTCTCTCCGGCGGAAAGAAGAGAATTGGGGTGTGCGGGATGCACCGAGGAGGTGGATTTGTATAAGAACGAAGATTGCAACAACAAACGCGTCTTCTGCGAGCCGGACGGAAGGTTTTACGCGATCGTACCTTTGAAATTGTGGATGGGTTTTTTCGAAGACTACACTCGCGTCATGACCGGCGTTTAACACGACCTCGTGCTGATTCGCGGTCGCAAAGATAAAAATTGCCTCTTTACAAAAGCAGCATCGGCAGAGGCAACAACGTTTAATATCCTCGATGTCATTTGGCGAATGCCTCATCTTACACTCAGCGACGCCGCCTCCCTCGCCGTGACAAGGGTATTGGACAGCAGGCGGCCCATCCCCATTCAATTCAGACGATGGGAACAAGAATTGCCTTCTATCACGGCAGGGATGAGAGGACCTTTTCCGTGGTCGGTCAAAACCGTTCCGAAGGAGGATCATCCCCTGTAAGTTATCTTTGGTATGCAAACGGACACGGATGACGATTATCAAAAGAACGCGAGTGAATTTGATTGTTGCGATATTCAAAGAGCAAAACTGTATCTCAACGATGAGTTTTACCCTTATTTCGAACGTTTATGTAAAGTAGCTTATTATAGAAACAAAAACTGGTACCCGTATCTCTTTGAAATGATAAAAAACATGGAAGAAAGTTACTACAATCGTCATCCGACATCGGCTATTACAATGGACTTTCTTTCAACCTGTCCTGCTATTTGCTGGGACGTCTCAGCTAGATCGTCTGCCGTGGTTCCTTCGCAAACGGATTTAAGATCACGTGGGAAACAGAAACACACATGCCGGCCAAAACATCCGTGTATTGCCTCATTATCTACAAAACGGAATTGCAATACGTGCCGATCAATGACTTTGTCGCGAGGAAAAACGTATGAAAAAAAAAATCAACTATAAGAAGCCGCGCCGTTCGTCCACAAGTGTCATTTCGTCTCTTTACTTCTCATCGTCACGACGTCGTCGCGCGCGCTACGATGGGAGAGATGACGCACGAGGATCTGAAGAGACGCACGAGGATCTGAAGATTCCCCCGCCAACCCCTGTTTCATCGATCGAAGACGAAGAAGTCGGCAGTTCCCCCCTTTCTTCTTCTTCTTCTTCTTCTTCTTCTTCTTCTTCTTCTCCTTCTTCTCCTTCTTCTTCTTGGAGTTCGCAACTAGCGGGTGTGACGGAGCCAGATGAGGTTGTATCTTTAACGCTTGCTCCATCAGCAGCACCACCACCACCATCTCAAACTACTCCTCCGCCTCCTTCTCCTACGCACGAGTTTTTTGGATTCGGAGGAGTGTATACAACCGCGTAACATTCATTGTGCATTGAAAAAAGAATAAGAAGAAGGAGCGGAAAAGACTACAATAAAAAGTATTTATATTTATTTATTGTATTTATATTATATTTATGTTACTACATTTTTAAATTGCGTCCTTTAATTATGTTAAATGTGAAAACGAATGGATAAGCGGCCATTGTTGGTTTTTTGTTACCCATTGTTGTAAGGCCGTACAGATAACAAAAGACGACAACGACGGCTACTTTTCGTTCGCAGTAATAAAAACGAATCCTTTTATATATTTGTAGTGTATTACAGTACCACAGTGTTTAATAATTACTATTGTATATTTTTGGATCTAACTGTTTGTCAACGTTATCAGTATCGTTTATTTATTAACTTTTAATTTTTCCTTTCTCGCTTTTTTTTCTTTTCTTTTTTTTTTTCGTTAATCGGCCGACTAGGACCACGCAAGCAAGCATCCTGCATTTACCGTGGCACAGTTTTTATTTATTATCGCGGTGGCAGGTGCTTGCAACAACTTTGGGGGGGGACCAGCATTTTAGCTGGATCCGATTTTTATCCCCCACGGCTGTTAGCCCTGGGGGTATGGAAGATGAAATAATACGATGATAATGGGGGTGAAAGGACAACACATACAGACATACACAAATACATCCATGCCCGAGGCGGGACTCGAACCCGCGATCTTCTGGTCCGAAACCACTCCGGCACTACTGCCTTAGCGATCTCGGCCATCTGATCGGCCCTTTCTCGCATTATGCTTATTTTTCGCACCAAATGTTCTACGATTTCAATTGAGTTTTACAAAAAGTTATTCGGAGAGAAATTGTGATATAAATATTATGAGCTAACCATTACTAATGGCGAGAAAGTACGTGCTGTTTTAGCACCACTAGTTTCCTAACGAATCAGCGGGTGGGGCGTGATTTGGTCAGCTGCTTTTGGATTTTAAAGATTTTTAAAAGATTTCACCCAGCTTAAGCAAGATCAATAATACCAAAACATTATAAATAAAATATTATAAATAATGATTTTTATTTGAAATATAATCAGAAAAAGTCCTTGAACTAACGTATCTACATGCGTATAAATTAAATGTTAGCTGACAACACTTAACCCGCCGATACTCGCAATGTTAGAATAATTCTGCATTTATTTCAGTAGCATTGACAATTAATGCACTTGGAGATAACGCACTGGCAAAGCCTACATCCATTTGCCATTGTTATCTGTTCTGCGAAAGGAAAGAACGTGACAAGACGCGGTATAATGCGGCACGTCCCGGCGTAGAGTTTTTGACACGTAAGCAATCGCGTATATATTTCGTGATATCGTAGCGTCTCTTTAGAACTCTCTCTCGGATATACTGTTTTGTTTTTTTCGTTTAAAATATATAATAAATAAAATATAAAATAAAATAAAAAATGTTATAATTTAACAGTTGTTTTTATTTAAAAATAAACAGTAAAAATACAAACATTTAACATTTATGAAAGTAAATCTTGACAGACAAAAAGCCCAAGATTTTTAGTCTTCACCCTCGGAGTCACGGTTATTGGATAAATCACATACAACTCTGCCTGGAATTCCGTAGTTTTCCGCACACAATTGCCACGACGAACGTTTGGTCTCAAATTTGATCCACCCAAATGCAACATTTTAAATGAAGCTTAATGGATACGACAGGAAGAAGAGGCTTGTCTCAATATCCCGGAAAAGAATGGAGTTGTGATTTCAACAGAGGATGGAAAAAGATCTATAAAGAGAACCCACAATTGGAAAGCTCCAGGAGTAGATGGAATACACAATTTTTGGTGGAAATATCTGACATGCATTCATGGTATATTGACGAGTCAATTCCAAAACATTTTGCAAGGAACATCTACGCTGCCAGAATTTTGTACCTTGGGCCCGTGTACCCTTTATGTTACCGAAAGGTGGAAAAGTGTCTTGCCCAGAGAATTGAACCTATTACATGTCTACTTACATTTATATAGTTTGCACCTCCATTATTGCCACCAAACTTGAGCATCTGAAAGAAAATGAACTGCTTTGGCCAGAACAGGTTGGTTGTACGAAAGGTCCCCGAGGATGCAAAGAATTATTGATAATAGATAATATTGTATCCAAGCATGTTAAAAAGAAAACATAATTTGTCAGTGAGTTGTATTGATTTCCAAAAGGCAGTTGATTCCATTCCCCATTCTTTGTTGCAGCGAACCATTCAATTCTACAAGGTTCACCCCTCTTATCATTAAATTGTTTTCAACAATTTTTTTTGCATGAACAGGTGGTGAACAACACTGTATGTTATTAGTGGGAAATTCTTTGGCTTTACCAGGCAAATTCTTTGTGAATTTGTAGAGGCATTTTCCAGGTAGATAGCCTATGCCCGCTCTAGTTTTGCCTAGCATTGAATCCTTTGATTAGGTTGCTGAATGCCTCGAGCTATGGATATGCTTTGAAGAACTCTAATAATATCATTTCTCACCAATTATATATAGATGATCTCAAGCTCTATGCTAAAGGGCCAGATCAACTTCGCAGCATGCCGACACTTGTTGAAAGCTTCAGCAGCTCTGTTTGTATGGATCTTGGTTTGGAGAAGTGTGCAATTGTTCACATAAAAAGAGAGGTCGTGTCCAGAATACTGTAATGGGACGGTCGCACATCGCGGATGACGACACGAGCCATTTATTTTTTTTACTTAATTAAGAACTGCGCCGCCGTTAGGAGCAACCGGAAATGCCGTTTCCGCTGTACCTGTGTAAGAGCCGCTTAGCGCGCCGGGTGATAGGAGGAAGATGTGCCTCCTTTGTTCAGCCGAGAAAGCCGGACGCACCCCTTATGACGTGTGGGGAAGTACGCCACCCCCACACCCCTTCACCGAGCAACGGAATTACCCGCGCCTATTTCCGGGAATTTCGGTGACGTAGGTTACTGCGGGGGAGGTTGCTGGGGGCGACTATCGCCGCTGACGTCGTGATAGGCGGAAGGGTTACAGGTGCCGCGACATCCAATAGAAATAGACAATGCGGGGGAGGAATCACGTGGTACGCGAGCCTTCCTGTAGGACCGCGGAGGGACAGCTCGATCACTTGAATCGGAGGTAGCGAGGAGGAGACTTGTATCAGAGGCAGCGGGGAGTAGACTTGTATCAGAGGCAGGAGCGAGGCCACTTAATTGGTGCCTGACCGCCCCGAATGCCACGCCACCTCGCCACATCGCAGCCCGACTCGTGAGACGACAGCCGGCCGATGGGACAGGACACTACTACTGAGTGCCTGACCGAGAGTGAGTGGGAGCCGGGGACGTGGAAAACTATATCGCGAAGCGACCCGTCATCGCCCGGGCGCGTTCCCGCCGCCGCCCGCACCAAGCCGCCGGCCGACGGCAGCCGCTGGCCTAATCCGGGGCCGCCGCCGTGACCGCCAAGGGGCCGCCACAAAGGGACCTGGGGCAAGCTGACCGTCGACGCTCGCCGCCAGACCTGTCGGGACTGGGATACCCGAACGCTGCACCTGTGAGCTGGATCACGACCGCCCGGGAGGGCAAGGACACCGGAGCTGAAATGAACTCTGGCCATACCGGCCGTTAATAAGTTAAGATTAGATTTAAGTTAGTTTTAAGTTTATTTATGTCACTGGGCTTCACTCACACACTATACTAAGTGATTAAAGTAGTTTATGAAAATGCTGGAGTCTTTTTCTCAAGTAGTTAGGCAAGCATACATGCCTCCCTCTAGGGAGTCTGCCGACGAAGCAGCCGGGCAAAGCTGAATCGCCGAAGGAAGCAGGTAATCGGGGAGGCGGTGGTTACAACACAGAGAATAAAACCCCTTTGATGGAAGATTTGAGAATTCAAAAACTCTTCAATGGCGATGAATATTATGTATCTGGGCCTCCTGAAGCTTATATGAGGAACTTCAGATGAGGAAAAAAAACAGGAAAAAAAACAAGGGGAAAGAAAGGTTCTCTCTCGTGTTACGAAAATCTGTAAGTCCTGTATTAATTCGAGAAACAAATTTACAGGAATTAACACGTGGGCTCTCTCAGCAGCATTACATATATTTGGAAGTGTCAAGAGGTCTGAGACAGCTTTACAACATTTCGATAGAAAACAGGGGTACATTTCAAGGGTGCTGTAGGGTGTTAAGACGGTTTCTGTAAGTGGTCCATTCAACGAAATCACACTCCACACACGAAATTTGAAGAAACCTTGGAAGCACTTTATGATGAGTAAATATGTCCCTAAAAGTACCTGTCATCTTGTTTTCCATAATTAGTTTTTTAATTAAATGAATATTGTTTTGAAAGTCTTGGTAGTTTTCAATCAATATTGCATGAAATATGTACAATATTAAAAAATAACAAAAAAAAAAGATTTTCTCAAAAACGGCATCCAATTTGTTCTTCAACCTTTTTAGGTACTAAATGTACTCTGAGATGACATAAACGCCATTTTGCTCTATTCTTTTGTTGTTTTTTGAAATTACAAAAAATGTATTTTTTTACATGTCTCTCGCGTCCTTAATATTTACATTAGCGGAGATTTGTTCACATTATTACATTTATGAGTAAACGTGCTTTAAATGATCTCTTATAAAGAGTCTCGAATACTCAAAATTTCGCATGTTCAGAAACTCTGAAACGCCATTTTCTCAACGACTCCAAGTTATTTAATTTTTTTGAACGGATATTACTAAATGGATTGAGTGACATTACATAAATGACTCATTCATGAATTCTTTTGTCAGTTTTTTTAAATTACACAAATTTAATTTTTATAAAAATATCTTTCACACTGTTAATACATACATTTCTAGTGATTTGTATACATTATTGCATTTGTGAGCAGAAGTGCTTAAAATAATTTCCAATAAAGTTTCTCGAACACGCACATTTTTTTGAAAAGTGCTTCAAATTTCGCAATTAAAATTACATTTTCTTAAAAACGGCTCCAAATTTTAATCGAAAATTTTTGTACTCCCTCGTGGTTTTACTTTTCTACAATATTCTTAAAATAATATTTCGGTATTATTAGGAAATCGAGAAGTTGAGTAAATTTAAAAAAAATGTACTTGGGCGGCAGTAGATGGCAGCTGGTAAGAGGATGGCACAAGACCGAAAAGCTATCTCAGTCTAAAGAAATGAGATAAACTGGTATGAGAAAGTATGTACCATTCTGTAGCACTTAAGTTTTTAAATATCTCGTCTTTTTTGTTACATTATGAGCGTTTTATACATTATTGCATTGGTGATTACAGGAGCTTCCAATGATTTCTAATGAAATTTCTCGCAAACGAAGAAGTCGTTCGTTTTCTGTGAAAATGAGCTAAAAAATGAGCATTGTCAGAAAAACCAAACCATTGCTCAAACTCCAAATTTTCCAATATAAATTTGCAAATAACCGTACTTTTACTCTTTTATAATATAAAAATTGAAAGAATGTAAACTAAAAATGTAGGCACTTGTTTTTAATGATACACTATTTCCACAATAAAAATATTACCCGAAAGTAAACTTTGAAATTAAACCAAGCCATTGATTTGTCTGACATGTGACTGTGTGTTCGAGTGTTATGTAACATTTTTGCAGAGATAATTAATAGTTAATTTTGAGAAAATTGTTCATTAGTGAGTTACGGGTATTTGAGTAGCATGGGGCAAAAGTTCGCATGTAGTAAGAGTCCGAATACTGTTTTCGAGGAGTGAAGTTGATATTTCTGCAGTATAAATCGGAAAGTGTCATGGCTGATGTTCTATGAGAAGAGTTTGGTAGTTCCTGAGCTAATACTGATACGACAATGAGATGAGATATAATGTGAACGTATTTGATGTATTTTTACGAGATACTGGAAATGTATTTATGGTGTTAAGAGCACAGTAATTATAATCTACAATTAAGAGTATGGATACATGAAATATATGACCTACACAACGCACTAGTAAATAGTTTTGTAGATGCATGACAGAAGGCAGCACAAATTAAAAGATATTATGTTGACGGTTGGGGCAAAGGTCCGCTTTCATGTCGGGGCAAGAGTCCTGGTGGGGACTTTTGCCCCACCAATTAAAGCGTGTGTTAAAATTCATCCGGAATGAGTCATCACCCAATTCCAGGTGGCGGAACTATTTGGTATTTCGTACATGAAGAATTGTACGACTGAAACGGCTGTGAAAGCTTGTGCACCTGAGGTATTGTACCCATTGACAAATTCAAATTTGTAGAGAAAGTATTCCTGTCTTCACAGATCAGAGACTCAATTTTCCCGCTACACTGGCAGATGAGTTGGCATCAAATGAAGAAGATCCTAAAGTAGATAGCCATGCGATCAAACCGAACTCACCGGAGCCATCGTCTTCGTTGAGAAAGGTCACACCACCCCCTAAGGAACGCGATTATACAAGTTGTGAATCTTCAGAGAATCGCGGTAAACAACACTACTCGTCATCGGACATTACGCCCATTCGAGACACAGAATTGAATAGAAAACGAACGCTGTGAGGAAAGAAGTCCCCAAACTGACATCGTCTCCTCAAAAGACAGCACTGGGAATAAGCAGCCCGCAAGTGTCAATAAGAAATCGCAAATATTGCTTATTTGCAACTCCACAAATAAGAGAGAAAAGGGGAAAGAATAATAAACCAGTTGCCACTGAAAATATTGCGATAGGGCTATGCCCTACTTGAAAAATGAAATTCGAGGACCCTCTAGCTGAAGACTGGATTCAATGTGATTCGTGTGAAGTGTAGTGACATGAAAAATGCACTACAATGTGGGTGGCAATGAGGGAGGGCAATTTTTCTGTGTGATGTGTGTGAGAATTAATGTGTACAATATATACTTAGAATTTATTAAGATATTTAACTTTTTATCAGAGAATAATTTGCAATTGAAGGCTTTATTATAACCTTTTAGAATCTATGTATCTAATTTAATCGTTTACTAATAAAGCTGATGTTAGATTTATGTAATGCGTATAAGCCAAGTAAATATTGTTAATTTATTTACGAACAAGTTTAGATTTTTGTATATTCCGACTTTTGCCTTTTTTGTTTGAGACTTTTACCCCGCATCTTGGGCAAAAGCCCGAACATTGCATTTCTTTCTTTATTGTTTTTTAGATACTCCATCAAATTTAAAGATACGCCATTCCTGTTTGGAAACTTTATTCTTCATACTGTAACCTATCGGGATGTCCTGGATTCGGACAATAAAACACATACAGAATTCATTTCACAACGCATTGAATTAAACTTTAAAATGATGATGAGCATGCTAATGAATGCATTTACAAAATTACTACAATTTATGGTTTTAGTTATTGCGGTTTGCTAGTTTAATTGGAGTGTTGGTATTGTGGTGAGTTTTCATTGACATTTACAATGAAATAATTATATGAGTCTTCATTGCCAACAATATTGTTTATTACAATAGCAGCTTTCGATGGCTTAGACATCATCACCAGTTTTCTCGTAAAAGAAAAAAAACATTAAAACGTGAATCAAAAACAACATTAGAATAAAAAGGTTACTAATAATTTAAAATTTTAGAAAATTGAATTAATATTAAGAACTGAAAGAAAGAAAGGGAAAATTAAATAACTTAATATTGCAAGACAGTGAATGAAATTAAATTTGAACATGTGAAATTTGGAAACAGAAAACATGAAAATGTAAGTTCCACCATCGTATGCTAGCCACAAAACGACTACGTAGGCTCGGGCGAGCCAAGGGGCTTAAGTATCCGGCCGTGGGGTGGAGGAGGGTTATGGCCTCGGTGCGGTGCGCTGTCTACTGTGCCGCCCCGGAAGAGTGCGGTGTGGGAGTGGTGTCTAATAATAATAATTTTAGTAAGGGAGAATGGCTATGGTTTATGTTTTCATTCAGTAAGTTATTATTTAAATGAATTGGAGGTGTTCCAAAGTTATTCTAGTGTGATATTGATTTTCTATTTTCAGTATACGAATACCTGTGTGTGGATTGAATGTATGACCTGTCTGGAGTAAATAATTGGCAAGGTGAGATTTTCAGGTGTGTTTCCAAACGTGTATATGTTCCTTAATTCTGGTGTTAAACTTTCTGCCTGTTTGACCAATACATTTAGCTTCGCAGTCATGGCAATGTAGTGAATAGACGCCGTTTTTCCTAAAAGATCTGTATGTTGTTTGGGGGATTGCATTTATTTGAGGGAATTATGAAATTTGAATGAAACTTTGATACCTGATTTGTGAATATTGTTTGCGACTTTTTCTGAAAGGGTTCCAAAATAAGGTAAGCAAGTGTACTTGTCTGGTGTTTGTTTTATTGTAGAGAGTGTAGTGTGCATTTTTTGTTTCTGTTTGAATATTTTGCGGCGTAGTATGTTGCTAATGAGTTATGTCCTGTGTTATTAGGAAATGCAGGATTCACCCATTTCATCTGTCTAATAAAAACTGAGCGCTTTGAAGAGCTGTCACCCTGCCTGATGCAACCTGCTCGACATGTATGCGTTTCACAGTCCCCTGCGACCTCGATGCTATTTCGGCACCCGTATAACACCAATAAGGGGTAAAGCGCAAAGTGCACCCAACAATAAGGGGCAGGGCAAAGCGCATCCCAGAATAAATTGCTATGCAATCAAAGGAACATTTTATGTACCGATGGCAGAACACATATTGTATGTCCAGAATTCCTAGTTTTGAGAAAACCAAGCTTGAAAGTTTGTAGTTACTTATGGAGCGACAATGTTTGATTTCTGCGAAAAAGCATGATCATTCTTACGTGGACATACAGTATTCGTAAATTAGGTGGATAGAAATGAAAGATCACCAAACATTATATTAACTAAAAAATGGCCGTAAATGGAAATAAAATGTCTAAGAACTAAGCCATCGATATTTAAGACGTAATTATATTTAGCAATACATTGAAATCATTTTCTGTATATTCGTGTTATGTATTGAATATTTACAGTACTAGCGTTCCAATCTGCAGGAACACAGATTGCACAATCTAGTTTTTTCAGATGTAATTAAACATTCGCTGTATTGCTCATTGTACAACTGTTCTCTACAGAGAAATATTCTAAAATAATATTTTTCGGGCACAACTGTCAGAGAATCTCAGTTTCCACGATGCATTACGAATGATATTTGCTTAGATTTTTTTGTAATCATCGGATGAGCGCTGTTAAGACAAACTATCGCCCAGAATTAAGAAAGGTTCTAATAATGAAAGTCGTGTACATTGAAAATACTATGCTGGAGTCCGCCATTAACCCACTATTAGTATGCGATTGTTAATATGAGGTCGAGAAGAAAAAGAGGAGGAAAGAGGAGGAGGCGGCAGAGGTCCAGCTGAAAAATATAAGATGAAATAGGAGACGAAAAGTAATTTGACGGAATAGGAAATGACAAGAAATTGGAGTAAAGGATAAAGGAGAAGAATGAGGAGAAGGAAGAGTATATGAAATAGCTTGATATTCGTATAATGTTCCTTATTTTTTGTAGATAGCCAAATAAACTTGAGGTACATTTTAATTACACGTGTAACTCATTTATTGAACCTAACTTTCATTCATTAATCACTTTGAAATTGATTGCACTGCAAAAGTTTCGGAACAGTTCCTTTCAATCTTCAGGCACCGTAAGATCATCATTATTTGAGATTTCTTAAATGACATTATATGTATTTAAAACATCATAATTATCATATCGATTGTATAAACCTTCTATCAGAATTATTGCTTCGGTATTAGTAAATGAATCATACAGTTGTACAATGATATATACCTTCTTAGTCTATGGATGAAACATCAAACTATGAAAATAAAAATTATACAATTCAATAAAAATAAAAAATACTCGTACATGAAATTTCTTATAAATGTATAAATAAATATATCTTAAAAACTGTAACAAAAAGAGAAGGAGAAATAAAAAGAAAAGATTGAAGGAAAAGAAAAAATAAAAATAAAACGAAGAAAGAGGAAGATACAACGGCCGTCTTTGCCCAATACTGTGTGCTATGTATTTACATAACGAAACATGAATTTTGTACATTCCTATTTCAGGCTTAAGAAGACCCTTTAAGCTTGCTCTCGACAGCCAGTTTTAAAATAAAAGATAGTAAACAAAAATGTATATTATGAAAGTGTTGTAATAAGTTAAAGTATGTTAAAACTTATTTAATCACTTTTATCATTCCAGCGCACTATGATCTCAACACTTACCAAAGAAGAAAACTTCAAATGTAATAGCCACTCCTCAATTAATTCTAGAAAAGTATATTTATGAAATAGGTCACATAATTCGAAAATATGAATACAACAGAAGAATTTGAAACCCTAAACTTACATGATTGTTTCATCAATCATGTTTATTGTACCGTCAATGTTGCACGTAACATTCTTTATGTCTTACATCTGAGATAGCGTAATTAACAAATATTGAAAATGTTCACTCATTAATAATCCGCTTTTCATCTTGGCTACTTTGAAAAATGTCTAGTAGTATTTGTTAAATCGGAATGAGCTGTAATAATGTAACATTGTCACATAATTCGGATGACATAATTTAGTATTTTTCAATTAACACAAAATGTCTTAACACTAACGCACAATTTACGTTCGGCGAATCAATGTTTTTAAACCATGATTATTTCACCTCTCTTAAGATTTTTTTCATTATGATCCTAAGGAATTCGAGTGCGTTAAATGTCTTGAAACAGAAATATGCATTTCCGTGGAAACACCCTTCTACGATTATTATGCCCCGGAGGGAGGGGACATGCTTTTCTACATATCTTTTTGTCTTTATTTATAAAACTAATGAATTTGATATTGGCCAAAGTGTTAGCTCTGATAGCAATCGCTGTTATTTCCATGCTGTTCGGAATATTTCCGTGCTACCTCGTGCGCTGGTTCAAGTCCCGAGGCATGTTACGAACTCCTCGGGTCCGAATGTTTATTTCTTACGTTATCTGCTTCAGCGGAGGCACTCTCCTGGGCGTCACGTTTCTTCATCTCATGCCCGAAATGCGAGACAAAATGGAACAGTAAGTGACAAATGCAAGAAATAAAATTTAACATGTCGAGATTCCTATTCAATTTAAACAAAAGCGATATTTATTAATGTTCTCTAATAGAAATATAATGCCGCATGTTGCTCTGAAAGTAATAAAAAATACGCGATATTTTATATTTCATTTTTTAAAGTTTAGATTTATTATTCATTCTTCAATTAAGTATCGCAACTTGGTGGCAGAATATCATAACTTTACAGGAATTAAGCTTACATTGACTAACAATAAATTACAAGAGAGTATTTAATTAAAAACAATAATAATAAATAGAACACAATTTCAGCGCGCAAGCCTTACTTCACTTCACTTCACTTCACTGCACTACACTTACTTCTGATGCATTTCTCCCGCCTTCCTTTCTCTCCACTTCATAACACAATACTGCACTACATAATAGTAATATAAAAATAATAATAATAATACAACTGCCACTGAAATAAAAATTAAACAAACGTAAGTATCAGGAAATACTGCTAATTTAACAGTAGAAACTTAACTGTAATACATTGACCTAAAATATACATGAATAGTTTGAAGATAATTTATTTTTAAATTTTCTTAAATAAGTTTTGTGGAAAGGGTTCAAATAGTGTGTAAGGCAAACTGTTCCAGTCTCTAATATTTCGGTTTGTGAATGAAAATTTCCCAACATCCGTTTTCTGTGTTCTTGTCTAAATTTTATGTAGTTAGTGTAGGTTTTCCAAGACGACGGTTAATTTCATTCCAACCGGATAGCCTGTGTATGCTTTGTACATAGCATAGAGCCGCAACTTGATCCACCTGTTTTCGAGTGACTCTCATACACCTCTATTTTTTGTATCCCTAAAAGTGGAATTTTGATGCTCTGCGCTGCAGCTTTCTTGGATTACCTTGTTGCGATATTCTGTATGGGTCTCAACATACCGCACCGTATTCTAACACGGTTCGCACTAGTGATATAGAAGCTAATTATTTACTTCTCACTGTTCTCCTCTTTAGGATCCGCATAACGAAATGTAAAGATCTCCAGGCTTTCCCCACAACGAAATTTACTTGATTTTCACAGCTCAATGTACTGTCAAATTGTATTCCTAAATATTTGCAAATTGTGACTGTAGATATGACATTGTTTTCAATTTGTACGCAGTGATTATAATTATGAGTTATGATTTCATCATAACATCGACCTCTACCAAACGTGATGGCTTTGCTCCTTGAACTCTTTATTTCCATGCCGTTTGTTTCTGCCCAGGAGTGTAATTTGTCTGTCTCGCTGCAAAATATCTACGTCCTCCTCTGGTTTGATAACGTGATAGATGATACAGTCATCGGCAAAGAGTCTTACATTTGAAGCTAAATGTTTTGGCACGTTATTCACGAAGGGGAGAAACATGAGAGGTCCAATGACACTTCCTTGTGGAATCTCTGACGTAACACTTGCAGAAGTTGGTAAATATCTTCCGATTCGAACCTTCTGTTTCGTATCACGTAATAGTACGTTTATCTAAGCCACCACTCTTGTGTCTATACCAGAATCCATTAATTTGTTTACAAGACGATCGTGTGAAAACATTAAAAGCTTAGGCAAAATCTATTACTATCGCGTCTACCCTTCCTCCTTTATCAACTTCTTCGGCTAGGTCCTGTACAAATAGACAAGCTGACTTTGTCAAGAGAAACCGTTCCTGACACCGTGCTGGCCTTGATACAGCTATTCTTTTCCCTCCCATTTTTCCGGATGTAGTGAGTAATTAGTTGTTCCATGAGTTTGCATAAGACTGATTGAGATTTATCGGTATATAGTTATATTATATAGTATATATTACTGTTTTATCGCCACTTTTAAAAACGGGCTCTTCGAATGCTAACTTCCAATATTCGCGCAAACATTATTGATATTACATGACGATACATTAAATAACCTAATTAGGTACGGTAGAATAGCTAATGATGTTCATGGACATATAATCTGGGCTTCGAGACTTTTCGCTTTTCATTAATTTTATTCTTTTCCGTAGAGTACTTAAGTCGATACAAAATAGATTTCTATCTGATAACGTTAGTATCTATGTACAGTTAGTTCTCTACTTAAATACAGAAATGAAATATGCATTAAAAGCGTTTGTTTTTTCTCTGTCGTCAGTTATTGGTGAATTATTAATACGAACAATTAGCATTTCGTCTTTGTTTCCCTTCCTTCAACGAACATACTTAAAAAATTTTGATCAATTATTGCCATCCGCATTAAGAATATATTTCAAATGACGTTCTGCACTATTTTCTTTCCCCCTTCTAATGCTTTTGAATAACATTGAAATAATGCCTTATGGTTGTCACGAATGTGCCTGTTACTAAACGTCTGTCTGGTTTTTCTTTTCATACGCCTAATCTTTGAATTATAATATTCTGGGTCGGGATTTCTTCTTAAAAATTTACACGGTGTAAATATTTGCAAGGTATTTTCAAGTATGTTTTTAAATCCTCGCCCTATTTCTAACATCCTCCCTCCTATTCTAATAAACCCATCGCACTGCTTTATTAAGTAATTTTGAAGCCCTTCTATATTTTTTGTTTAAAATGTAATTGATTTTTGGGAGTATAAAATGTAATAGCACCATACAAGCAGTATGAATTTAGATATTCTTGACAATGTTACAGCATTATAACTTATATTTTGAAGGCTCAACTTCTTGCTTCGATTTTGAAATTCAGATTCATTGAACGTAACTACATTTACCGATTTGGAACCTGATGCAGTAATGGCAAACTCGCTTGAGTTTGAAACTGAGTACTTCCTTTTTAACACTTCATTGTGCTAATGTCTCTTGACTACTCAACCAATTCCATCAACATAACCTTTTCCATGTGATGTAGCAATAGTTCCAAAATATTTACTTTCTGTGTGTTTTGTGTCTGAAGTGCAGCAAAAATGTATTTGTTTTTGAACTGAGAGCATGGTCCATCTGACCAAAACTATTTCAATCTTAGGAGGTAAGCGTTTCAGTAAGAAATCAATATATAGAATCACTGTTACTTTTGAATGTTGCAAATTGTCTGAGGCGATTACAAGTGAATTCTGATTGCCCTCATACATTGGAAAACCGTGAATTCTTTCTTCTTAAGATTTTCCCTAAATCTTTTCATATTTTCTGCTGATGTCACTGGCATGACTGATGCAGTCTGTTGGTCTGTTGAAGAATATAATATTTTCGTGAATTTGGTCACAGACGTTACATTAAATATAAAAAGTATTTAAAGTTTGATTTGCATTTTAACCTAACCTCAATTACTACGTATAGGTTTATATAGTTCTTATTAAAATCGTATTTTCTTCATGAATGTCACTGTAACACATTTCAAAATTAAACTTTTTCACCTTTCGTAAAAAATTGTATCACTCATGAACTTTCATATTTTTGGTTAAAAGTTGAAATTTAAAGTTAGTGTAAACACTGATTATGTGTGTGAAGAAAGTCAGTTTCTTTATTCTACAAAATTATTTAGCTTAGACATTGTGTTTCTGTAAAATACCTGAATATGATCTTGAAAACAGAAATTTTCAGGTCCAGAAATGTTGAAACTTCTAGTAGCATTCACAACATGAACAACTGAAAGTATTAAACAATGCTGCCAATATAGCTTAAGCATCAATATAACCAACTATGAATCAATGAAAATCCTAATGATATATTTTTAAAAAGACAAAAATGTCTCCATTTATGTTTAATGACTCAATAGCAGATATAAACATCTTTTCACTTACAGCAAGTACCTGACGGTAATTTTTCCATCAAATTATTGTAATATAGAAGTTAACAAATATTGCGTCTGCTGTGTGTTATTGTTACGTAATATTGTCTATGACGCATATTCCTCAGGGTTTGGGGATAAATAAATTTCTATTTTCTTTGGAAATTTTGTTAACTTTACGTAAAATGGACCGTATGTTTTTTTCTGAATTTTTGGTTAACGTTGCCTTGTAATGTTCCAGTAAGTAGAATGAAGCAAAATGTACAGCAGGATTTTGAAGATGTCATAGGCAACTGATATGAGCTGTATGTATTATCTCGAAAAATAATATTAATAATTCAAGAATTGTTGAAGAATGTCCACGAAATATTTTGGAAGTAAATATGGCTTGATGGTTGTGGTTGATGTTATAGTTTTATACATACAGTGTAGGAGGTGGTATAATAGTGTGGTAATGGAAGCAAAATAAAGAGTAAGGGAACATTAAAAATTCGCTTCTCTAATAGTCCAAAACGTGGTGAAAGTCTCGACAAAATACAGTTACGATTTTCTTTCAGCTACTCATCTACACCATGTGTGTGTTTCATAGGTGATGTAGATGTAACCAGATTAAGCGCTAACGAATAAATGAAATATATCTATTGTTAATCATTGTTCTACAAAAATGAAAATAAGGTTAGGGAGTAGTCGATTACAGTAATGGCACGCGAGATCATTTGTATTTTTCATTTGTGCAGCATAGGTATGGAAGATCACGAACTGCCCATAAGTGATATTGTGACATGTTGCGGATTCTTCTTCGTATACATCTTCGACGAATTCATGCACATGTTTATCGACTGGTACTCTTCTCGGACGGGAAGGGTGCGTAGGAGGGTCGTAACATCAGATCCCTCGCACCCCAGCCACTTCGACGACTCCCAAGGCAGCAACCGAGCGGGGGTGAGTCTTCATAGTATCACAGAAAATATTGGTAGACATAACGTTAATAAAATATAGTTGTTTTCATGATACCAATGAAATTAGTGTACCAAAGCAGGCCACTTTCCCGCCGAATTCGCTCGGCTAATATCAATACAGTAATTAGAGTCTATGCAATTTACATACAAATAATTACGAAAATTCTGGCTGCCCTCTCGTGAGTACCTTTCTTTGTAAGATACCTTCCGATAGAGTTTCGTTTTTCTTTTATTCAATACGCAGTAAACATTTTTAGGGATCAGATGATATTAAATGGTATTAACAGAAGTGGCCACTAACATAACAGAAGTGGCCACTAACATTAATTTTGGGAGCCACGAATATATGAAGCAAGCCTCATTATGAAGAGATATTTATAAAATAATTTGAAAGTTGAAGACAATTTTTCATTTTATAACAAATATAGGAACCTTTAGTTTTTTACTGTACGCAGAATATTATTATTCAGGAACACATGCAATTTTACTTTTGAGAAGTGCTTTTTTGAGTGTTCATTTTTGTTGTTAGTTTTTTGAAATCTAGCTGACAATTGGTAGGCGCAGTTCGCAGAATTTCACTTAAATGTTTATCAGTTAGTTCAGATCAAAATTTAGATTTAATGAACGTAAGCTTTGAGTAAAGTGATTCACACACATAAGTAGTGTCAAAGATTGTGATAAGTCTGTTAGTACACTTTTTTAGTGGGTATTTTTCTTCTGGAACATTCTTTCAAAATTCTATGGTTGAAACGTCACTTCGTTTGAGTCCTTTTAGACCTTCGTCCTCTTGTAGTTCTAGTAGTTCCAACTGTACAGCTGTTTTATCCTTTGTTATTGGTGATGAAACAGGACAGCCATCGCCCACAACATTAACAGCAAAATAATTTTACAGGAATAGATACGATGGTTTAAGTGATCTTAAATCATTAAATCTACCATTAATTTCTTCTGCAAGGCCAGACATTTTAATCGAGTAATCTTTAGTTTCCATTTTTTAAAACATTTGCTGTACGCAAGTGTTTTAGTCTCAAGGTCTTTCCCAAGAAGCTTTAACTTGCTATGAAAGTTAAATACAGTCTGGGCCATATCAGAAATAAGTTTTCTCGTCCTTGTAAAGTTATGTTATATAGTGTTTGTCAATGCTGGCCCACATCTGTAAAAAAGTCAAAAACTTAAAATCTACAAAATTGAAGATAGATATTTTTGCCTCAGACAAAGTCTGTTGTGCAAAGTTAGCTTTTTAAAGAAGGTAATGTACAAGTTTTTTTAAAGAGTAGTTTTTTCGTAATTTATGCGTGAAATTAATGAAAAATATACAGGTTTTACACTAACTACGGAACACAAGGAAAACGATTAATGTAATTTTAATTATAATTTATTGTTGAAAATACCAATAATTCTATTTTTACACTCCCGCTTTTTTACTTTTTACTCAATTTGTATTCTCAATGCATTGATGTATTTCTCTTTAAGCAATCTGCAACGCTTAATAGAAATATCGCAACAAGCCCATCGATATTTGAGAAGCTAGTTATTGTCTAACGTCGAGATGCTGGCGGTGATAAGATACAGCTGTCTTATTAACTCCAGCTGGTGGTGGTGTAACTCCTAGACCGAGAGCCAGTACTTCCGTTTGCGATGAATTTCGCAGCAGTTTTTTTTATAAATTACTGCTTAGAATGCCCGGAGAGGCACGTTATATATCATTTAATATCATCTGATCGCTAAAACACTTGACTGCGTATTGAATAAAAGAAAAACGAAACGCTATCGGAACTGGAATCTTACGACGAAAGGCAACTCAGGAGTGAGCAGCCCAAAGTTTCGCAATTATTTTGATGTCAATTGCATATATTCTAATTACTGTATTGATATTATTAGCCACGCGAATGCACATAGTTTTGTCAGCGCTGAACTGGCTACAGTTCGCCTCTTGATTGAATTGCACGTTTTCTAATAATAGCCGAGGCGTTAATAGCGCAGAAAATGCAATATTTCAATATTACGTAGCTGTTTTCAATAACGCGAGGTAGTATGTGCTGTTATGGCACCACTAGTTTAAAGAGCTAATTTTGTATTCCAGACTTTGTATGAAACAAAAATCTCCATCTTCAATTTTGAAGTTTTAATTTTTCTCCTATTTTCGAAAACTCGGAGATGTCAACGAAAATGAGACCTGCACCTTAAAGTCTTTTGAACTATTCAACTACAATGTTTAATAAAAACAATTTTTAACCATTATTTTTTTTTAATTTTGAAAATGTGCCAGGGGCTTCATGTAAAGTACCCCCCAAAATTAAAATATCGGTTTCAAACCCCAGGAGCTGCGACATTAGCTAGAACGATTGGGAAATATCAATTTTGGAGATAATGATTTATGCGCTAGCGTAGTTGTATAGACGGACAGACAGACCTTTTTGCCGTCAATCGATTTTTCGGTATGAAGGACGCAAAAAACATGAATTTTGGCTACACCACGTGTTAGAGGATTTTTTTCTGTATTAAGTACCTTGATTTATACACTTTTTCGTTGTCAGGGCCCGGCAATATGAGTTTTTGTGTCGAAAATTCCCCTTTTTACGTCGCACGATTACAATACTTTCTCTTACGTTAGTAAGTGCGAGAAAGATAAAAATAATATCATCACAGCGTATAATATAAACTCATCTCATTATGTAGTTCATTATTACATAACTGTTTAGCTATTACCCAAGGATATAAATGTTCGAGAAATATAGAATAATGTGCAGTTTTTGGTAGACATGAAAGTGCTGAGTTAATGTTTCTCTACAATAATTTTCTATTTTCTGTACAGTCGATCAAGGAGGTATGGGTGAAGTCAGTGGCAAGAGATGAGGAAAAAGGGCAAATGCAGACTACGACGACGATGAAATCTACAAAGATAGTATCAATGTCTGAGGATTTGGAAAATCCGGATGGCGAGCCGCAAGGGACCGGCTCCGATCCCTGCAATTCGACAGCTCCATTACATCATGAAGTTCATATACACGGCACCGCCGACGAGGTAAACAGCAGTGTATGTTACAACGATAAGGAAAACGTATCATTGAATCACGCTGGGGCCTACTGCAGGGAATCAGTGCTCTGGAGCGATAGAGGAATACTTTTGAGGGGAAAAACATAGGGAGGGGTGCGAAATATTCAAATCATTCAAAAGGTTTCCCCCAATATGTGATTTTTACAAACTGTCGTTAAATGCAATCTGAATTACAACTGGCATTGCTGTCGGACGGGCGGGGTGGTTGAGAGGGTTTAAGGAGGTAAAATTGCGACGCTATCGTAGCGGCGCAGTAGGCAGGACAGTAGTGCCTTTTCTTATTAATTTATTGTGATAATCACATTTCTCGGAAACGCTGCTAATTCACTAAGTACTTGTATGTCATATAAGGCCTAAAAAAGGCCTGTTCAAGAGAGTCACCCTAGGGTTACTACTGCCCCGCGCACCCGCGGGCTCACTTCTTTGAACAGTTCATTTCTAGGAACACGTTCAGTAAAATTTTGTAATTGGGTTTGTCAAGTAATTTTAAGGAATTTGTACAGGACGAGGAAAGGCTACGAACTTGTGTTTCAGGCGTGTAGTTTACGTGTTGTATCAGGTGTATTGATCGATCTGTCAGTATACATCGGTCCCTGTAAAGTTTTCAAGGGAACTTTTTGGGATCTGTTTGTAGTATGGTATGTCGTAACTTGATAGCAAACCACCGATCTTGGTGTTATGGCATGATACTAAACCACACAAGTTGAGCATGGATAATTCGTCCCACCATATCACGACTGTTCTTATACTCATTCGGGGCTAGAACACTACAGAGTGAGATAATATGCTGAACAGTGTTACTGTATTGACCATAGGCCCAACCATTTACAGAGGACATATGTGGCTATTTTATGACATATATCGAGTAATTATTTCTTTCTCTTACTTTGTTTTGGTTTGCAATAATTAATCTGTTTTGGGGGAGAGGAAAGTACCCCAAGCCGAGCCCGGTTCGAAATGCGAGACCCTTGATATACATCACTGTATAGTGCTGTTGCTTATTGGAAATGTACTATAATAGTAGTTCTTTGCAAGACTGCAGTCCAGTCAAGTGAAAGTGTTTTCATCTTCACTTGTTGCCGGACAGTCGGCCATTAGTTCAAACAGTGAAAACCAAAGTTTTTTCAAATACTTTTTTTCAGTTGTCTGATTTTACTACTTCATCTGGAAGTCTTCTAACTATTTCATTATTTTGAAGGGGACGTTACGAGCTACTGATGAAGCCATTTATTTTACTTGCAAAAATTATTATTATAATTGGGAATACAAACACGCCGGTGCCTAACCCGAGACTTCCAAAGATTACTAACGCGCGCTCCCAAGTTTTCGCCCTGTAAAATAAAAACATTATTTGGCACCCCTTATACCTTAGCAGTCTAATAAAAAAACAATAGCCTACTCTGAAGCCTATCAGTTCGAGATGGAAGGAAGAAGAAAGAGGTCAAGAGACAATTTCAGAATTTAATTCTAGAAAAGTCGAAAAGAGAGATATGTAAGAAAATTCTGACGTTTAACCTAAAGCGAAGGGAAGATTTCACCTCCGGCGAGGAATTGAACATGTCCTCTGGCTCTTCCGGAGCGGATGTCCAACCAAGGATATCTTCCCTCCCAGGTAAAGCTTGCTTTAAGTCAAAGGAGTTATTTTCCTCCATGACATTCACGTCAAAAGTGTTCTTCTGTTTTACACCTTCAATCATGGATTTTAAATCTGCCAGCACAATGCATTGTGAAACATGATTCCATTCCTCTGTAAGGGCAAAAACACGATCACACTAGAAAGGAACACTCACTTATTGGTAATGTGTGAATAATTTGGTCTCGCATGCCTATTGTACCAAGGTATATCCTCAAAAACAGTAAAAATGTCTTGTTTTGTCCACAGTGGTTGTCATTACAAACTGTTAAACACATTAGAGCAGATCAGACACTTTTAATAACTTGAAAAACGCATAATATTCGTTTGACCCCCTCCTCTTACCTGTCCTCTTGGAAATGTGTACAAAGATTGTAAACGTATAGCTGAGGAGAGTAGAACATCTGAGAGTGTGTCAAAGTGGGCAACAAAACTCACGGAAGGTACATTGCGAAGACACTCGTTTGAACTGGGGCAATCAGCTTCTGTAAAATCCATCTTCATTTCTGATTTGGCTTTATCTGCTTTCAAATAGTGGATTTTCAGTTTTTCTTGCGAAGATGTTTTATGTCTACCCACAGCTACTGCAGTGTCAGCTACATAACGATTCCCAGACCAAAGCCCAGACGCACCTCTTGACAATGTTATGGGTTGATTATAGAGGGCAGGAGGTGTATGTAGCTTTAACGTAGAAAGCGATTAAAGTGCCTGCGCTCCAAAGTGTCTGTTTAATCTATTGTAGGTAGCAAATCACTTGCATTAAGTGATTCACTACCTCCAAAGCTTGAAAAGGTTATGTTTACTGGTGTTCTTGTTCTCACATTTCTGTACAGTCTGGACATAGTAATAACATATGCAAACAACGCAGGAATGACATATGATGAAAATAATAAATTGTAAAATGCAGGAGAAGAGTACGTAAAATCAGAAAGTTTCTGCTAAAGAAACACGGAAGGAACTTTTGTGTTGTAAATATAAATATTTGGGTAAATCCTTATCTTACATGCAAAGAAAGCTACTGTTTCAACATCTGTATAAAGCAGATCACGGTAAGAAATATAATTGTTCACTAGGTGTCATTCAGTTAAATCTGTTAGTAGGCTAAGGAATGGTACATAAAATGATCCATCTCAAAAAAAGGCGTCAAACAATTGCCATTTACACAGTGCATAAGACCGTGGGCGAACTCGTCCAAGAATGGAAGCAAACTTTCTTGTTATTTAAACCTCCGTGAACTTGGACCCAAAATTTTGAATTTTCATGTCCATTTGTTTGTCCATCGTTTGCACACCCTTTAGAACATTTTTACCGGCATCCGTTTACAAATTAGAGAAAAAACAATTTTTTGGGGCCAACTTAACGCTTTTACAAAATTACAAGATTTTGCCTAAAATTTTAAAAATACCAATATTTGAAGTGTGCTTACGTATGCCCATCGTTTGCTCACCTTTAATTTCCAACTAGATTATTTTTACCACGTTTTCTTTAGCAGATATTGGCGAAAAACTTATTCCAAACACCCAGAAAGCGTGAACCTGGCCCACAAAAAATTGAAAAATACAATTATTTTATGTTTATTCGTTTGTCCATAGTTTGACTTTTGCCCACCCTTTAAAACCTTTAAAAACTTTTTACCAGGTACGGTTCAAAGATTATTTACAAAAAAAATGTTTTTCCGCTATTTCTCAAAAACGCCAAATTAGCAACAAACAAATAGAAATTAAAAACTTTTAATTTGCGTTCATTGACCTGTGGGGTGAGGTCTTTTGCCCACCAATTAAAAATATTTACCAGCTACCTTTCAAAAATTGTTAGTAAAAACTTTTATCCAAAATCTTATTAATTTTGTTAAAACGCCAAAGCAACATAGGAATTTCAAAACATTTTCATGTAAATTCGTTTATTTATTGTTTGAGGAGTTGTACATACCTTTAAAAAATTATTACCAGATACGGTTCGAAAAGTATTTGTAAATAAACCTAAATGCTTACATTTTTTAAAACCTCTAAAATACCAAGAAACACTGAAATTTCGAAAAATCTCATCACTCGTTTGTCCATCGTATGTGGTTTGCTCATCCTTTAAAAAATATTTACCAGACACTATACAAAATTATTGGGAAACAAGGTTTTTTGCATTTTTAAATTTTACCAAAATACCAAAAACACATTGGAAATTAAAAAAATCATGTTTGTTTATTATTTTAGGATATTTGTGTACTATTTTGAAAATGTATACTAGCGACTGTTATAAAATTATTGCAGCAATCCCGCCATTTTTAAATTTTGATAAAATACCGAAAAACACATGGGAAAAACACTGAGGTGCCTAATTATTTGGAATGGGAATAGTTTCCTCCACTACGACGTTAGAATATTTGTGTCAGCCCCCTCTTCCTTTGGTTATTATTTGCGTTACAGGACTTGATTCATTCATCATTTTGGTAAAAACGTTCAAAAATGGCACTTATATCCTTTTTTACTTCATTCATTGAGCCATTTGCACTACTTATCAGCGTAGACATTGGAATTGGCTATCTCAGCCGGATATCTACCGCGGGTTGTCTGCATCCGTAGCTCCATCTCTCGGTCGAGAGATGGTTTTTGGAGTTCAATTTTATGTTAGTTAAGGCATAAAGGCATGTAGCTATCATCTGCTTCTTGTACCACTTTATGTATATGATATGATACAGCTTTCTTCAAAAATTCTCCCTCGTGCTGAAGATCTGTTTTGAATGAATACTGCCAATTTTGAAGATGTCATGACCTCCCATCTTTCAAGAGCGAGTGACCCTTTGGATTGAGATTTTGGGATGGCGGTGTTGGGAGTTGGCCATTTGGACCCTGATAAGCCATTCAAGGATTCAATATCATTTTTCAAACATTTGACGATACCAAATGAGAATGTAATTACTGGTACCATCGCGTAAATATTCATTGCTATTGTAAGATTTGATGAATTGAGAATGATTTTGAACACATTTTTCATTTTCTTGACAAATTCCGTCAGTATTTTCTCTTTAATTTTACTGACCACGATCAACTTGTTTTGCTGGATCCCTAGGTACTTGTAGAGCTCATTTGCTTCAAGGGATGTCGTCTCTATTGACACTCT
The DNA here is from genome assembly GCA_038098605.1 of Gryllus longicercus. Classification (NCBI taxonomy): domain Eukaryota; kingdom Metazoa; phylum Arthropoda; class Insecta; order Orthoptera; family Gryllidae; genus Gryllus; species Gryllus longicercus. Next base: position 681,463 of record JAZDUA010000541.1, on the reverse strand, counting down.
ATTTAGTGATGTGTTTACCCTTATTTATGCTTAATCAATTGGTGAAGATTCTTTAATATTATTGATTGTATACCAGTTATTCATTGTGTGCATCAGATATCTTACGATTACAAGGTTAATACCGTACCTTTTTAAAACATACAACAGATAGTCATGTGAGACCACGTCGAATGCCTTCTTTTCGTCAATGAATCAGGGGGATCTCACTTTTTCTCAGAAGGTTGAGACCTGCTGATACTGTTGATCACAAAGAGCTCCGTGCTGCCCAATTAACACACGTGATAGGTCGAAATTGTCGAATAGTTGTGGCATCATTGGTTATTGGCTTCATGAAGGTGATGCACACGCACAGAGCCGTTGGTAATTCTTCGATATGTTTCATGTAATGATTTAGGACAAACAGAGTACTCTCATACTGTCATGTTAATCTTTTAATCTAGAGATTATGAAGCCCATCCGGTCCAGAGCATTTTCAATTCTTTAATTTGTAAATGTTCGCTTTTATAATATCCACTGATCTGCAATTTCCATTTCTTTGATCTTGTTTGAGATGTTTGACTCTTCTCTGAGCCAGAATGCATTGGATTGGAAATGAATGTTGACCACATTTCGGTCCATTAATTTTCTACTGCTCCTTTCTCTGAAAACTTTCCTTTATAACCTTCTCTTTTCCGGTTCTTATAGAACACTTTCTGGTTTTTGGAAAAATCCTGATTGCTTTTTTTCCTTCTAATGCTCCTGGTGCAGCCTCGCTCACATTGAGAATAGATGCTGATTTGTTGTTTAAGAATATTTATAACTTCAGATATATTTTAATTCTCGACGTTACTCTGCGCGTATTTACAATATTTCTTCCTTATTCTCAACAGTTTTCTCCTAACGCCCATTTTGATCTCTCCATTGAAAGGCTCCGAGAGAGCGTTATTAGATCTAAGTTGTTTTAGTCTTTCTTCGACCCGTCTTATTATTAGCCTTACCATTATTATTACCACTACTACCCTCATTATTAATAATAATTTAATGTTTATACTGTTCATGACAATATGTCAGGAAAGTACTTGATCATATTTTAAATGAAAGATATTCTATAAATTATAATTAGGTAAGATATACTCAACTCATAACTGATGTTCGAAACACAAGGACTTGTCACTCAGATTCAGCAGTTCATTACATTTGCATAACGTTACAAAATATCATGAAATATTTCGTATTGTTTCCAACTAGTACTGAAACAGCAAATATAGAAAGCTGCCTCATTCACTAAGAAATCTTAGGTTAAGAAAATAACAGGTAATTTTTCTTTTTTAGCTAGGAATTAGTGCGGATCTTATTACAGATATAAACAAATAACAAAATTGAAATATCTGAAAACAATATTATAGAGCAGTTCTTATAAGAGAAACTTTCACTTCCATTTTTCAGTTCCTTTAGAATTTAGAAATATTTTCTGCCCTTCAGTAACAAGTCCTCCTAGATCATCTCAAACACATTAGCTCGAGATCAGACATGGATGGTAGCGTGAGCCGCGCCATTTGATGAACATTCATTTTCTAGAGATGGGCCTCAGCCACTAAACGCTTGTAATTGGTGAATTTGGCGAAGATAGCTTTGCTGTCGTCTTCATTCAATTTACTTGCAGTGTTATTTGAAACCTTGATCAACATTTTTACGCTATTCTACAGTCAATTCGCAATTCACAACACTGGGTATGTTTAAACTTTCTTCCAATTAATAAGCTTCTTGATCACCTTCAAACTCGCTTAAAGATGTTCGTGTTAATTATACGATGATCTATCACTAAATTTTGGCAAAACCTAATAAAAGAATTTTTTGCACTCTCAAATAAATATCTTAGAACATTTGCTAGAAGTCAAATAAAGAAGTCTCACAAAGCAATAGTTTTTCATGTCTCGAGTAGTTTTCCATTTTAAAATGGGGAGTAAACTTCAACATTTTGTAAGTTCGTAATGCTAATAACAATATATAAACCACGTCGTTAGGATATTGAGACAGCGGAATTATTTTCAAGTTGATTGTCCAGTTCACACATTCAGTTGTTAACACATTCAGTTGTTAACACATTCAGTTGTTAACACATTCAGTTGTTAACACATTCAGTTGTTAACATATTCAGTTGTTAACATATTCATCTTATTGACAGAGTAGAAAAGTTTATATAAGCTTTTATTTTGCATTAAGAATATACAGAATCGTACAAAATGGTTAAGATTTTCTGTTCTTAGAAAGAGTTCCCTACCAGACCATGTTCCATTGGTCTTGCATTTCGAAAAAACCCTTTCAACAGCAAATGATGTAATGAGCGCATATTTGTTTGTGTTAAATACATTCTCTGAAATGCAAATTCTAAGTATTTTCTCATTTGAGAAATCATCCTCCCAATTTTCATTTATCAGTTTCACTTTTATTTGACACCTCAACAAAGTTTACTTCGCCAGCTTTCCCGGTCAGTCATGTAAAAATGTTCGTATAAGCTTGTTTTTAATAATCAACAAAATGTACGCTTTGTATTTATTAACATTTTTGATTACAAATAAATGTGTTCTTTTATGTTCAAAACAAAATATGCATTATATGGAAAACGTCATAAATCTCAAATTCAATATTTTGCCAAAAAATAATATTTTACGTTTCGGCGGATATGACTATTATAAAAAATGCAATTGTGTGAACTTCCCAGCTTGAATAATTAGCTTCCAAAGTACACTTCCACGAGTTAATCATTTTCTCTGTGTGGTACATAGAATTAAAACTATTGCTTATTACAGCGGATAATTTCTTGATAGGCTCTTTTGCTTTTGAATAATTCTTGTTAGTTTTTTCTTTCTCGGCGATACGAAAATTCCATCAACTATTTTCGGACCACATTAATTAGTATAAATTAATAGTATATGCTTTTTCTCTGCTTCGTATTTATATATAAACGCTTTCCTGTTGTATTTACATATGTTCAATTATTTATAGTGGTACGTTCACTATGTTGGAAAAATAATTTCAATTAACGAAATGGACTCGCTTGGTACCTATCCCTTCATGAAATCTGCTGACAGTAATATTTTTTCATTATCAATTATTCACAAAAAACTTCACTTCATCATCTATTCAGTATTATAATCGGTAACTAAATTTAAAAATTGTTCTCCTGAGAGTTTATTTGAACTGTAATAACCTTCGGAACCTTTCCTCAACTGTACACAATATTCTGAAACCGATATTAATTTAACTCTTTTATGAATATAGAAAGAATATCAGCCATCTGTGTCGCCACCGTCGCCACCATCTCTCGAGGCGTCACAAACAGCACAGTCTCAGTCGCCTCATTCAAAACAGACGCCGTATTCGCAGCAGGCGCCATTTTCACAGCAGGCGCCATATTCACAGCAGGCGCCATATTCACAGCAGGCGCCATATTCACAGCAGGCGCCATATTCACAGCAGGCGCCATATTCACAGCAGGCGTCGTATTCGCAGCAGTGGCCTTATGCACAGCAGTGGTCATATGCACAGCAGACGGCCTATTCACAGCAGTGGCCATACTCACAACAATGGTCACATTCACTACCGCCAGCGAAGGCTTTGCGGCCGCCGTCGTCGCCGCCTTCGTCGGCACGCCTGCTGTCCCCATCCGCGTACCAATATCTTTACCAACCTGAGCTAAAAGGCCGTTCTCGGTCGTCCCCCTCGCCCCGTCGACGGACCAAGGCCTCCTACCGTCGCTCTCCCGAACACGCAGCGCCTCGCCACCGCCTTCTCCGGCGCCCTCCCGTGACGCCGACTCTCCGTCGTAAACGCATTCGCGCCTCTCGCTCTCGTCACCGGCGCCGGCGGCCCGCGTCGTCCTCGTCTCGGCGCCGCGTCGCCGCTTCCTCGTCTGCTCGTCGCCGTCGGTTCAAGCGCACTCCGTCCCGCCCTCGCCGTGTGAGACGGACGTCAGCGAACAGCGGTCGCGCCAGGCGGGAGTCGTCGCATCGACGCCAGCGCTCGGTGGGCAGTAGAGTAACTGAGTCAAAAAGTAACCTCAACATTTCAGAGTTGTCTCTTGTAAACTGATCGTTTCAACCGTCTTTAAAGTCTCCTTTTATCCACACTGAAGCTTGATTTCTTAAAATATCATCCCTCCACTGTGCAGTGGGTTCTGCTGTAGGTTTGTTCGATTGACAGCGTTATGGCCTTTTCGTTACATTTTTTCATTGAAAGATTTCGATGCAAAAGAAATATCGCAAATCAAATTATTTTTTACAATATTATGAATTAAATCAGGTTTGGGGGAGCCACAATTAATCAATCAACTCAAATAAAATATTTTTTTGGGTCATTGTGCACATTCAATGCGAAATAGCGGCATTTCATTCAATCACTGGAGCATGCAATGTTCTCTGCTATCGCATTACTATTTACACATGTTCGGAGTCTCACTTTCGAAGGTAGAATTAGCGAGTCGTGACAAGGTGTCATTAACCACTCATATTCTATTTTTTAATTAATACTGTACTCTTTATAAAGTAATTTTGCACAATCAAAAATAATTATTGAAGCGAGAGTATTTTGTTTCCAAGTTTGTTATTTTGAATTTATTTCCTTGCATTAACATTTTCATACCAACAAATTGCTTGAGAAATGAAGAAAACCAATGACGAGCAATCCATTATATTACTTTTTATTAATATTTTCAATATCATATTATATTTGTAGATTTATAGACCTTCAGTACTTAAAAAAACGGTCTTCTTATGATGGTATTCCTATCGCCATTTTATATACGGAACTTTAAAGGAAATATTCATTGAGGTTCATGCTAAGGATAGGAATTCATGGAAAGATCCCAACGATCTAGATATTTTCTAAAAATTGGAATTTTAAGGTTACTTTTTGACTCAATCCTATTGACGTATTCTCTCTACATATAAAAATCAAAGTGCATGGCGAAATAAGAATACAAAATATGCCCAAATATTTTGATACAACTCTATGTCGAATATGTTTGAGATCAAGAAAAACTAACATTTACCAATATTCTGACCCCCTTCACCTGTTATCCGTTTTATAAAAAAAAACTTTTGTTGTTAATTTTTTCCTACATGTTAGGAAATTATTTATTTCAACCTTAATAATTCAATAATAAAAACAAAAAATAATTTAGGGCATTTTTGGCGCGAAATTTAAATTTTTAAACTATTTAAACACAAAAAAATAATTTAATTATTTTAATTTCATACTTTTCAGAGGTGCTTCTACAGAAAAACTAGAGGGGCTACAACAGCACATACTTTCTCGCAGATTGAAAATAGTTACGTCGTATTAAAAATACTGTAATTTCTGCCATACTAAAAACTTAGTAAAACTTGAAAAAGTCTAAATCAAATGAATTGCCTCTCGTGCTTATCTGCATTTATTTCTATTCCCAGGAAGAAGTCATTTCTTACTTTTAGAAATGAAAGGAACATGAATAAATTTACAATATTTACAGAACGTAATACAGAAAAGCAATATTATTTTCACACAAGCCTACCTTAATTACATTTGAAGTGAGCCTTCAATTTCTTTAATGCCACAATAAGCGATCAAAACGTTTTAAAGTATGGAAGTGTGTTTGTTAGTTCAAATTTAAAATTTATTACCTTCAATCAATTTTTTTCATGAAAATCTTATCTACATCTTACAAACATCATGACCGACAGCAATTGAATGAATTCCAAGAATGTTGAAACTTCTGTGTTGCTATTTTCCTAACTGGCAAAGCCTAAAAAAAGCGCGCAAAATTCGAATTTACAATTCCCAACGCTTTTTGCAATTTTCAAAAATGCTGAGTGCGCAGAAAATAGGACCATCATCACTATCTTTACAGTTTTTTGCTACATATAAGGATAAAAATGTAAGACAAAATTTGAAGCCGTTTCTGAGAAAATTGTTTAAAATTATTTTAAAAGTGCTTATGTTTCATTTAAATTTACGCAAAAAATACTCATAGATATTGAATGTGATCTCTTTTGAAGTACTGTTTTGATGAGAACATTTCATTAAAAAACAAATTATCTTTAAAACTGTAGTTGTAGGAAGTCGCCTAAAATTGTTTGAGTTTTCAAATTTTTGAAAAATCAGGGTTTTCAACGAAAATGAGACCTGAACCATTGTCTCAAACGTCTTTCACACTATTAAACAAGTTAACCAAAAACTATAAAGCGATTTTTTTGAAAATTTGGAAAATATCTCAGAGACTTCATGTGAATTACCCTTTTAAGGACCGGGAGAGGTGGCTCAGAGCATCATCAACTAATATCACTGCAGTCCCTCTGACAGGGAAGGTTGGTTTTTAGACACAAACTTGCCAGATTGATCGAATTTAGTCAGTGTGGAGGAGACTTTTTGCATCCGGCTACTCTTATCGGACGTTTTCCGTGGTTTCTCTGATTAACACCAGGCGCTTGCCGGAGCAGTACCCTAACAACTGGGCTACGGACCTCGCGCGATTATTCCTTCCTCTTCCTTGTCCTAATATCACCTCTTACCTACACACACTTAAACTAACATGCACTACACTGCAACGCATATGGGAGACAGGTCAAAACAGGCTTAGGGTTTGTCCCGACCGGAGTGGTGATCCGCTGGGGGCAGATGCGTGGTTGGGGAAAACCCGCAACTTGCAATTATTCAAAATCAATTGAAGTGAATGAGGACTTTTGAAGGAAGGCCAGTTTTTCAATCTTTGATAACATTTTTATTGATTTTCGGCCTACCACCAGGACAACGTGTTTCTAATTATTCTGAATCAGTGATAAACTCATCTGCGAGAAAATTGCCACCAAAGTTTAATGGATTTGTCAAACACCAGCCATGATACTATAAACAACCATAAAAGTATTTATGTACAAATGCTATTCGGATTTGAAAATAACTTGGTTAACATCTGTGATGTCACTTATATTCGACATCTGAAAACTTCAAATAATATTTTCCAAGGAAAGTCATAATGTACATATAAGGAAGTTCATTTGTGTAGACCCTTTACGATTTGATCAACGGATGGGTTTAGGACCATACAAAGCAAACAAAAATGACGCGGAAATTCTACGAAGAATATTGGAAGATACATCCTGCTTGCCGGTATTTTGCTTAAAGTTAGTGTATTCAACCTCGATAAATGATTTAAATATATGAAATATCTTGAAAATATAGAGCACATCGTCTTGATGACAGCTCTTAAGGGAAACAGTCAGCTGACTGCAATGGAATCGAATGAACTGCAACTAGTAACAAAATTGGCCCATTGAACGATGGATTACAAGGAAAACATTAAATTTATATTTAATAAGTTAACAAAATATTACCACGCATCAGACCATATTATAGAATTTCTTGCTATTTAAATAACATTTTCGGAGGAAGATTAAATGCCGACAAAAACGTACTTGAAATAATTTCAGACAAAATGCTTGCGAAAAAGATTATGATAACGAACTGGCCAAGCACATTGAATATGAAAATCCCAACAGAAGAAAAAAAAGTCATTTTAAGCGATAACATTAGATACTAAGACATTTCCGGAAATAACCCCTCAAAATCTTTGTGTTCCGCAACATGTCAATTTATTTAAAAAAAAATCGTTCGTAGCAGAATTGTTAAAAGAAGATGGAACTGTAGAGCTATATTCTGTTAAAGGAAATTCTTAGCTTAAAATTTTCAAGGCGCTCTACAAACATTGGTTGTAAAAGCAGAAAGTGTTACATCCGAAACGAGTCTGTTACGGCAGGTCGCGATTGTGATAATGACCGATTGTGTCAATGACCTCCGCACAGTGGGTGACATGTAGCAGCAATTACACACTATCAAGCGGTAGATACCAGTCGCACATCCTTTGTCCCGCTGCAATACTAACAAAAATGTTCGAGTCTGAGCAAATTCAACATGTAATCGAGGACAGTGACGACAAATTCTACACCACTTGGAGAGTGGTAGGGAGCAGTGTTGTATCGCCATCCGAGATATGTCCTGCCATAGCTTTTAATCCAATGATTTAAGGTTAATATTAAACAGACTGCGTGAAGCGCCGCCATATTTGTAGCAACATGATCATCGGGTTGCCATATTTGTAACGGTCGGGGACGATCGCTCGATATAAAATCCTCTTTTTTATGCATACTCACGACGAGGAATAAGAAATTTGAAAATAATATCACAATCTGGCTTATTGCCGCGAAACTACCTTCTGAGTATTAAAGTACTCAAGGAAAGAGAAAAATCGAAGCCAGGAGTAACTTTTGGTAGTTAGTTCTAAAAATAAACTTCTCAAAATGGAAAGAACACAAACATTTGGCTGATACTGCCTACTTATTTCCTCTCTTACAAGTACTCTCTTTAATTGTATTTATAACATCTAAGTTCGTCATTCTTCAGCGGAAATCTTTAATTAGTATGTGACGCATGTCTTTTGTGATTTCTCAATACCAACAGAAAAAAATTAGGAATCATAAATGTGCGGTAAAAAGATGAATCCAATCCTGATACAAAAAACTAGTTCAGTATAATATCATAACGTACTGCTAATAAAATATGCCGTCAAAACCAATGTTTTAACTGCAGAAACCATGACGGCCCCTAGTACTGAGAGCATACATCCAAGAGCGCTGAAACCAAAGGTAAGCCACTTTTACGTAGTAATATTCCATCTCGTTGATTTTATCTAAAAGTGAAGACATGCATTCTTTAACAAGTTAATTCGCTTGTTATGTTTCTTTGTAAAAATGTATTGTTAACCGAAATAAATAACTGTTATTTTTATTTGAGAATGTCAACTTTGCTCTTCCGTCCGAATTCTACGCGTTCGAATTTGGTGTACGTCTGTTCAGTATGAACTATAGTATCACATGATCAGTATGAATCGGGAAGTTGTTTTGCATATTAGCGATGATTTAAAAAATTGTGAGCTAGATCGAATTCAGCTGCTGTCTGGATGAGAATTTTAGCGGCCGCCGCCTCTGATTGGTAGTTTTTCATGGTTTCTCCTATCAACACCAGGCGAATGCCGGAGCCTTACCATGTAAACGGGCCATAGGCTGCGAACGTTCTTTCCTTCCTCTTGATTAGGTTTCCGCGATAGGTAGGTTTCCGGAATTTGAATTATCTAGGTTATCCGGGACGATTCGCATCTCTGACGTGGTGTCTGACGTTCCGGACAACATATGTCGCCTTCCTCAGTGCATACTGCTGCCATATGGCCAACAGGGTCGCCTTATATGGAGACGAAGGGTGAGCGAGTTTATTGAGGTAGCGATTGTTTCACAACATATACAACAAAAACCATATATTCTACTTGTTTCGTTTCTATTATGTACACAGAAATACTTGCAGCTATCACATCTGGCCAGTAAATTCTAAAGCAATTGTTGAAATTTCCATTTTTCCATCGCTGTTGCTGGTTATTATTTCATGTGAAACATCAAAAATACCCCTTTACAAAACTCACGTGCATAGTTTTAACAAATTACGCGAAATACATTTTTTGAGGTATAATCCTTGTGATTTAACAAACTATAACCAATATTAAGCAAAAATCATAAACAATTATATTTTAATATTTTTAATTTGCACCTTCAAAGAAATCGGAAGAAACTACCTCAACTAGCTTGCATAAAATGACACAAAATGTATTTTTCTGTGAAGCTCCTCTGAACATTTTTTAAATAAAAATATTTTTTCTTTTTTCTTATTTAAGGGCACATTTGTGTGAAAGCAATAGAAATAATGGTCAAAATTAAACATTTCCAAATTCCAATTTCTAGAAAACTTTGATACCAATGTAAATTGAAATTATGCCATAGTACAAATGTTTTACTGAATAATTTAATACCAGTTTCACTTTAATATCTTTACTGTATTTTTGTTGTTAACACTTTAGTTTATTATGACATTTTGTTTTTTACTTTGTTCTTTAACGAATTTAATTTATGTTTTCTGGGACTATACCAAGTAGATAAATCAGATTTGATGGCTTTTTGGCCATATAATTTTCTAAATATTAGACTTATTCAATTATTTACCATTATAATTTATTACGAAATAATGTTTAAAATTTTCATTTAAAAATAAATATTTTTTAAAAGTTTAAGATATTATATTTGTTTTGAATAGGACATTTATTGTAATCTACATTAATCCTAATTCGAAAATGTCTGTTTCTATCTTACATAGTTTATTTACAGAAATGATTTTTTATAATAAAATCTAATTTACGTGAATTTCACTTTAACGTTTAACGTTAACGATAAATTTAATGTTTGGTATTAACTACTCAAAAACCTTGATAAATCATCAACACATGAATACAAAAAATGTAAACACAGAGCAAACAAGATGGCATGCCAACATGCTGCGGGCGCCAGGCTCTGACAGAGTTATCAACGGTTGCAACAAAATGTATTCCATCGAAATATATTCGGTAGAATAAGATATAAAATGGAACAAAATTTGACATTAAATGGAGAATTGTGGCTTAAAATTTTTAAAATAGCACTTTGAGAAACTTCCCTAAATGTTACATATATAATATATAAATAACTATTCAGAAAATATGACAGAGATTTTGATATAAAATTGAACAACTAATTTTTTAAAATATACTCACGTACATGACCTTAAAAAATCAAATTTAGTGCTAAAATTACCTAAATTATTTTTATTCGAAAAGACTTTTCTACTTATTTATTTCAAGTTATTAATGATGTTAAAAAAATACTGTATGTAGAGAAAATTGATATGTAACAGCACACATATTTTTATAAAAAAGGGCAGGAGAGGGTGTGGGGGTCTGAAGACAATTGAATATTTCCATGGTCCCAAACATATTCCATAGAGAGTTGGCTTAAAACGTTTTGGAGCGTTTTTTCGTTCTTATTGCGCTATAGTCTTACAACAAGCGTCCTTTGCTTTATCCGAGAAAGAAAATAATTTTCAGGTATTTTTGCTGGGATTATAGACATTTCACTCTTGACCGAAGGCCGTGTAGATTTCTTTCAATTTGTTCACTCATTGGAAATTAGTAATATAAGTAGATAATTGACAAATATTTGTGTAGTTAATGAGTAGAATTAATTTAGTAAATAAAAAATATTAACACTGTGTTGCCAAACTTATATTATTAAATTCCCCATCGGAGATCTGCTACGAAAGTTGAACAGAATATATTTCAATCATTGTGTAATGTGTATTTCAATGATTCATTCAATCGCTCAGTAGATGAACCAGACATTGTTATAAGTTATTTTTCATTCAAATTCAGATTATATTTTAATTATGCTATAAAATTAATTTTGTTTTATGGGAGCATTTAGCATGTTTCTAATATTAAAAAAATCAAAATAAAGGAATGAGGTATTTGAATGATTACTGATGAATGATCACTAGTACAGTTAGAAAACATCGAAGCTCACTACGATTCGTGAAGAAAGTAATTATATTGTTTTCAAATATCACGTTTTTATTACCTTAATGTTTAAATGAGCACATTGTCTGGCGAAACTTATAATTTCCACCCAATTCTATAATCTCCCAGCAATGCTGTCTCATGTTTGTAGCCTTCGTTCCAATTCCAACTCGCTGTCATTTCCCGTAGTTGGCGCGCGTTGTGGCGAGACTTGTAGCTGATTGGTAGCGCGTGCGCTGTGCCTCAGTTGGGAGGCCCGTCGTCGATCGGCTTGGCGCATCGCTCGCTCGGCTTCCACGAGCACGAACACGACCCGCACGCGCCGTCGCACGCCCTCGACGCCACGTCCGAGGCGTCGCCCAGCGCGGGGCTCATCACCATCGTGGCGCTGTCCTTCCACGACGTCTTCGAGGGGCTGGCCATCGGCATCGAGGTGCGGCCCGCGACCACCAAGGGGAACACATTTTACAAGTGCTCTCGCAAAACGAATTGGGCTTTTGGAACATTATTACATGCGTGTGTTTCGATTCTATCTACAATTAATTGTTTCTTTTGACGCGCACACACCATTCCAATAATCCACACTTGCAGGTGTTTTTTTGGGGGGCAAATTTTGTTCGTTATCTTCATTTTGTACTTTCTCGTATACGTACGTATAAACGGAGTAATAAACGTAGTATAGGGAAACTTATGTGATGCTGCGGAAAATCAATTTCGAGATTTCGACAGAAATACACGTCTTGGGGTCCCCTGATACCGAAAAAGTTTTTTTTTAAATTTTTGTCTGTCCGTGCGACCGTCCGTCTGGTGTATGTGAACACTACTAGCGCCTAAACCATGCGTAGGATTTTTTCAAAATTGAAGAAACCTGTGTCGATCTGGTTCGAGGTGAATCTTTGAGATTTTGAAAAATATTCTTCAAAAATTGGGGTGTACTTTCCATGAAGCTCTTCGGATATTTTCAATTTTTTTCAAAAGCTGCTCAAAATTTTTTCTTTAAATTTCTTGAAAGAATAGAGTAAAATACACAAAGAAAGATGGAATGTGTCAACTTTTCAGATTAACACTTTTCGAAAATTTCAAAATGTACGGGCGTCTTCCTACAACTACCAAAATTAGATAGAGATTTTTCCTTCAAATTAGATTTGTTTAGAATTTAAAATTAAATTTTAGTATTTTCCGAGCAATACTGCGTGCAATATGTGCAATTAAAAAAAATACACAAACAAGATTTTCTCAAAAATGGATCCAATTTGTTCTTTAAAGTTTTATCAGGGATAGTGCTAAATTTTCTCTATAAGATGACATAAACGCCATATTGCTCTATTCTTTTGTTTTTTCAAAAACTACAAAAATGTAATTGTTTTAACTTGCCTCTCATTGTATGAATGAATACATGTGCTTTAAATGTCAGATAAAGTTTCTCGGACACTCTACCTTTTCTGTGAAAACCATCTCAAAACTCGGCATTTTCAGGAACGCTCAAACGTCATTTTCTCAAAATAGTTCCAACGTTTTTCTTGAAACATTTCGAACGCATTACCACTCATAATTACACTCTTTAATATGAAATGAAGTTAATTTCAGAGTGTATTTGTTGTTTTTTTCAAAAAATTACACGAATGTAAATTTTTTGAAGGTTCTCTCACGTCGTTGATATGCACATTTCCAGCAAATTGTAAACACTGTTGTATTTGTGAAGTACTTAAAATGACCTCAAATAAAGTTTTTCGTAAACTCAAATATTTTCCGTGAAAAAGAGCTTCAAATTTTGTATTTATAGTAGCGCTTAAAAACAATTTTTTAAAAAATTATCTCCAAATTTTTCAAAGAAAATTACCAATTAGAACCAGGTTTTACTGTTTTTTAATAATCTTGAAATAGTATTTCAGCTTTATAAATAGGAAACCGAAAAATTAAGAAAATGTCAAAAAATGTACCTTGTCGGCAATCGATTGCAGCAGGCAAGAATATGTGGCAAGCTCGAATGGCAAACCGAGACCTAAGGAAATAGGAAAGTAATACGGGAAAGGCGGTGCCATTTTGTAGAACCACTAGTTAATTGAATTTAACCCGACGATCTGTATAATAAAACTTTCAAAATTAGCATTTTAGCTTTGTATATGATAAAATTTCTTAAAATAAATTTTGATTATAAGCTTGTAATTACATTCGAGTTTTAAACAATATTCAAGTGGCCTACAGCAGAAAAATCGCTGCTGAACAAACCCATACAAAATGATTTTACAAAGAATAGTACTGCTTCGAAACGGCAAATAAAACACTCTCTCATATAACACAGCAATAAATCAAAAATTTTAACAAAAATATACTTTACAAACACTGCAATAACCTAGTACAGCACAACAGTTAATTTCTTACCTAGAATATAAAAAAGTTACTATTTTATAAATCAACTTATGAAGAACAAATATTTAATGGCGGGTGTCCTCTTCCTTGGAGCCGTGCTGTCGCATTACGTCAGCAGAGATTCATTAGTATGAAGATTCAGTGATAACGCGCAGTAAGACAATAGGCGGAATAATAAAACCAAGTATTTACATTTTTAGGCGAAATCGAAACTCTTTTGGGTTTCGTATTTTCCCGAGATCTTTGGTGTCTAAAAAAACCACAGACTTCTCTCTTATGAATAGAGGCTGCGTTGTTTTCTTTTAATTTTTGCGAGCACTGGCAGTAGATAATATAAATGTTTTGTACATTCTTCGAGTTTTCTCTCTATTTAACGAAACCACAAACACCTCACACATAGCCGGAGGCTGCATAGTTTGCATTCAAATTGGCATTATAAATTAGAATAATATATGATATTTCTCAAATGTAAATGGTATTCTATGATACCTTGAAATTGTATTCTTTACAGACATGAAACGGAAACAGAACTCGTAAAATAGATTTCAACATAACTTTGCTGAATTAGTAAAACTTTAAAATAGAACAGGTGTTAGAATACAACTAAACTTAATCAGTACTCAATATCTTCAACTCGGTAGTCCATCTACATTAAACCGCACTCAGTACACAGAGAAATACAATTGCATGGTTTATTTAATTCATATTATCATTTAGTGCATTATCCAATTTTCTTCGATCTGTGAAGTTATTTCTGTTGCTTAGCTGGACGGGCAACGGCCCATTCAACTGCAGAGGTCAACATTAAATCTGACGTAAACTTTGCGAGTTTCCCGATTTAGCTCAGCAGCTCCAGTTTTAGAATTTTATTATTCCTCATATTGATTTTGAACGATGTAAATTCCAAGCGTTCCTTAAAGAAGAGGGTGTGGTCTAGTTATTTGGGATACATGTGAAACAAATTAAAGTGTCATTTTAAAAAATGCTTTTGTAAAATTCAATTTCCGAATTGAGATGCGATTTCGATAAAAGATATCCACTTGGTTTCTAGTTTACTTGGAATGAGATTCTAATCGGAAATAAGTTTTTTGATGGCTCTCAAATTTTTAGAGAATGGAATCAACGTTCTCCTCCGATTTTTCCAGTATACTATTGTCAAAATTGTTTTTTCAAACATTTGTCTATATTTCTGATCTTATATTGGTGAAATGTGTGTTTACGAGGAAAAAGGGACGAACCGAACACCACGTTTTTTAAACCTTATTGATTTCTCGCATAATTTTATTAAGTACTATCTTACGATTATCACTGGCCTTTTGGTTGGATTTATTGATTTACTATTTAGGGTTTCCAGGCGCGTCAACGGCTAAGGTCATTGGTTCCCTAAGTGTGGTGAATTTTTTTATTGGAGGTAGAGAGGGTGATCTTTCCCGCTAATGGCGATATTCGGCGCCGGCCCTGCCGAAAAGTCGGAACGCGGGTTTTTCCCAATCATGTATCTCTCGCCAGCGGAGCACCGCCCCATCCAGGCCGAACTCTAAGCTCCCGAGTGGTCTTCCGACATGTGTGGTAGTTCAGTGCATGTATGTGTGTGTAAGTAAAGGGTGAGAATGTGACAAGGAAGAGGAAGGAAATATCGCGCGTGGTGCGTGGGTCATATGTTAGGGTAGTACTGCCTCAGCATTCGCCTGGTGTTGATCGGAGATACCTCGGAAAACTACCGATCAGAGCAGCCGGCCGCTAAAATTCTCCTCTACACAGCACCCGAATTTGACCTCTCTCTGTAGCTGCTGTCGAAAATCCGGCCACCGTCAGGCCTGGAACCCTAGACCTACCTGTCAAAGGCACTGCAGTGACATCAGTTGATACCCTGAGCCACATAGGGCGATACTTATTGTTGAAGAAGCACATATTTAAAAGTTATTAAACAGACTATCCTAGACTTTTTCAAGTGATGAAGGAGACAGTTTCGAAGACTAAAATTCTCAAGACACGCATCCCCGTCAGTCATATCGTCACCCATAGTCAACGTACGAGTATGTGGTTTGGTAGGCCTCTTGGTTAATACAGGTAAAATTAATTTTGAAACCAGAAAGTAAATAATATATGAAAATACAAATGACAAAATAACCTTCTTTACTTTCAAGCAATAAAATCTTGTCAGACTATTTTACCTGTTTTTACATCCACCAATAAATATACATAGTTAATTTCTCTTATTAGAAATTTGTATTTCTATAAGAGTTAATAAATAATATAAATAGTATCTTTACACGAGTATATTGAAAGGTACTACATTAAAATAAATATTTTTTATTCAAATTTTTAACATTCTGTCTCTTTCTGGTAATTCAGTGATAGATTACTTTATTTCGTAATTAATCATCTCAAATATCATAGGAGCTAACACAAACAATACTTCTCAAACAGCACGAATGTATAGCTTTACGTTTTTAAAAAAATTCCAATCAGCCACTTCATTCGACTGTAAATGTGTTTCATTTTTAAAATACCAAATGAACCAATAATAGCTCACATGTTTTCGCATCATTAGCCATTTTTGAAAATTTAGCCATTTTTGAAAATTTAGAGTTGAACGAAAATCCTACCTGCTCTATTTTCTTTGAAATACTTAGCTTTATCCGAAAAAATTAACCATTGTTGAGAAAATGTTTACAATGTTTTTGAGGCTTCGCGAAGAGTAAAAATCGAAATACCCGTTTCAAATTCGCAGGGTTCTCGAGTTCGGCTACATCGATAATGGAATATTAACTTTGGAAAAAATACTATGCATGGTTTGGACACTAGTGTGGTCAACAGACAGCCAAATGTTTTCTTGCAAACCAATTTTTCTGTTTGCGGGACCCACAATACGAGCTTTCCTATTAAAAAAACGCCTCTTGCCACAGCAGTATTACAGTACTTTCTGTTTCTCCAAGAGAACATCGTAGGCGAGAGTGTACGCGAAATGTCTCTCTTTCGCCCTCTCTCTCTCCCTCTCTCCCTCCCCCCTCTCTCCCTCTCCCTCCCACTCCCTCTCTCTCCCTCCCTCTCTCCCTCTTCCTCCCTCTCTCTCCCTCCCTCTCCCTCCCTCTCTCTTCCTCCCTCTCTCTTCCTCCCTCCCTCTCTCCTTCCCTCCCTCTCTCTCCCTCTCCCCTCCCTCTCTCTCCCCTCCCTCTCCCCTCCCTCTCCCCCTCTCTCCCTTTCTCTCTCTCGAGCATCGTTCTCGCTCTTTCTCTCGAGCATCGCTCTCGCTCTGTTCGCAGACGGACGCGCGCAACGTGGCGTTCCTCTTCCTCTCCATCTCGTCGCACAAGTACGCCATCGCCTTCTGCATCGGCATGGACTTGGTGCTGGCCAAGGCGGGCCCCGTGCCCTTTTTCTGGTACATGTTCGTCTACAGCATCGTGGCGCCCATCGGCATTATCGTGGGCATGGCGTGCTGTGACGTGAGCTCCAGTTTCGACACGCCGGTCAGTCTTCCCACCGGTCAGTCTTTGCTTTTTACGTTTTCGCTGCAGTATTTTATGTTTGCACACTATCCGTTCTCGGTTAAGATACCTATAATCTCCATTAGTCTACGTTATAATGTATCAATATGTAGATAATAGTGCAGATCATGCAATTCTTTACATTTTTAGAGGTGAGTCCAATTATAGTAATTCAGTATGATTAGTCAATACAAGGTATAATTAATTCGATATTTTTAAAAGTATGAGACGTTACAAATTATCTGATATTTTGGGAAAAATTGAGGTTATTAACTTTAATGAAGGAGAGAGTCTATCTTTCTCTATCCTACTTGATTTCAATGAAAGACAATAAATGACAATGGTAGTAATTGACTCGTACGTTATGGTATGCGCCTCTCGTACCGTGAAAATAGTGCAACAAAAAAGCATTTGCCTACGAAACGTGAAAATGCAGATAATTCAAACTGTTCAAAGCATCAGTTACCCCGACCAGGATTCGATTCCTAGTTTACTCTAGTTCCTTTGATCATTAAGCTACCAAACATATTTCGAAAAACATTTCGAATAATAATTGCGAGAGAATGACGCTTGCAAAGGCAATTTATTGTTAACACATATTATTAAAAGAATCGCTTGTAAATAAATCTATTGTTATCGAGAATCAAACGCGTCCTGGAGTTGTTTGGTTCTTGGCGGAAATTTCATGGACTAGTTTGACTCTTGTAGAAACTTGTATTTTCCTCGCCTTATATATTTCAATATGTTTGCCACTTACCGAAAAGAAATGTCCCAGAATATAGCGTCAGTTGTAGGGAATAGCTTGGTGAAATATCTCAAAATATAGAACTTTGTACTTGTTTGGTTCTTGTAAGAAACCCCTCATATATCGCAATACAATTATGTTTATCGTGCGAGAAGCGTAGGGAGACAAGATTATTCGCTTTATAATATAATGTGGTAATTAAATAATGTAAAATAAGTAATATTACAGTTGCGATAAATCGGGTCCCAATGTTTATTTTGAACGCCCGCCAAATATAATTAGTGAAAAAACCGCTAGATGGTGTTAGTTTCCCTAATCAGTTATACAAACTGCTGGTAGAGCGCGTTAGCAACACGGTCCGCAATCTGCAGTTAACTACGATACTAACTTGAAGTGTTAAATGCAGCAAAAACTAAATACTAAATAAAGAAACTAAAATAAATATATTATAAAAACTAATAAATAAAAGTAAACATAAAAATAAATACAATAAATAGAAAGGAAGATCGGATGGCCTAAATCGTTAAGGCAGTAGTGCCATAGCGGTCTCAGACCAAAAAATCGCGGGTACCGCCTCGGGCATGAGTGTGTTTGTGTATGTCTGTATGTTTATGTCGTTCTTTCACCCCTCACTACGACCATTATTTCATTTTCCAGGTCTAACAATCCTGAGATGTAAAAATAGATTAAGCAGAAATGCTGCCCCCTAATAAAAATTCACGTGCATACACCCAGGAAAAAAATGACTGGGCCTTGGTGGGTACACTACACGTTCTTTAGAAGGGTGGTCTTTAGAACGCCAATTGCCGACAAAAAAAGAAAAATAATTTAAGTTGGAAGAGAAAAGAAAAGGGGGCAACGAAATCGCCTCAAGTTTTGGGTCGAAGGGGTGAAGGGTCGCCTGACTTCAACTAGCAAATATATTGGAAAAAAAATTGTTATTTCCCGCGGAACTGTGGAAATTTTGCAAATATTCAGAAATATACCTATGCATGTTTACGTTTTTGAGGTTTGTGGAAATATTTTCGTGGTCTTTGTCATCTAAGTATCAATAGATCTTGATTTGAAATATTAGCGCTTCATCGATGTCGAAGGATTTTTCTAGAGGTACACGAAGAATTTAATCAATGTATTTACCAATGTGTTATCTTAAGGCTTTGACTTGGCTTGATAATACAGTTACAGAGGCAGTCAGAGGGAAAGAGAAATGTAGAAGGATACAGATACAGGCTGACATATCGACAGATAGCTCAGCCAGGTGGACTGGTAGACAGCACTTAGGTGGTAGGAAAAGCGTGGGACAGACAGAGAGTCACGCGGACTGACAGACTTATGGACAGACAGGCAAATAGATATGAGGGCGGACAATCAGGCAGACCCAGGAAGACATGCCAGCAGGTGGATAGTCATAAAGACAGGCGTCAGACAGACGGAAAGACATTCACTGATCTTGGGGACAGTCAACGATATTTTGATAGGGGTTACTGAAAGGAAGAGTCGGGCTAATTCGAGCAAAATTTTGGCTATATTTTGGGGATCATTTTTTCCTCTTTTGTTCAGAATAACGTTTGCATAGAAGGACAGACGGGCAGATAAACATACTGGCAGACGGAGAAATGGGCAAACGGGGAAACGAACGGGCAAACGAAGGACATCGGAGAAACAAACCGACAGACAGAGAAACAAGCGGACAGACGGAGAAACAACCAGACAGATGGAGACACAAACGGACAGATGGGCGAGTTATTATTTAATGAGAGAATTTTGGTGTTTTGCAGTTTACTTACAGCTGCATTTTCTCGTTAATCTAAAAAAAATCTACCACTCATTACGTATTTGACTGTCATTACATGAAAAACATTGACATTATTTTTGTCGATCTCACTTTGTTCCAAACTCTAAATTAAATAATTTGTTTATAAACCAAGATTTATGAAATGAAAAATGCATATAAAAATTCAATGATCAAATTAATTCTCGTAATAAAAAACTCTGTCATTCTTACGACACTCCATATAAAAACAGTAAAACCTGAACCAGGTTTAAAAGATGTTTGTTCTTTCACTAATGTCCTTGTTTCTCCATTTACATGAAAAACAAATGATGTACATTGTTCCAAAGAAACTTTTAAACCATGCTCTACTTTGTTGTGCTGCACTTCCATATATTTATTTTTTCTTTAGTTGGACTTCCTTTGCGATAAAGACACTCTTGATTGCAGAGCTTTGTGAGAAGTTGAAATCCGCTTGAGTTTCTCTGTAACTTTCGACCGCGGACTCTAAGATGACTATCCCAGAACTTTGGTGTGATTTTGGTAAACTTACGTTTACCGTCAAGCAGAGTACACACGACCGTAAAAGGACATGGAATAATATCAGAAGTTCTCAGTGGTAAATATACAGTAAGGATTTGGGTTGGCGAATTTGAGTTAGCAAACATCCTGACGTCATCGGGGGATTTATATGATCTCTGGAAACAAAATGCAGCCTTCATAGCCTAGCAGAGGGTATTGCCACATATAATTGTGGCACAACCGATCTGCTTCTCTCCTTCCTCACATCTGTGAAAAGATTAAAATTGCGGTTCGGTTTTTAAAATTTCTCTCCATGCTACGTACTTACCATGCGGCAAAAATCGGCGATTTTCGGTAAAAAGAACACACTATGTGGTCCTGTTTCGAAAAAATAGATTATTTTTTCTTGTCCTATCCTTGATTTGATTGATTAGCGTTCCCGGTCGCATACACTGCTAAGGTCATTAGAACAGAAAGTGTAGTGCGTGCTTTTTTATCGTGGGAGGTGACGGCGGTCTCCCCCGCTGGATGGCGAGATTCGGCGCCGCCCCGGCGAAACGTCGGACTGCTGGGTTTCCCCAATCAGGTATCTCTCACCAGCAGGGCACCGCGCCAGCCGGGACAAGCTCTCAGCTCTCGAGTGGACTCCCGGCGTGTGTGGTAGTTTCGTGCATGTTTGTGTGTGTGTAAGTTAGATGCGAGAATAGAATAAAGAAGAGGAAGGAGAGATCGCGCGCGGACAATGAACCGTTTTTAAGGGTACTGCCGCAGCATTCGCCTGGTGTTGATCGCAGAAACCACGAGAAACAACCGATCAGAGCCGCCAGCAGCTAGAATTCTCCTCCGTCCGCGGCTAATTCGTCCTAGCTAAGTAGCTAATGTCAAAAATCCTGTCACCTGCGGGACTAGAATCCTAGGCCCTCGCGGTCAGAGACACTACAGGCACATCAATTGATGCCCTAAGCCATCGAAACCGGCCTGTCCTATTGTCTTTCTGTTCGTCCTTCCGTCTGTTCGCTCTTCCGTCTGTCCGCTCTTCCGTCTGTCCGCTCTTCCGTCTGTCCGCTCTTCCGTCTGTCCGCTCTTCCGTCTGTCCGCTCTTCCGTCTGTCCGCTCTTCCGTCTGTCCGCTCTTCCGTCTGTCTGCTCTTCCGTCTGTCTGACGCTGAAAATGGCGCAACTCTCATCTTATTGTTCTGTGTGTTTTTCTACGTCTGCCAAAAACTATTATACTTAAGACATACTTTTTTAAGGATTTTTGGTCAAAGATAGATCGATAAATAACTTCAAGTACAATTTTTTATTTATGAGCAGTTTTTGCGAAGTTTTAGGTGGAATATCGAAAATATTTTCACAAAAGCGACTCCAAATTTGTTCTTTAATTTTTTCACGAACTGAGCGAAGAACACCTATAAAAATGACGCAGGTTCCTTTTTCGTTGAATTTCTGAATTTTCGAAAATTGCAAAGTTACGAATAATGCGAGATAGTATATAATGTTGTAGTGCCACAGTTTCCGCAAGTCTTACTGATCCGCCCGGATCGCAAAGCGATAATCTTATCAATCTCGTAGCGTCACAACGTTAATGTAGAATTCGTGTGAATAAACCGAGAGAGAATTTCGTCTTGTATTTAACAGCTACAGTTGTTATCGAAACCCCCATGTGACAACCCGTGGCCATTTTTCGGCGTTCGTTCGGTTTCGAATGCAACCGCCGGGGCCGAAGCCAAATGCCCTGCAGCGCCCTTCGCGGCCCGATTGCGAGCGCGCGTCTGAGGCGGGGGCGGGGGCGGGGGCGCGGGCGGCGTGCGCAGGTGACGGTGTTGCTGCAGGGGCTGGCCGGCGGGACGCTCATCTACGTCGTGTGCTTCGAGATCCTGCAGCGCGAGGGCAGCGCCACCCACGCCAAGGGCGTGCGCAACGCGCTCTTCGTGCTCATCGGCTTCGCCTCCACCTTCGCCTTGAAAGTGGCAAGTAAGTAAGGCCACCAAGAACTCTGTAACATGCGCTTCCGTACTCGCTCCTTTCCTACGGATTTATTTGAACGCGTATTAGCTGCGTAATGCGTATTAATGTGTGCGATGCTGCGAACTGCGTATTAATGTGAAAAAAGAAAAACATATTCTGTCATTATCGTTTATGATAATGTAAAAATATGTGTAAGATGTTGATTAAATCAATGCCGAGTAACTAATTAACGAACGCGATATACGACATAAGAAGTATCGTTTTTAACTCGCGTGGTAAAAAATATACTGTACATAAAATTGCTTTGTGCTCACATTAATATGCACAACGGTGTATATTATAATGGCAATACTCTGAAACAGATGTTTCCATGCCTTTATAGATGTCATTGTAGTTAAGATACAAAGGTTTAAACGAATCACTAGACTTCGATCATGCAACTAGCTGGTCACAATCATATTGGAGGACCATAATATTTTTAGCATCAGGCAGTAAATCTTAAAAACTAAATAACACTTCTGCCCCATAAATCCAACTTTACGAATGTTAAAAGTTTTCAGCCTGGTACATTACCTCAGATCATAGCATCTGCTACGTTCAGATAAATTAACATTTCTATAAATAATAAAATATTAGGTCCCATTTTGACCATAAAAGTAAAACAATCTTTCAAATTATTTTTTCTCCTTTCTCAAACATTCATTTAAAATACCTGGTTGTTTTTTAAAGGCCAAAGGCGATTGTCTTTAGACACGCCGCGCTCCAATTAAATCTTCCGCACGCTTCCAAGGAAACACGCAAATGCCTGGGCAAGGACCCGTAATTTGTCAATCTGGGTCAGTCGCAATTACTGCATGTCATGTTGGAAATAAACAAACAGCAAACAAAACAAACTGACTACTGTATTGAGCTATTAAAAACTCTTCCTTCTTTTATTTCTGCCTTAACCATAGCATTACGCGCCAGAATTACTCTTAGCCCTAGGGAGGAGGTTCAGATCCCAATGATGATTGTTTGTTTTAGGATTAAATTTTATTTTCTCGCTAAGGGGTAGAAAAAAGTTATTTAATGCTTATTAGCGCAGGCCTCATGTTCATTAAAACTCTTATTTTTCGAAAATTGAAATAAAACATACTTTTTTCGGCGTTTTCCTGCAACTGCAGTAGTGAAGATAAACATTTGTTTCGTAATGTGTTCATGAAAAACAGATCAAAAAATGTCATGTTCAATTTTTTAAGAAAATGAGTATTTTTTGCAAAATATTGTGTCAAACATAGACAATTTTTATATTTTCTTTAAACGACTTTTTCTTAAAAATGGCACAACTTTTTATTAAATTTAGTCCATAGATAGCATAAAGGACGCTTAGCATTTCAATTATTTTTCCGAAAAATGTTTAAAACAGTGTTCGCAGTTAATAATGATTGTATTGTTCTAGAATTTCCAAAACTCCCCCATTTCATTAATCTTCAAGATTAAATACTGAACGATATAAAACAATGATTTTGGGGTTTTCGATATAGTGATTAAGTAGACCTTTACTAACTTTGTACAGCTCTTCAATTAGTTTGAAGTGATTGCAAGGGTTCATCTAGTTCAAATTTATGTATAATCAGACCTACACTTCCAAAATTATACTCAGACATTTCTTTCTCGATGCAATTTTTCCCTAAATTGAATGGCGTTATGCACACTGTGACCTACCCATCAAATGTAAAATTGAACAATGGCGTTTTCTAAACAGCTGAACACCTTTCCTTTGATTTTCACAAATCATCCGAATGATGTTAACGTGCTGATTTTTGGAAGCGGAAAAGCTAAACCATATACAAGGGTTTGAGCATAAGTGTTGGCAACTCAATTTTTTTTTGAGAATATGAACAAAGGTGGAAAATCTGAAATATACTCATGGAAGGAGATGGTATAAATTAACTTCATGGACATTTAATGACACACCAAGATTGTGTTTCTCTTATTTATTAAAGTACTTGAAATGCCAGTACTGGTTTCACGTTCCAAAGAATTTTTGCGTAAACGAGCTCAAAAAATTCCGAAAGCATTATAAATCTGATTAGGCAGATGCTCGATTACCGCACGCGCCACGCTGATTCGCACACTCACAGGCCACGTGCGTTGCTGATCACTGGTTGCTAGGCGTCCTCGCAGAAACGCTTCTAGCCATCTCGCGAATGTCCGGTGTGCATGGGCATTATTCCCAAGAGCTTCCACCAGTTCACTGTGACGTTCTCGGGCATTGCTTCCAAGGAGAACGGCTGTCTTGGAGTATGAGCGCCACTCGCAACATGTTACATTCATCTTACACGGCGGGGAGCTATGTGTTAAGGCGAACACACCTATTGCAGAATTTCTTTCACACTACATATGAAATTGTGCGATTCCATAACATTTCTTTTAGAAAAAAATTGTAGCCATAACATCGGTCCCAACACTTTTATTTCTTCTTACGTTCATAAATTGCAGAAAATGCATAATAGAAATTGTCGATTAAATTATGAAAAACTAACGTGAATTAAATGTAATATATATATCCCACACGTATGTAATTTCCAGTGTGCATCCACGCTACTCGAAATTTTAAGGCGTGTCTCGTCTTTCCAAGCCATTTTTCAATCATATTGAATCGTGTGTCTTGGATGCTTTTTACATAATTTCTTTCATTTGTCGATCTTTAACTGAAGTGGTGATTTTTTACTTTCCCGTATACATACGTATACACGGAGTAATATACGAAGTATAGGAAAAATTATGTAATGCTGCGGAATATCGACATCGAGATTTCAACGAAGATAGATGTTTTGCAGTCCTATGATACCGAAAACGTTTTTTTAAAACGTCCATCCGTCTGTCTGTCTGTCCGTCCGTCTGTCTGTCTCTTGTCAATGTGTGAACACCACTAGAGACTAAACTATACGTACGATTTTTTCCAAAATGGAATTCCACGGTCGATCTGCCTCTACTCGAGGCGCCGCAATTTTCAAAAACTCTCCAAAATTTGAGGGTTCTTTACATGAAGCCCCACGGACATTTTATAAAATTATCTCAAAAACGGCTCTAATTAAAAAACAATTCTTGTACGAATAGAGTAAAACACAAAGATGCCATTGGTCCGATTTTCAGTTAAACAATGAATTTTCAAAAATTGCAAACCTTTGAATTTTTTTCCGCATCAAATGTACTATTCTATATACACATGACCTTAATGAAAGAACTAATTACAACATACAAACAACTTCAAAATTTAAAAAGAGATATTTCTTCATATAAAATTTTGCACGTTGCATGTCACAAAAAGCACGTTGTGTAGTTAGGATCCATGTTTAGTGGATTCTTGATAACGAAAAATTAGATTACGGCCAAACGTCCGCCTGTCTGCCCATCAGAGTGAGCACGCTAGCGGCCATATCTTGAGAAGACGATATTCCTCAATCGACCTGCCTGATGTCAGGGTCCCTTCAATTTGTAACCTATCTCTTCATTTTGAGGGTACATTGCTTGAAGGCTCAAGAGCATTTTTATGTTTCTCTCAAAAATGGCTGCAAACGCTTTTATTAAAGTTTCTCCTCAGATAGTGAAAGGACGCTTTCGAAATGGTACAGATCTGTTTCGTTTAAGTATCTCAATATGAAAAAATTGCAAAAGTTCAAAATCTTTCGGCGTCTTCGTGCAGCTAAAACATTGAAGGTAGAGATTTTTTTCTGAATAAAATCTGTTTTCTTAAAATTAATTTTGTGTCAAAAATTGGTACAAATCAAAGACACTTTCAGTTTTATCAAAATAAGACTCTTTTTGAGTAATTTTATGAGAAACAAAGGATATTAGAAACATAATATTTTTTTAAAACGGCTCCAAATTTTAATATTTACATTACCGGCATTTGCATTATATATTCGTATGAAGTTTCTCGAAAACCGAAACATTTTCTGTGAAAATGAAAGTAAAATTCTGCATTCTGAAGAAAATTGAAGTACCAACTTGGGCAGAGTCTTAAAAATGTAATTGTGTCAACGCAACATTTTTCCAGCACGTAATTTTTGCCTTTTTTGCAAGTACGGAGAGTTATCCCAAAATGGGACTATCACATTTTTTCTTCTTTGGGTACTTTGTTTGAAAAAAAGTGTATACGTGCGCCATAAACGGCGAATTTATTAGCAATAAAATAAATCATTTCCAAGTTTAAAGTACACAAATATTATAAACGTATACGATATATATCAGAAATATAGTGGAATACTCTTCAATATATACGAGGGAAATCAATTTTAAAAAATTGGTCTCGTTTTGAAAAAAAAATAGAAATCGTCAATATTTCACGTAAAGTACGCAAAATACTCAAATATGTACAAAATATTAAATAATTTTATTTGAAGCTCAGACATTGAACAACATATTTCTTTCAAGAAAAATCTCCATCTTGCATATTGTATTTGTAGTACACCGAAGATACCGAAAAATTCGAGCATTTGCAATTTTCGAAAAAAATAGAGATATTCACGGAAATAAGGCCAGTGCTATTGCTTTAGGAGAATACTCTTTTTGAGGACAAAGTTTAAATAAACACATTGGAGCTATTTTTCAGAAAATTTTGAAAATCTAATTGAGACTTCACGTAAAGTACCCCCCAAACAATCAAATATCCATTTCAAACTCGCAGGGCATTTTGTTCGTTCAGATCGATCCTGGAATATCAATTTTGGAGAAAGTATTCTGAATGATTTGACAACTAGCATTGACCACAGTCAGAAAAAATTGGCGGACAGACAGACGTCCACAACGCATGAATTCTGACTACACAACGTATTAAGGGAAGTAATATATTACATAAAGAAACACAGAATAATATAAAGTAATAATCTACTTTTTCGTTACGAGAAATAGGCAAAAAGATTTCTGTTTAAAAATCGGTATCCCGGTGCACAGTTGCAAAATTTCTCTGTTACAGAAGTAAGGTGAGAAAGTAAAAATTACTCCTACTGTGACTTTCTACGCTTAATTCTTGTACTCTACGACAGTTCTTATGTTTGAACTGCTACAATTAATAACCTTAAGTTTCTAATAATGATAATTCTTAACAAAGAAAAATGTGAAACCAATTTCTGAGTAAATTTTGAAAATGTTTTAGGAGCTAATAATAAAAGATCTATTTCAAATTCGAGGGGTCACGACCTCAACCAGATCGAATGGAAGAAACCAATTTTAACACATTCCTGTGTATGGTGTTTGCGCTATGTTCACCGACAGATCTCTGATCATCTAGAAATATTTCATTGGAGCATATTGTGCTAGCAATACCTCCCATTTGCTCTCTCGTTGTACCTTACATGGACAATCAAACAAGATTATTTGAAATGAAACCCATTATACACAACAGTATTGCGGGTTGCAGCTGATGTCCTGCACAGGCCATTTCTGTTTGAGTACTTGATATAGCGCGATTTAAAAATGCGCTTTTAGCGCAATAGGCCACACCTGTTCGCAAAACTACTCATGCGCACTGTCTGGCGCTCACGAGGTGCGCGCCGAGTGCTGGAGAAGGGATAGAGGCGGGGTGAAAGGAGAATGCGAAGGAAAGGCTCCAAGGGCAAAGGAGCCGATGAAGTAAGAAATAAACAGGCGTGAGGTTTTCACATTAACAATAAGAACAACAACCAAAATACTACATATACGAATTTCGTGTCAATTTGACGAATTATTTTGACTGGAATTAATACGAACGAATTTGATTGGAATTAAAGCGGTAGCTAGAAGAAGAAGAAGGCTTTTTTTGGGGGGGGGATATTACTGAAATGATCCAAGTCCATAATCTTATTCAGTTTGATTGTTTTATTAATTGTTGTTTCTCTTCTTCTTCTTCTTCTTCTTCTGATTCTTCTTCTTCTGCTTCTTCTTCTTCTTCTGCTTCTTCTTCTTCTTCTTCTTCTTCTTCTTCTTCTGTTTCTTCTGTTTCTTCTGCTTCTTCTTCTTCTTCTGCTTCTGCTTCTTCTTCTTCTGCTTCTGCTTCTGCTTTTGCTTCTTCTTCTTCTTCTTCTTCTTCTGCTTCTTCTGCTTCTTCTGCTTCTTCTGCTTCTGCTTCTTCTGCTTCTTCTGCTTCTTCTGCTTCTGCTTCTTCTGCTTCTGCTTCTTCTGCTTCTGCTTCTTCTGCTTCTGCTTCTTCTGCTTCTGCTTCTGCTTCTGCTTCTTCTTCTGCTTCTCCTTCTTCTTCTTCTGCTTCTCCTTCTTCCGCTTCTTCTTCTTCTGAGCTGTCAGATTCTGCTTAACTTTCGTGTCTTTCTGACTTCACCTCTAGAGATGTATACTCTTCAAAGAAGTATTTCACAACTTAATTATTCCTACAGCTACTAACTGATGTAACTGATGGGTTATTTATCAGTAACAAGCCAAAGATAACTACTAAAACGAAGCTGAGTGAATATTTCAGAGAATGTTCTCTGTTACTTTGATTTGCTCTACTACCCTAACGAAATGAAATGCACTAATGGAATTTGGGTGGTTACAGATTGAAGCATGCAGAATTAATTTCATTGTTCTCCAGAAGTAGCGCCTAAAGTTTTAGCGGCAATTTTACAAATTTTCAGAAATGTTAACGACGAAGTGGGTTTCATGCGAACTTGACTTCATTTCCAATTTAAACAAATTTATCGCAAAATCCATTAAAATTGTCAAAAATGCCTTTTCCAATGATGGTACGCATGAACGAATTAATGTTTTTTAAACAATTTATTTATATTTCGTATATCATCCATCTTAATAATTTCAAATTAAAACTAGTGGTGCTATAGGATAACAAACAATTTTTTAACATGTTTTAACAATTGTTCATTAACATTTATGAGCCAATTGAACTATATATGGTAACGATACGTAACGCACCTTAACCACCACTTAACAATATATTAAGATATCAATCTCGCTGAGATTTTTATTCAGTTATTTCTGTAATTCCTGGTATTTAGACACTTGGAATGTTTTGTTGACAACGTTTAGTAAGGAAGCGCCGTAAGCGCATGGCTCACGCGGAATTCCTCCGAATTTCAGCATTTTCTGATACACTCCAGGAAACGTGTCCCGGACGGGAAATTCCTCCTTGTAGTTATTTTTAAAGATTTCTGTTGCTTCGCGAATAAAAACTGTATGACGAGTGCCTTAGATTTTTTTGGGAATATCCCAAACAAACATATCTCTCCAACTTTAAAAAAATGTAAATAAGTTTTGAAGTGTGATGTTGGAACCGAATTTAGGTTCATTTTAAATGACAAAAGCCTACCTAGTACCTATGTATAAAATGGGATTTGTGTTGCACAAATTTATATCTTTGATAGTAAACACCTCTATGATAATGCTGTTAATACTATATGTTAATACATTTTTCTCCGCCTTGGGCGGTATTGATTTATTCATTTTTTCTAGAATGGGTCTGCATAAATATATTAAAATATCAAGTTAATAATTGAGACATGTTTTCTACAGGTCAAATAAATGAACCTGTATAGAATTACAAGACTAATAAATTATTAAAAGCATTTTACAATAATAAAGTTAATAGGAAGATACAAAACATAACTTTTTCAATGAAAGAACGGACAATTTTCTGAAATAAATGAATCGATTTTGAAATGTGGAACCTGTGATTAAACAACTCTAATTGTATTCTTTCGGTCAAGGCCTTTCAATGGTTTCTCTACTTTCAAGCAGAAGGAATTAAACTAATAGCACATCTTAAAAATGTAAGTAAAGGTGGGCCTGGAATGATGAATTTCTTAAGTTTGTTTAGAATGAATGACCATGTGAATTAGATGTTTACAATGTAATTGTATTGTGTCATGAAACGTGCATCAGTTAGGTAGGTGTGGCGGTTTTTCTAGTGCATGAGTGTGAAGGTACTCGTATTGATCTGAATGAGCATTCTTAAACGCACAGTGTCTCTTAATTCTTGCTACTAAATAATAATAAAAAATAATTGGAATGAACTTTTTATAAATAAGCTGAAAAGTCAAGGAATAAATAATGTAAAAATGACAATCTTGCAACGGTGTTATTTATTTCAATATTACACACTACTTAAATTTAGACCCTATTTCTCTTTACCTTTTTCCAAGATTTTGTATATTTTCGTTACCGAGATTGATTTGTTTATTCATGCTAGCATCGGTTGCCGAACTGCTTGGCATATTCCTCCAAGACACCGTGCTTAAGCAAACCAGAAACAACGCATTTCACAGACGCGCAATTTCACATTCTTACTATATTTAGTGTTCTTGGAATAATATTGTTCTTCATTCTTAATAAGATATGAGTCGCCGTGCACTAAGGGTGCTGAATCCCAGACCGAAGAGACACAAATAAAAACATCTTAATACATGAATCTAAAACTGAAACACTGATCGCGAACTTATACCAATTCGTCTGCCTGCTCATAGTGTACGAAAAAGTTATGTGAATGAAAAGCTCCTTATTTCTTTCTTTCTTTCTTTGCAGTCGGGCATTCTCATCAGCACTAGCCACACTCCGATTAAACGCGCCGCCGCCGGGCGCGGGCGTGTGCTGGACGGGTGCCGCCCGGGCGCATCGCCCGTCCCGCCCGTCCCGCCCGCCCCGCCCGCCCCGCCCGCCCCGCCCGCCCCGCCCGCTCCGCCCGCCCCGCCGCCCCGTCACCCTCCTCCCTGGCCAACACTTGCCCACCGCAACCCGGAGTAATTCCAGTGATGTTCTTCACGAAATCGTGCACTGTATTGCAACACCGGCAGTAAATAAAAGTGTGGCTCGTGCCCGTCCTGTTTGTACAGAAAGTGTTTCCTCCCCCTGCCATTTACAATTGAGAGCAATTGAGAGCCGAAATTTAATATTGTGTATCTGCATCAGTTGGCACTTGTCGACAATGTAGGGTTTTTCGTATGTTCTATGTTTTAGTATTATCCGTTATCCGATTACGTATCGTAGTTTGTTTCAATTGTGAAATCCAAAAGATAAAGGAAGATTTCGTAATGGGAAACTCTGTATTTTCGAGTGTGTAACGATAGTTAAATCATGACATTTGTAGCTTTTTAAACAGATTCTTTTCCATGTATATATAAGAGGATTTAAATTTCACTTAATTTTCCTTTCTATAAATGGAATACAAAGGTAAAAATGTGTTTAATATAATGTGTATTGACTTAGTTTAAAAATACATTTTTTGAAAATTGTATTGACACTTGTTAGAAGTTCTGAAAAACAGGAAGAAAGAAAAAATATATATTTCATTCTTTACCAAGGTTACATTTTTAATTACTCAATAACTGTGTGTCTTGATTCAGGTAAATTATAATTTTATGTAATCAATTGATGCAGTTTCTCTTGAAGGTCGTGCTTAATCGAATTATATTATAGTAAAGGAAATTTATGATATTCATGAAAGTGTTTTAGCTCTAAAATTTTTAATTTAACAATATCATGGATTAACTTTATTCGAAACAAAAAACCAATATATAAAGTGTGTTATAAATATCAATCTTCTATTACAAGGAAGATATATTATATATTAATTATATCATTTTTAAAGGTTGTCTACAATTTAAAGTATGTGCATTTGTTTTTCATTAGATTCATACGTTTAAATATTTTCATTAGACCCCTGAAGATGAAGGCTGAAACCCTTGGAAACATTAGTATTTAAAAATGTAAAAATTGTTTAATAAATTTGTTATAATGTTTGCCTTAAAAAATTAATTTACCAATGAAGGGTTTATAGAAAAATTATATTTCAACAGTGCAGGAAACTGAAAAAGGAATATTTTAATACTTTCGAGATTTTCATATTCAATTTACACTCATTACATTATCATCACATTATTAAAATACATTAAACTAGTTTATCAGATATCTTTTATGATGTTGCACAATAAGTATCTTTAAAAAAATAAAAATAATATAGTGAGTATAATTTTTATAAGTACCCATTTATTTAATTTTTTTTGTAATACAATTATGATTACTTGCAAGTAGTATAATAACAGAGCAAATACGTTCGTACTTCTACCTTCGAACGCATTTGCTTCCTTATCTTCCAGAATCGCCCGTCAATTTAAGCGATTTTACGGGCGCTAAATTCTTTGCCTTCCAAGGCCTCACGCCCACCTTTGCTCACTGTATCTCCGGCGTGACGGGCGCGTGCCGAGTTCGATTCTCCTCGTGATCAAGGAGATGACGTTTGCCGGACCGTTCTGCCCTCGAGTCCTCAAAGCGGCTAGTGACGTGCGGCGGGACGGCGCCGATGCGCGGGGTGGGGGTGGGGCGAAGGCTTTCCAAATCGCCGGCCTCGGATCGGCGGACAATGGTGGCGGCGAGGGCGACCCGGCGCCGGCGCGGCGGCAGATAGAACGCTCAAACAAAGCTATCTCCTCAGCAGATAAGGCGCAGCGCCGCCGCTGCTGCTCGCGGGCGTTGCCAAGGAATTCCCTCGGTTCGCAATTCGGCGAGTAAGGAAACATTCTGCAAGGTCTGTGCAAAGCCCGCGATCGACCTTAAAACCCGTGTCCTCTAAGAGTTACAGGCGCTTTCCGACTTCTGGTTAGGACCAACCGGAAATATTTAGGCCATGTTACTTAAAGAGAAAAACTTTAAGCGAGGTGTTCTGTAATGAAGAGCTTCAGAATACAGAAGATTAAAAAGATAGAGGACTTGGAGTATTCATTTCTTGTATTAATGTCATTAAGACACAAGATGATACTTTCTCAAGGAAAGAAATTAACATTTAATACAGAAAATCGATTGCACATGTAAAATTATTAAAATATTATTAATTATATAAATTCCTTAATATACCAAAGCAACGTTTGAGATGATTCTGGAAGTCAAACGTATTTAGAAATACCAAATGAATAATCATTATATTAAAAAAAAACACTTTTCCATATACATTTATTAAAAGAGTGTTATGTGTTTCAATACGTTTATTATTATTATTATTATTATTATTATTATTATTATTATTATTATTATTATTATTGTCATCCAATTTTTCAAAGGAATATTGTAAGACTTTTTTTAAATATTTTTGCCTAACACAAAGAACAATTTTTGGCGATTTTCGAATTGTGACTCCTATGTTATATCATGTAAAGATGCAAATCTACCTTTTACGTTTGGTAAACATTATTCGGTTATGTAAGTGTGATGCAATGAGACCATATACGAAAGCTCTCAGAAAAATAGTTGGAAAGTCTGCACGTCCACACTTGAAACTTCAGAAACCTAATGGCATACCTTATCTTGTTTTCCATTGTTTTTGCAATCTCATCTTGAACGAAACCAATATCTTTATGTCCTTCAGATGCAGGTGGTAATACGCAGAAATGAAGGATTATTATCCACGTTGACAACAAGGTGACAACGCTTAAGTTCACTTGATTTACAAGTTTCACGTGAAGAGAAGTTCAACGATATGAATAGAACTCCACTGATAGACGTTGCTAAGGAACACGCCTACAAATCGTGCGGCCGGCACGTGTACCAAGTCATCAATTAGTCCGCTGCTCGATTACGCTAATCTCTTGCATTGTGACGGAGAGCTTGCTATTGGCTGATGTTTGGACGTGCAACCATAGAGATTTAGCTAACCCTTCTTCCACCTTCCAATTTTCCTTGCGACGTCAGGAGATATAAGATGCTGCAGAGAGCTCTGAGTACCGCAAGATTGTCTGATCGTATGCAGAGATTGAGGAGTAAGAGACAATCATCCTCTAACATCGAATCAGTGGGTGTATACTAAGAGTTTGAGAAGTCAGTAAAGGATCTGACCTTTTTAATAATAACTTTCAATAACTTGCAACGTAGAACGCTGATCACGGGAGAATTACCAAACATTCATAAACGAAACAAAATTATATGACCGTTATTAAAATGATAAAATTAATTTTGACACAAACAACAGTAACTTTTTTTAGAATACCAAACGTTAGGCCGAAATTTGGCAACGTCTTCGCACAAACAAACGAGTTTGAATAAAGAACCTTAAAACAATAAAAAAAAATATTTGAGATTTAATCTTTCGAAAATGCTGAAGCTTGTTAGACCTTATTAAAAATTTAAAGAACCACTATTATTCCAACTAAAGCAATTCTATTTTTATCCAACCGAGATCAAACATTTATTTTCCTTAGAAACTTTAATTTTGCAAGATGAACACTTAAGGCAAAATTACTTCTAAAACAATCGCAATATCTCAATACTCTAAAAACAAACCCCAAAAATGAATATAGCTGAGGCGAAGCGAAAATTTGTCACGCCTAGAACGAAGATCACTGACAACCTCAACCTTGGCCGTAGAAGGCGCCAGAATGTTTCAGAAGCGATGCAAGCGCGTGGCGGAGAACCAGCAACTTTGGGAGAACCGGCAGAAGCGGCGAAGACGACTCGTTGACACAGCAATCACTGCGGGCGGGTGAGGTGCGCTGGCAGTATATACAAAACTGTGCACACGGCACGACAGTTTCCGCGCGGCACTATCACGCCTCAGCCGCCTCTGCCGTCACCGCCCCCGCCGCCGCTCTCAGCCTATCTTTCCAGGGGGCTCCTTCTGCAAGCGAACTGGAACTACCGCTCTCATTCCTTCTAATAGAGCGTGGAAAAATCATGAAATACACGAGCTGATTAATTACTATGCAAAATATTGCACTAACGTTTCAAATAATTAGAGAAGAGTGGTTTCGAATAAGTACTCATTTTTAAATAAATATTTTCGTATACACATTAATGAAGTTTAAGTAATTAGCTGCAAGTACCCAAACTTAAACAATGTTAGGAATTTAATTCTTTATTAAATAGCTAACATTCTTATGTAGTAATCGAATATATATAGTAAACTTGCGTCCATCCGACCGTTCCATCTTTCAGGATTAGACCTCTTTCAGTCCATCTTACGAGATAAGTAAGGTGTCATTCGGCGTGTCTCGGTCTTCTGGTGAGTAACTGAGATTTCGTTTGCAAATCCCTCCAAAAGATTCAAAGATATTTCCTAAAACCGTGTGCGTTTTTTGGCAACTAAAACGTATGTGACTTACGGCATCTAAATGTGTGATCAATATCTCATTCGATTCCTCTCGGTAAGACAAATCAATTGGCAAACCTTTTATTCAGTTTCCTCTAGGATATTCTAGAAAACAATAAAAAATCTTGTTTTTGATGGTTTTATAGTGTGGAGTATTGTGAGAACCGCATGCTGTTATATAATCATGTAAAATATGTTGTCACGGGAGCAAACAAGTAAGATAGGCTTGTTTAATATATGAAGGAAATTATATATATTATAGAAAATCTGAATAAAATTGTACGATTTCTGTAAATATAATAAATATGTTATAATGATAAAGAAGTAGGTATTAACTCATCGATACTAAAGGAAGTGCCATACAATGTTGTCAGTAAGATAAGTATGGTAGATATTTATAGTATCAGGTTTCAAAGCAACTTCGAGTACTTTGGTGAAACGCAATGAATTCTGTTACTTACATGAATCTTTTCGATTTAATTCATCCGATTGATGATTAAATCTAATTTTGCAATTAAACAGTAAATAAATATTTTAATCAACAATCTTTCATTTAACGTTCTATACCTGATAATGGACGCGCCTAGCAACTGTAATGCGTTTAACATTTATTTTCGTAGTTAACTTGAAACACAAAACATTTCGCTCGCCACTTAGAAAACAAACACGCCGAAGGTGCCAGTATCAGATAGTTTAGACATGATTTTGATTGTGTGAATTGAGAAAACATTGTTTTTTTGTGTCTCTCTTTCCGCAAAAAACTATGCATTTTAGTGGTTAATTTACATTCATAGGATATAGCCGAATGAAGGCATCGAAAAACTTGCTAAGACAGAAAAAATAGTCAAATTAGAAGGTATTTTTTCAACGAATTTTGACACCAAATTCAAATAGAAAGAAATTGAAATTGATTGAGATTTTCGACGTAATAACGTAGTAGTCTCATTTTTTTCCTCCTAAAATGTCTCCTATAACATTCTATAACATGAAAAACTAAAAAATGTGAACAATAATAAAACAAAACATTGAAACCTATTTTATCAGTTTAAATTCTTTAAAATTCAAAATGCGTCAAAATTGATTGACCAAAATACCATCAAATTTAACTATTCTCCCGTCTCTGCAATTTTTTTCAACCTGATAATGCAGAAGAAACTGAAGAAAATAAAACATGAAAAACACGTTTCTCGTTGTATCTCTGCGAGAGATTGCCTTAGGAGGCTGATTTTCGGAAATTACGGCATTTTTATTCTCTTTCACGTGTGTATCATGATTATGGATTTGATGTTGGGCACTTTTTACTCCTTTATTCGCCTATACCCTTTAATTTTCAATGAATACAGCTTAAGAGTTTTTCATGTACAAAAAGTATTTTCCTTTTATCAGTTCTTAAAACGAAATAAACTGGTATCTCTCCTCTGAGATGGTATCTCTCGTCCTGAGAAGACAGTCTCCCTCATTTGTATAACTATTGGATTTCAAACGGAAAACGTGTCACTATTCCGTCGCAATTTTAGTAAATGTTTACTGAGAGAAGTTTAGAACGGCCTTAGGCTTTCTTAAAGTAAGAGATAATGGCTTTTGATGGAGAAGTAGACGAATATATTATTTCTTATTCCTTAGTGTCATAAACATAAATCAGAAAATGTCGCCCCTCAGATATTCACAAATTATTTAATATTATAAGTAATTAGATTTAACACTACTTTTTTTAAAAAAAGGAACAAGTGACAAAAATTTAGATTTTTAAAATTTGAAACAAATAATAACACAAATAGGAAAGTGAAGAATCCAATATTATAAAAGACGGCAGTTTCTTGAATTCTCGTGCAACTCTGTTTCGTTGCCTCAGTACAAGTTATGCTCGGAACACACCAGCATTCAACCAAGCAAAACGACGTGCCGTCACTAAATGCGACAATTTTCATCGCTACTAAGCGCGAGCATTTGTTTCCAGCCACGTAGATTCCCATGTCTTTGCGTCTCCAAAAACACGTAAGAGGATCCTCTGTCATTAAGCGTGGCGGCGCTACGGGCACTGCCGCGACATTAGCACTGCCTGGCGGGAGAGGCCATTAAAAGGACACCGAGAGGGGCAAGAACGCCAACCGCCACAGCCCAGGGCCCGAGAACAATTGGCTGGCGAGACCGCAAGAAACTCTGGATGCCGACTCCAGCACTGGATGTTGTGCCACGGTCGGAGCAACTGCTCGAACTGCCCTTCCTCACAGTTTCTGCGCCTGCGCCGTCCGCTTAGAATTTAGTCGAGTTGTCTCCCGATGGGTTTTCCATCTTTACCTGCACCTGATTATTCCCCAAAGAAATATATTATCACGAAAGTTAGCCTTTTAAGAATGAGTTCGCAACGTACAGGTACTACTTGTAACAAAATATTAATAAAATAGCCAGAAAATAAATTCAGAATCGATATATTTACAGCATACAATTTATTTTATTTAAATATAATTATACTTGTATATGGTTTACAATTACAATTGGTGTCGAAAATGTATTATATATGTCGCAAGATAACACATGTATCTCTCACGGATGTTTTATTTTTAATTTTCTTACATTATTGAGGTATACGTACTTTAATGTCCTTTGTAAGCGTTTTCATCTTGTGAAAGTAGCAAGACCTCTTTAAAATACATTAATTAAAAAATCGGCAAATTAATGCTGTACCAATAGTAGCAGCAAGGAGTGAAACTTCGAAACATAACTTAATATTATTTTGCACGCAATCTTGTCATATTACAAGAACGACATTTAATTCCATCAAGCAGCGAGATATTTTCCCGTTCCTCCCTGTTCCAATGGCACTGATTCCCACAATTCCAATATATTGCTCGGTGTATTATTTGTTTGGTTATTTTGTGATTCCATGCGCGTCAACTGCAATTGTCATTAGACCCCATTGTGTAGCGCACATTGCATCCTGGGAGGCGGGGGTGTCACTGCCCTTCTGGAACGTGAGATCCGACGCTCACTTGCACATCGGCTTGAGGGGTTGCACCCACTAAAAGGAGGCGCGCATCGCCCCGACCGGCAAAAGCTCTGAGCTCCCGGTCGGTTATCTAACGCGTGTCGCGTTGTAGTCAAATGGATGTGGCAAATGTATCCGGCACTTGCTTGGTGTTGGACAGAGATACCATGGAAAACTACCGATCAGTTCTCTGTGAGAAAGCGGTTGATTTCGTACTTGGCTATCGTTGGCTAGAGTCGAAAATCTAATCAATTGATGCCACTGCAGTACCTCTGACTGGGAGGTCCTGGGTTCGAGTCCCATCGGTGGGAGGATTGTCGACACTAGCTACATAACAATATCACATTAGGTCGCTGTCTGGAGGGGTATTCTGGCGGCCAACTGCTCTGATTGGCAGTTTTCCGTGGTATCTCCAATCAACCAGACGAATGCTGGAGCAGTGCCGTAAAAAAGGGTCACGGACCGCGCGAGATCTTCCCTTC
Source organism: Gryllus longicercus (assembly GCA_038098605.1). Lineage (NCBI taxonomy): Eukaryota > Metazoa > Arthropoda > Insecta > Orthoptera > Gryllidae > Gryllus > Gryllus longicercus. The sequence goes on along the minus strand of JAZDUA010000541.1, from coordinate 642,650 downwards.
CCTTTTCTTGTCCTATCTTCAGTCCATACACACACTTACATTCACTTCACTAACACACATGCCGGAAGAGTAGTCGGGAGCTTAGAGCTTGTCCCAGTTGGGGCGGTGCCCCGCTGGTGGCAGATACCCGGTCAGAGAAAACCCCGGTAGCCGACGGTAGGTCGGCACCGGATCTCGCCGTCCAGTGAGGGAAGATCACCTCCACCCCCAGAGAGGAAAAATGCACACTTACGAGACTAATGACCTTAGCCCAGAATCAGTAATCAATCAATCGAAAATCCGAGACTCGAACCCTTGGCCCTCCCGGCCAGAGACGCCTCAGCGACAACAGTTGTCCTGAGTCCCCTCAGGCGGTACGGTGTGTAGTGACGACTCAGCCCCCACCCTCTGTTCCTGCTTGCTCGCTCTCGCCCTGGCCGTCCGTTGCACCGAGTTGCGCCCGAAGCGCCGCCGCGCGGCGCCGGAACAAAGCGCGCCGGAAGTGGGTGATAAAGCGCGGGCGGTTTTTGTGTCCCCGGCGCAGCTCACGCTGTCTCCCCCTCCTGCAGGGGGGAAGTCCAGCTTCACAAGTGAAGGGGATGAAGCTTATGATTGAGAATGTAACCAATGCAGTAAGCTACGGATTCAATTTGTGACTTGAGGTTTTCGTTATTTGAGTGTAGGGCCTTTTTCAATGTTTTGTGTTTGTGTTTTGAGGTTTCTTGTGGGTGGTTTTTACATGTTTATGTTGAGTTTTCTACGAAAAATGTTTAAGTTACGGTTCTCTTTTCGCTTCCTCAAAATTTGCAAAAGAACGGAAGATTTAAAAAGATCTTTAAACATGAAAATCATTACAAGATTTGTTATACTAAATTTAAATATTTACTGATGCATTTTGTACTAAAATTTTCTTTTGAAGTCCAGTAGACTCTTATTGAGAAACCAGTTTAACATTGCATCTTTGATGTGTATTTGTATGTTAAATTTCATTATTTGTGCTGTGGAAGTTAATAATAAAATTAAATTTTATGCATAATACATAACATAGACCGAGATAGAGAAAGAAAGAGAGAGAGAGACGGAGAGAGAGAGAGAAAGAAAGAGAGAGACGGAGAGAGAGAAGATGAGAGAGAGAGAGACGGAGAGAGAGCGGTGACAATTTCTTAGAGACAGAGAGAGAAACGAATAGAGAGGCGAGAGAGACTAAAAGAGAGACCGATACAGACCGCGAGAGAGACGGTAAAAGAATGGAAGAGGGAAGGAGAAACAGGGAGATAGAGGGTAACGTCTGCGGGGTTACGCTAGTACTTCCTAAAAGCTAAAGATATCAAGTGTATTACAAAAATGCATTTAAAACCAGAATAAATATTCAATTTATCTGGATACAATAATCGTAGATCAAACAGAACAAACTCAAATGGAGGCACCGTTTTAATTGTAATCGAAAAATCTTTCCCATACATCCAAACTAATTTACCGCATACACCTAGAATAAAAACGACGATAGACAACAGAATATTATCCCTCATAGTAGCCTAGAAACCTCCCAAAATAAAAATTCCAAACACCAATTTTGCATCACTATTTCTACAAAATACTCATTACTTGTCGGTGATCTTATTGCTAAACACGTTAGCTGGGGTTAATTCTAATACTGCAAGCCTACAATTGGCTAGAACAGCGTTTCCCAACTGGCGGAGAAATGACGTCGGACCTTCATTCCTCTCGCGAGCAAGCGATAAGAGAAAGAGCGCGAGAAAATTGGTGGGAGAAAGAGCGAGAGGGGGGGGGGAGTGACGCCGGTTGTCGCCGTTGTCGAAGTGGCAGTGGCAGTGGGCCTTTGCTAGTATTTTGAGCAAAACGAGAACCCATCTAGGCCCGTTAATTTTCTTTCGATTTGGGAAGAAGTGTTGCTTTTTGATGGTACCGTAACAATGGTGAAGTGTTTAGTGTGTTGCAATGAATTGCATTACGTTAAAAGTTCTACCGACGGAGATATTACGCCGATTTTCAATCCCTGAGATGAAAATAATTTCAGGGAAATTACAGATTATCTGCAATTATGAGATGAGAAAAATATTTTGCAAATAGAAGTTAATGAAAAAGGTACTGAAAATCACGAGGATTAACAACATTCTCAAACAAACCTGTACATGAAATAATCAAGCCTGGCGACCAAATTCTCCCACGTGACCCCTCCCGGCTATCTAGTTCTATCTCTTTAACATTAATTACACAGGCACACAAAATAAAAAAAATTGTCAGACCCAAAGAATTTCTGTATATCTGTATTTCTGTATATCGACGCACTGAATCCGTATCCGAAGCAGTTGTTTTTTTCTTAAATCGCGAAAAAACACCGTGAAATTGAAAATTGTGAATTTCTCTGTTTGTTTGAAATTAAAAACAAACTGGAAGGTCTAGGCGCAATTCTGGCTTCGGATTCGGATACAGCTTATCGACATACATAAAGAAATATGTGTAAGGTCTTAGGCCTGACAACTTTTGATTTCTGCAGATTATAATGCTACAAGACACCAATATACTATTCACATTTGTTTTTTTGAAAAGAACTAGGGAGCAGTGGCACAATTCTGGCTTCAGATTCAGAACATCGAATTGCTTAGACACATATGTCAAGTCTCTGGGTCTGACAACTTTTTTTATTTCGTGTGCCTGCGTTATTGGCTCAGGACGAACGAAAATGGTTATATTACATAACATCCTATAAAATATTGTATTAGAATGTCAAAACAGTCTTCTCCAATAATGTTATGTTGTAGCGAAACCGATTTCGTCATACTTTTTGAAACGAAATTCATGCTGGAAAAATTAAATATAACAAACTCGGACCACCCAGAATTCTACCGGGAGTTTAAACAGATTGCAATGCACGCGTAGTCCCACTTATCGCGGGAGGCCATTACCGCCTCCTCCCCATTAAGCAGGCCGTTTAGAGGACTACCGTCGACAGATACTGTGCACGTGCGCGCGGCCAGCTGCAGATTTCGAGACCACCCACTTTCGGGGGAGCCCAGAGCAATACTTCCGTCATCGAACGCGCCCCCCTACGCAAGCAAGGGCCAGAGTTCTAGAAGATTCGAGAACAACCCTGCATGCTCGCAGCCCACACAAAGAGTGGAAATTTCCTTCGCTTCTCACGCTGCGATTGTGTTAAAATATTTCACTACGCAACAACTTCCAACCAATAGCGACACTGCTATCAAAGAGAACTAGGACACATAAGAAATTGGGGTGGGGAGAAGAGCTAACCTGGTGCGATTTCGACGGAGAGAACGGCAGAAGGGATTTGATTTTTAGACGGAACAGTCGGGGCAGAAGTTTCTCTTGGGGGGAATATTTTTCGGTTAGAGGCAAGTTCACCACTGCCGGACTTAGAAATTACCAGATTTGATTTGAGTTTTGGGCTGACAGGAGTCGGGAGAGAATTACTTCACTGGGAGGAAATTATTTGTCGAGGAGAGGCCAGTTTGTCTCTGAAAAGCTTAGAAAGATTTCGGAAGGGGCGAGAGTTACTAGCTGACAACAATTGAGAAAATTAATTCTCTGGGGTGGGATTTATTCGTCGGGGAGAGGCAAGTAGACCTCTGTGGCGTTTAAAAAGGGGGTAGAGAAAAATTATTTCTCTGGGGTGGGAATTATTTGTCGCTAGACTTTCCGAAGTTACGTTATAAAAATTAAAGAGACATTAGGCTGATTACTACGTTCCGGAGACAGAGATCGCCCGACTTCAACCAGTATCAACCAGTATCAACCAGTTCTGCCAGAATCTTCAAGAACTTCTAGTCGCCAAGACATCGCTGCTAGATCGCCCAGCCATCGCTGCCAGTGGTAACGGCCTCGCCAGAGGGTCGTCCAGCTGACGCACGCGCCGAGAGGGTGTGTGTGGGACCGCCGCGGTCGCGTCCTTGCCCCAAGGCCGCCGCCCTCCTTCCAGACGCCGAGGGTCCGCCCGGGCTCACAAAGAACTCTACAGGGTTGAACAACCCGAGGGTCATTCAACTCCAAGACTTATGTAATGCAGTGTCGCGCTCAGGCGCGTTAAATTGTCATCCTGTAACTCATGTAAATATTAGTTATAACAAGTTGATTTTCTTCCTAGTCATAAGCTTTACTGATTACTAACGCCTAATGTTCTTTCCTTTCTTTTTTTTTAATCGATCTCTTCAATTTTTTTTCCATTGTTAGTTTATAATTTAAATTTCTCTGGTGCATTTTTTTTATTATCATTCATGCCCAGAAATAAATTGAATCATTTTACCAGTGAACAAGTGTTTATTTAATTTGTGTTCCTATTGTACTGCATAACAGTTCCTTCCATCACCGATCTGAGCTAGTGGCAGGGCGGCCAACCGATTCCACAGGTAATCGGTTCGGTTACAATGTGTTAGAAGAACGGAAGTGGAATTACTGGCTACGACAGAGTCGGATATTGATTTGCGTTATGAAATAATCTACGTTCTATTTTTTTCATATTTCTATTGAATTATAAACATTTAAATAATAAATACCATTTAAAAACGTAATTATCGAGCGAACCTTTTTTCACCACTTCCGTACCATTGTTGGAGCACTGTACGCCCGGCGCCGCGTCGGGCACTGCCTTTGCTCGGCCGCTCCGTTCGGAGCAGGAGAGCGGCTTTTGTGACGTCACAGAGCGTTGAGTTGGCAAACACTGGTCTAGAATAATATTATAATAATATTATTATATAATAATTTTATATTATATATCATCTCTCTACAGATCCAACACTACCCCCACGATTAAAACAAATTTCCAGATATTCTGGATATTGCAATCACCAACACACAAGGAACATTCCACAGTTCTCCAATATTTGAATTGAATTCAGATCATCTTTCAGTCATCATCTCAACTGACCTACTTCCCCCTCACAAACCCACACACATATTATACTCGCGTATTAATTCGAAAACGTTTAAAAAAATCAATAACAAAACACCACAATTTAAAATGTAAATACCTCACTGGAAATCAAACACGCACTAAAATAATATAATTTTTAACATAATTAAATCCCTGCAAGACAAGTCATCCATTACCACAAAAATATCTAACGGAAAATTACCCAAGATCATTCTAAAGTTAATTGAAACTAAAAACAAAACTAGAAGACTTTGGGGTATAACAATATCGCATCTCATGAAAAAGAACTAAACCTACTAATCGCAATAAATAAAAGAGCAATAATCGATTATAACCACTCAACTTATAATAGACTAATACACAAATTGAGCACAACACTCACTCACATATTAAACACACGTATTAATTGGAAAACGTTTTAAAATAATTCGCTTTGTCAGATCACCAAAAATATCTTTAAAAAGAAAACAATTGTACCTCCATTAAACACACCCTCAGGAAAAAATATATACCTATAGGGAAAGCAGAAGCCTTGCTTGATTACTTTGCGCAATCGTTCACCTCTAACAGCACTCCTACACATACTGCTCACATAGGTGTATCACAAGTAACATCATCACCCAATTACAATATTCCATATAGAATAAAATATACTTTATCAAATGAAATTAAAATCTTAGTCAGAAAACTCTCTCTTAAAAAGAATTCTAGCCATAATAAAAGAAGTAATGTTCCGTAAAAAAAATCTTCCCAACCCTACAATAGGCAACATTAAAAGGCTTCATTAGGTTCCAATTCTCAGAACAGGGAACTATTCAATAATATGGAAAATTACAACATAATTTCGATACCCAAGCCCCATAAAAATTATAACCAAACAAGAAGCTACGGACCGATCAGACTTCTCTTATCTCTATAAAATATTTTAGAAAAAATAGTAGGTCTACTAAAATTTATAATAACTATCTAAACATAACCCAGACCATGCCGAAACTCCAATTTGGCTTCAGCAACAAATTATCCACATCACACCAGATACTACGAATATCCGAGAACACCTATAGTGTCTTCCAGAACAAACAACACACAATAGCCACCTTTAAATATATTTCACCGACTTTGGATAGTTTTTCACTCCAGCCTATTGCACAAGCTAAAAGCCATGGGAATTCCAAATTACATACTACAAATTATTAAACGTTTTATATCAGACTGAACATTTACTGTAACAGTCGAGAAGCACGTATACAATTTTCGCAAAATAGAAGTAGACTGCTTTAACAATCCCCCCTTCCCCACATTTTTCAACTTTTACACCTCTGATATACCTACCTCCCCCTACACATATCGTATGATTTGCAGACGATACTTTCATCTTCATGTCCAAACATTTATTAAATCACATTTCATAAAATCCAACAAAAATTTAAAAATTGGGAAGATTGATTCTGATCATGGAAACCTCAATCCGTCAAAATCAACATCAAAAATGTTCTCTCGCAGAACAATCGCTTTCCCCACCCTACTCCAAATTAATAACAAAATAATTCCCTGGGCACATTGGATCCAAACTGTTAAATATTTAGAATTAAACTTAGATACAAGATTAACCAGGAAAGCTCATATAACAATTATAATTCAGGAAACCAAAATTAAATTAATTCTGCTAAAACCACTACTAAATCTCAATTGAAAACTTTCTTTTAACAAAGCCGTAACCCATTACAAAGCACTAATCTGACCCTTAATGCTGTAAGCTTGCCCCATTTGGACGAATGCATCACAAACATGAATCAGCTATAAATAATTCAAACAAATTCCTCAGATTAGTCGCTCGTGCCCCATGGTTCATTTCAAAATTAATGTTAAACCATATACAGAATTAAACTTACCTTCTATCAATCATCAAATCGCCCAACTCGCCAACATATTCTATTCAAATATATTCTCAATGAATCAAATAGCCCACTACAACCTAGACTTAATCAATGACTTCCCGACCAAAATCAGATATAGAGATCCTTAATATATTCACGGATGAAAACTAAGCATATGTACTCAGTGAGTCTCCTACGCCAATGTAGTAGTTAGAATATGTTTAGTTTCAGATAAACTAATAAAACATATTTTAAAAAGTGTTCATCTAAAAATAGGGAGAATCGATTCCTCTAATCAAGCTATTGATTACCTCTTTACGTTAAAATCCCCAAAACGCGATTAGATCCTTAAAGCTCCTCATTTAACCGAAAAAATGGTCAGATCCCCACCAGTAGACCGATAACCGTCGAATGAAATCCCAATTATTCGGAATGTTGGACCAGAGGAGGTCTAACCGTGGCTGATGGACAGATACACGGACTCGCGTAGATTACCAAGTTTGACAAACTCTGAAATTATTTTCAATATGGTAGATGAATAAACATTTGAAAATTATGCAACACTTGACAACTGCCATGTCCCATTTTGTTAAACATTCCAATCTATTTTGTGGTTAACTTGAAGAGAATTTCCTATTTGAGAGCAATACAAGTTAAAACCTTGAAACACACTTCAGGCTGGAGCTACATAACCATTTTTTGTCATAAAACATTCTTGTTTCACTTACTTTTGTATGTTTACTAGTGGAACGATTAGTCAGGAACTAAATACATTGTTTTTTAAAGAAGTAAAGAAAGTGACTCACTGAAGTATAGAAATGAGGTGTAACCAAAAGGGAAACATTGAAATGTGATCGGCTACTTCCCTGTCCTTGTTTTACGATTTTTTAAAATAATGTCTCTTTCGTGATATAAGAGATATACCTTATGCTAAAACAGAAATCGTTTGCTTCCGATTTCTTTCAATCCCGTTGTTTTATGGATTACCGTTTCGATACAAAATATTTTCAAATAAAATTATACAAACCTTGTAGTTGATGTATATAAATATTAAAATGAACGAAATAATTAAAAAAAATATTTCACTGAATGCTTTTCAATTTCTCAACGAAATAAAAATTATAATTTTGTTGAATTATTTGAAGAACGTGTTTTTACAAAAAAAATTATAAAAATATCATAACTGATGATGTGAAAAATGTTAAACAGATGACAAATTAGACACTCCATCCACTTTGACAGCTGAATAATTTAATGGTCTAACCGTGAGTGAAGGATGGACGGAGGTTACCCGATTACTATACAGGTGTGTCACCTATTAGCCATATCGAACATATTCAAAACGTGTTGATGTATAGAGTTGCAGTTGTTTTAGTTGATGGGAGAAAATAACACATTGCGTGTTTTGCTTATAACTTTTAATTCTTTGGATATTGACACAATTCTGATTTTTTTAAATGGAAGTATTTTAACACCAACATAACGTAACCGAAGAGGCGGATTTAATGATACAAGTATTGTTAACTTGCTAAATGTAAACCTTGTTTCTTACAGGTTTCATTATTACCCATCACTGGGCGTCTGTGGATGTGTCGAATACCCATCACTGGGTATTCCCATTTCTCTCCTTTCTCTCCCCAGTCTGTTTTTTATCGGTCTGCATTTTACAACTGAGCACATTGCGACAGTTGTGAATTTGACCTCAGCGCCTGCACCTCCTGCTTCGGAGCACGAGACATTCTAACAAGTCGAAACTGTTCACTTCGACGATTTCTAGAAGCGAAAAAAAATTGACATTTAGCAGGTAATATCGCAGAATGGGTCTCGATGCAGGCTCACATGAGATGCGCGTGGATACGTGCACGTGGATCCTCGTGGTCGTGCACGAGGCAGCAGTACACTGGCTGGCACCATGCGGGTTTTGCTGAGATCGCAGTCTTCCAATATGTGATTTGAGAAAACAGTTAATTCACAAAAAATAACAAACAGCCTAGTAGATATTTCGACTAGACACCAGATATTCTAAAGAATATTATCCGAAGAATCTGAAAAGGGAGCTAACTTTAGCTAACATTAATATAGGTTTGTTCTTTCTTTCGTTCATTCTTTTCTTCGTTCATCCTTTTTTCCGTTGATTCATTATTTTTTCCGTTCATTCATTTTTTTCCGTTTATTCATTCTTTTTATAGTTTTTCATTCTTTTTCGTCCATCCATTTTTTATTTCGTTCATTCATTCATCATTATTTCATTCTTTCTTTCATTTTTTTCTTTCCTTCCTCCTTTCATTCATTTTTTCTTACTTCTCTCTTATTTTTTCTTCTCTCTACCTTTAAATCTCTTTCTTTCTTTCATTAGTCATGATAATGCAAAAAATATTATATTTATCAACACACTAAATATCTAAAATCACTCTTCGTGTTATTCCAATGGATTGCATGCAGCCGCAGAGCGATATCCATCAAGCCTATAATAAAAGACATTCTCAACCAATGAACAATTCAGAATGAGATACATTCTTAAAGAAACACTTTTTAGAAAATGTTTAATTATTTTATAAATAATTTCAAGAAGATCATCAAATTAATTTATTATGCATTTCTAAATTTATATTTTAGGTAAATTTACTTTTTGTCTCATCACATAAAATGATAGCACGCCAATCTTCGGTATGGCGTTTACTCACTCTTTCCTATCGCTGGGTGAATTATCGAGAAAGCCAGAGCGTGATGTTCTACTTTCCACTGCTCTGTAAATATTACGTACGGCGCGGTGGATTTAGCGACAATCGTCTGGATTACCACACTCTCACTGTGTAGGTATTAATTCAACGTACAGTCCATGAAATGAACAACGGCTTCGTTATGTTTCGCTATGGATCGATCCAATATATCCTCGCATGCTTTCTCTTGTTGTCAATGTGAACTAAACACGCCCAGAAATGCGATCGTTACCCTGTACGCAAAATGCTGTCAGATGACAAGCAATCGGCAATAACCAGAACGCTGTTTGCAGCTCCGCGCAAACTCCATCACGGGCAGGACTTTAAACACACACTCCTGCAGAGGTCAATTTGTATGGAAACAGGGTACAGTTCCATGAGCCACATCGACCACATGCCGTGGTTACCGTCCATCACGTGGACGTGTGCGAGCGACAGTTTGAAAACAAATGAGAGGTACGCGGGCGTGAGATCGAGGGAGAATGGAAATCACCCGGCGCCGCATGGAAACCTCTTTCGCCAATTGGACCGAACAAGAACTGTCTCTCGGGAACGTGGAGACCTCGCCGAGGGAAGTGGAATGTTTGAGGAGGAGGCGTCACAGTCGAAAGAGATGAGCTAAGGGGGAGAAACGTGCAGATGGAGAGAGAGGGAGAGGGAGAGAAGAGAGAAATAGTGGTGCAGCCCCAGCACCGAGCTTCGTGTCATCGCATAATTGAATTCGCTTCCTTCCGAGTTATTCGCTCAGACCTCACAAAAGAAATTACACCCGCACGAAGCGGGCCTCGGCTTACCATTGGATTCCAACTGCAGGCGCGTGCGGGGGCAAGGGGAAAGACGAAGCGGGGTAGGATGGAGAGGGCGGGACAGCTGGGCTGACGGAACTTGGTGGTGTACAGGAAGCAGGAGGAAGCCGGGACGCGGAGAGGAAGCGAACCCAGCAGCAGCTGGCTTGGACCGTGGGTGTAAGGGCGAATGGACACGTTCTTCTCGCTGTTTTATTATTTCCTAGCGTCCTCCCTCTCCGCCTCCTCGCCCTATGCCTCGTCACGGGCTGCATTTTTCTCTGACATTTAGCAAGTTCGAGGGCGGAAAGGGTCCCTCGCGCGGTCGGACAGCGCAGAATAAGGCCGTGACTCCCCTCCGAATTACGAGTAATCCCGCACGGGAACCTAATTATTTAACGGAATGAAGTAAGTTTTATTGGAATTGTGGAATAAAAGAGTTAACGTAGAGCATTTATCAAGTGTGTCAGATTAACTTCCTAATAACTGTATCAGCACCGAATTAATAATTCAGAAAATGTATTAGACATGACAAAGAAGCATATGAGAAAGTGACGAACAACAACAAATGTCGATGACTTCTAGGCTGTCCGGGTGACGCCGCGTCGTTGGCAGAGAATCCCGCATGAACTCGAGCCGCGGAAGCCTACGTGTACAATAACAAATGTTAATGACGCAAGTGTTTAGGAATTTTCTTTAAAATAAAGATTTAATCATTACGCTAATACTAATCTTATCCGACTTCTGGTTATTCCGTAGACAAGAAAATGTGAATTGTTTACTTCTAAAATCCTTTACATGTATATTCAAATATTTGTTGGAACTAACAAAATTAATTTTCATTTCATTTCATATTCTTTCAAAATGCTGCAAATTGCTCCAAGATTAAGAAACATTTGTATTTCAAATTAGCAAAACGTCTTGTCCGTGACAGTGACTTTTGGAACAAAGATTTTATTAAAAGAATAATTTATTACTTCTGAGATGATTTCGCTAAAATTGATAATATAGAATATATAAAAATGATTTTATTATAGAAGGGATTTTTTTATAAAATTTGAAAATCAGAGGAAAGATTTTAGAAATTACATGTTCTACACTAAAACAATCAAAAGCACATTTCATGTCTCCTTGCATTCATGTCGATATTTATATATCTGAAGCTATAAGTAAATGTTACAATATGATAAATGAACGAAAAAAAGATTTGTCTTGATAACGCCGATCCAAACATTTATGTCCTTACTATTAGACATGATCGCGTTTCACAGTGTAAGTTGCAATTCTACGACTACGTCAGATGCATAGAATATAATCATTGTCATTTGGCATATATAGGAGAAATAGGTGTAACGGGAGTCCGTTAAGGAAGTAACAGAAATTGAAGTGTATAAAATATTATTTTTATAACGAGGCTTTTTAGTTTGGGTGGATTATTAAAGAGTTTTCTTATGACATTAAAAAAGTCAAATTTAATTTTTCTCAAGAGTAGTTTTTAGTTTGGATCGATTATTAAAGAATTTTCTTATGACCGAAAAATAGATTGACGGCAAAGTCTGTCTGTCCGTCTGTGGTAAACGGTAGCGCCTAAACCGTTCAGCCAATTTTCTCCAAAATAGGTATTTCGCAATCAATTTGAATAATGTCGCGGCCTCTTGAATTAGAAACCGATATTTTAATTTTGGAGGATACTGTACACGAAGAGTCTAAGACATTTTCAATATTTTCTTAAAAATGACTTTAGATTTTTTAAGTAAAATTTGTCTACCGACATCGTAAAAGTTTATGCTGCGCCATGTTAAACACCAACGGCACAGAGATTATCCGGGAATAAGCCCAAACGATCATTAATAATAAGCCGGGAATAAGCCCAAATGTAATTTAAGCGGAATGTTACATCTCGTATGGTGGTATGATCTCAATAATTTATGTACAATATCGCAATAATTCTCTGACTTATGGTTGCCTAAAAATGTTACAGTTACTTGTGAAAGATAGGATTGCCTTTTTTCAACAACACTCAACAAATCAAATAAATGTTCATCAGCCATTAAGTTTCTAATTTGCGGTGCTACAAATATTCCTTCCTATATTTTTGTTTCACTGATCCTTCCGGGTACTTCTCTCGAAAATTCATGAACCTACATTACGTTTTGTTAATGGTTTTCCCACAAGTAAATAACGGCTTCTTCATCTCTATTGTTTGGATTACAGCGCATAAAGGTATAGAATGAAATGAAAAAGCAGATAAAGCGGCTAAAAAAGCAACTTCATTACCAGCAACGGACAAGAGTGTAAAAGGAGTTGTCTCCGATATCGAACTCTACCTTAAAAATATGGTTACGAAACAGTTGAAAAATGGCTGGCTACCTTCTCCAAACTTCACCTCGTAAGTAAAAATCCGTTATTGAACCTGCTCTCCCTAACCTCTAACTCATTAGATTCCAACATTCCTCATTAAAGTCCAAATTACCAGATTACGTATTGACCACTTTAATCTCTCCCACATTCACTTAAAAAACAAAAACTAACCCATTACCCTGTCTTAAATGTGAATTCCCAGTATGTACATCTCATATTATTCTGGAGTACCCTGAAATAGTCCATATAAGACAGCCCTTAAATTTAAAATACTATTTAATTCCTTCTTCTCCCCATAAGTATAAAAGTCTTTCAATTTTTAAAAACCTAAAACACTGATAACCTAATATACAGACCCTCTTTTACCTACACCTTATCTAGAATAATCTTTCAAACATGTTATTAAGATCAAAGGCTTGTGTAATGTAAATAAATAAATAAATATGTGTATCCATTCGAAGGATGTAATTACCCAAAATGTTGATACGGTTTGACCATTTTATGCTTACATGAATTGTGTAATGGAATAACTGTTAAAAACTAATATTCTTGTGTAAATTCTAAATTTATGCTTGTGGTTTCTTATGACCGTTGTTGAAAAGCGACCTTAAATAAATAAATTAAAAAATTAAAATACAGTTATATGCGAATAACAAGACTCCCGTTTGACACAGAAAATCAGAAGAATTTAAACAGATCTGTGACCCACGACAAATCGTGTGTGCAATTGAAGTTGTTCTTCTACTACTTATAAAATTAATAATCCCTGGTGTGTAGTATACACATTTTGATGAACACGATGCTGGTCACGGATTCATGAAAGTTGCCAAGCTGTCATGGCTTTTCCTTCTGAAAATATTTTTATAAATAATATTAACTCCTTGCACTACAAACATTTAAGTGAATTTCAACACCTCATGATTCTCTATACAACATATACGTACATTTTCTTACTATTTTGCACAATCTTAGAGAACCTTTCTTGATCTTCCCCTCTTTCATCCTTATCATCTCTTGCTTCTTGAAAAGTATGTAGAAATCAATGTTTTTGCCACTTCCCTGTCAAGGCTTCTTGCGGTTGTTTTCCTTTCAAGGTTCGAGAAGATTCACGAAGAAAACCTTAGCTCGACCACAGTTCGATGCAATCTCCTGGACTCTGCCCCGAGGTGCACGTCCTTGCGATGCCTCACGGGGCCGAGACATCGCCTTTTACTTCACGTGGCTGCAAGATCCGGCTCTATGCATGTTCATTTATGGCGGGCAGTGTATGTGCATTAGGGTATCCCAAGACATAAGAGGTAACTTTTTTCGCGAAATTAGATACGCATACCCTCTATATTTTTTCTCTTTGACATAAAAAATTCTATAAATATTATTGCGATTGGATAAGAATGACCCGTGCCGTCTTGATGCCAAACATAAGACATGAAAATTTATACTGAGTTAATAAGGAAGGATTCTAGAACTCATTGTTTATTTGTTAAATAAAGCACGAATGTGTTCAAATCATATACCTATTTATTATTTAGAAAATATTGTCTTGTAAATTTGTTTTTCAAAGTTTGCTTTTTACAGTCAGAATAAACCTTTCGATGTTCTTGTATGCAACGTTATAAAAATTGATTCTGTTTAACTTTAACCGTAATTAAACTCTGAAAGTCATGCGTGAACGTAACCGCTCTTTCAGCTCAATCATTAACTGCCCCCGAAGCTTGAACCTTCTTCCTAGCTTCTTTAAATGAAGCAGTATTTGACCACAAAGTAGAACATTCGTAGAGAAAAATGTCATTAATTTTAAAACGTTCAAACAAGAAACTGCTTTTGACCGAAATGAAGTCATACATGATTTTCTCGTATAATAAACCACAAAGTTCTTCCCGCGTTGGGATGTAATGTTTATCATAGGTTGATACATTTTTGTTGGATAAATTTACAACCACTTTTACTTTGGTTACTTGGTCCACATACTCGTGAAATAGAGACAAGACAGATACTTCATCAGCCAAGAACCCTAAATGCTGATATAACTTTCGTAAAGCTGCCTTCGAGACCCTTTTATCAAACTTTTCGTAAGCCTTCATTCACTTCAAACAGCTATCATCTTGGTAAGGTGATTTTACTGCCAAAATACATTGGATATATGACTTAACGTGGGATGTCTCGATGAACAGGCACACATCTAACAGCTGCCTTATCTTCTCTCGTAATTTCCATTTGGCCCTAAAAATGTCATTTTCAATGAATAAATCGCTCTCGCCACCCATTGAGCATGGTGCACGGCATCCAAGGGAAGAAATATTTAATTTTATCTCTCTCTCCGATTAAAAGTGTAATCATAAATCTCTTAACTTTCGTTAGTCACCTCTGATTATGTATTTGGTGAATTCAGGTTGATAAAACGCAAGGATATTGTGAATTTTGGAAACAGTCATGCACAGTGTAACCTTTACTCTAGAACACTGTATTTTATCACAAGCGAGATTTTTCAGTTCTCAGAAGTTTCTGAAACGGGCTTGTAGCCACTTAACTGAATTTTACTCGTAACACATTACTTAACACCAATTCATACACATAATGGTGACAAGCAAAAACTATCATTTCGCTATTACGTTTTTGTTCTAGAAGTACGCAGGAGCAATGGATACAACCTTTATTTAAAAATATAGTATCAGAACAAAGAATTTTCACTTTATCTTCAAGATTGCAATCTACAATGACGTTCCAAACCGCTTGTGCATGTTCGCTTCCTAAAGAGCTTTCCAAGCGAAGTACAGCAATAAGTTGTTCTTTATTTCCAAATGAAATAACGTCTGGAAAACGTTCTTCTTTTGATTTTACCTCATAAGATCATTTTTGATCATCTAAAGCAGGCAACAGTTTTCCAACCCAGTGAACAGTCTATACGTCTAGTACCTCGCTTTAAAATAAACTTTTATGGCTTCTATATGCTCTTTCCGTTTAATCGCACGAATTCATTGAATTAAGTACTTATTGAAAATTCGTAAGTATTATGTCCAAGTGTCTTACGGTAGCTTCAAGAATAAACACTTTTTTATTTATTTACTTTTTGTTTAGCCGTGTGGCTTTTCAAGGGCTTGAATACAATTGCATTTTCATTATTAGGAATGGATATCCTTGCCTTTTTGACCTTTACATCGCTGCTCGATTTGTTAGGTGTTGGTTTGGGATGGACTTGGTTTAGAATTTATTTAACATTTACATGATTTAATAGTAGGCTGTTTAATTTGGTTTTATCGTGTACTTACGGGAACAAAATTTATCCTTTGGTAATTGCAATTGAAAAATATTTCTTCAGTGTAACAAGTAATGTTTCACTTAATATTTACATTAAAAATGATATGGCACTGAAGAAAGATGTTCCTCAAATTAAAAGATTTAAAACATTAAGTAAAATTCGTATTTTTAAATGACTCTTTACTTTTCCATCCAGTCCTTTTCCAACCATCCACAAAATCCTTTCCGTCAAAAACAAAACGGCTCCTTAAAAGAGAGTGATAAAACTTTGTCAATAAGTGTGTCAGTACAAGCGTTTGAGAGTAAACAGCAAACTATTGACTACCGTCAACGCCATCTTGGATACAGTCGGCAGGCTTTATGCCTACAGGAAATGTCAAGTTTCGAGGCAAGTTGGCAAGGGTTGTCGTGGTCCTACGTACACGAAGTTTAATTTACAATTGTAAATTGACATCAAACAAAAAATTAAGAGGATATGCGTTAGATAAAAATGTTCATTTTTTGGGACACACTAACGTGCACTCGCCATACCGATCATGTTAGAGCAAGAGTGACTGAAGGAGGAACTTCGTAAGAGCTTGAAAAGAGATGTGCATTTGATCTGTGTATCTGTGTTGATTGTTTGTGACCTTACATGTGTGTAAGGAAAGAAAAGCATTCGAGGAAAAGGAGTGGATAAGGATGAGAGAATGAAGGAGAAAAGGAACGTGACTTGTATCTTTTTTACCACTGTCGTGAATGTGATCTGTCCTGCATCACACACCTCAAAACTGCTGGCAGGGCGATGATGGCGTTTGCTGCTTAAAGCAATGACAAGGAATTGTTCATTTTACAACTTACAATGATATATTTTGAATATAAATCTACAAATACCTAACAAAATAATAGCTTTGTGTCTGAACAAAAGAAAACCATGAAATATGAAAACATCTCTCTCTCTCTCTCTCTCTCTCTCTCTCTCTCTCTCTCTCTCTGGCTTAACAATATTTATATATGCCAAATTGATAACGAAGAACTTGCTACGAGTAACACTGGAGATAGCCGCCGAAAGGAGAGAAAGTTGCTGAGATCGGAAGTACTTTTCGCAAACACAAATCCATCTATATTAAAGACGGTTAAGGTTTTTACATAAATCATTTAATACATTAAATAAAATAAAAATTAATTTATATGCTTCTTTCTGATAAACAGTACTATGTTTCGACAAACTTGGTTTCTTGTCATTTTCAAGAAAAAGGGTTCATGTTTAGAATTCCGTCGTCAAATAATGAAAGTTTCATTGGACATCTGTTATGTAGCAAAGAACTATTCCTTGCCAAGATACATAATATTTCATTGGCAAAACAAATTTGTAAAAAGACAGACTTGCTTTTTGTTTGTTTTGGTAAAAAGACAGACTTGCGTAGGTATTATGTGGTATAGTCTACAAAGGCCGGGCTGCTTGACAAAGCGAATGACTTGTGCGGGGGTGCTTCAAAGGTGAGACGACACGTCGGACGCAAAGGTGGGGGGGCGTCTGCAAAGGTCGCGGCGAGTTCCTCGGGAGGATTCCCGGGCGCATCGGAAAACCCTGCGGAGCCCCGCGGCCGCGACGAATCAGAGCAATTACTGCGCCCGCTCTCCGTTAACGGCACTCCTGAGAATTCGCCGCCCAACTGACTCGTCTTCCGACTTACAGTTTTCTAACGGCTAGCGTCAATCTCAAAAAATACGTTTTATACAACGTGAATTTTTTTTGAAAATATATCGACAATTGAATAATTCTATAATGACAAGAATACTAGAGAGACTATTCACTAAATAAATGAGTTGTAGTATGTATTGCCGTGAATGCGCTCGGGCGTTTTTGAATTCAAGTTGAGAGAATATTACAACAAATCCATAAATTAGATTTCTCTCACATGAATAAATATGTATATTATTTAAAACAAAAGGATACGGCTGTATCTCAAAAATAAATAGTTGTATTTAATATTAGAACTTTCTTTAAATTATAATTAATATCCAAAATTATAAAATTAATAACTAATTGAAGTGCCTTATTTGATTGATCGATAAATTGGACAAATTCATTACCGTCAATCTATTCTTATTCAGATGATTAGTCAATTTGCCTTACACTGGAAATGAAGAAAAAATGTTTAGTGTTTTAATATAATGTTAGATCTTTTCAAAACCTTGGAATATTTTTTCTGCATTTATTGGGTTGCCAATAAAAATATCACGAAAAGAAAATTCAAAAGTGCGAGAAATTTATCGAACCAATTTAATTATTGTGTGCCTGATTTTTGGAAATTGAGAGTGTTCTTGTTAAATAATTGTTAAATTTGCCTCCAGGTGCTTGCCTGCAGATACTCTAGGTGCTCTATTAAAAACTATTTTATCAATTTTCCTGCTTTTACTGAACACAATTTTGCATTGAATTAGATCAAAGGATCTCTAGTAAATAATGGTAACGTAAAACGATTAATTTAGTAGATATTCACAATAAATGTGGATATTTTATTAGACAGTGATAGTGATCATAAATCTGTTCGGGTTTTATCCGAGCAATAAATGTCAACTCTGGCATAGGTTTTCCATTTTCTATATACTTTTTATATACATTTATGACAAATTATTGTCTTCTAATAACCTTGAACAACATCCAGTAAATCAATGGAGAAACACGTTTAAAAAGGTGTGCTAAGAATACAGCTTGGGGCGGATAAATACATGAGAATTTTACGAAATGATCAAACAAGTCACCATTTCAGCAGAGACTGCGTTCCCCCCTGAAGCGAATGTCAAGGGCGAAGTTACTCTGGGTGCGAAGGCCCTTCACGGTTGCGCGAACCACTCACGTATTTTCCCCGGGGAGTCGACACGCGCCGTTTGGCCGACTCCGCCCCCGCTGACGGCGTGAATATCAAATGCCCTGGCCTTTGCGCATCGACACGCTTCTCAGGATTTTGCTTCAGCGATCCAGTACGGAGCTTCGGATGAAGATGTTCAAGCTTTAGACGTAGTGCCAAATTATTATTTGAGGAATATGTTTTTTACTATATACAGATCTGAAGTACACACTTTGTAATATTGTATACATAGCACATACGATGCTGCTGCTCGAGAGAGCAAAACTAGATACATCGAAAAACACCTCACTTCTTACTGCGAGAGCAGAGGTGCGCCGCGCGACACTTGTGCAAGTTCAAACTTGCACTGAAAGGAGTGGCGTGATTCCCCATTCCTTTCCTGATCGGGGAACGATGAAGGAGGCATTTTGCGACACCTTTCATGGAACGTCTGAAGCATATTTTGATTTTGGACTTTTTGCAAAATTTCCCCATCTCTGGCCGCACTGTGCGACGCAGAGGTCAACGCCGATCTAATGTTTCACCATGGAACCGTCAACTTTCCGGGACATCACATGCACTACACTTACGAGAATAATGACCTAGTTCACACGTCCCGAAACCAAGACAAATATTCTCGCTTTGACAATCAACACCACCCGAGTCGAGGTAGGAAGAAAATCCAGCAAGTGCATGGGTGACAGTTGTTCCCATTGTCTGTGGCGTAGGAGCCTCGGACCATCACCACGGAGGCCACGATGGCGGCCAGGAGCTCGGCGTGCCGCACGCGTGCCGAACTCACGCGACGGGAGCGGGCTGCGTGCTCGCGGGATGCCGTCGGAGGGCGCGTGCTCTGACGCGGCAGCTGGCCGCCCGCGCACGTCTCGCCCAAACGCACGCGTGCGCCTGCCTGTTCGTGCGACGGGTTGTTCAACGTTGCCCGACCCCCCCCCCCCCCGTTTCAAGCAGACAGCTCCTCGGGGGAACGTCCGAAAAGACACGATCGTTAAATACTTCTTTTTAAGTTGAAATAATATGCTGTGCTATCGCATGCAAGTTTGATTTACTTGCAGCTTTAACAAATTATTCAGAATGATCATATGTAAATGGCGCAAGATAGAACAATGCGTTAGAAAATTGACAATGGAGTATGTTTTGAATCACACTGCAATGAAATAATGTTGCTACTACTACTAATATTGATAAGTTACTTTTTAAATACATTATCGATAAAATGCAAGATTCCTAGACATCTGCAAGGTAATCACTTGGAAGCTTTTCAACAATGTATTTCTTTCATCTTTATACTCCGTCTAAGGTGACAATCAACTTGCACAAGAGATCTCTCATAAGCCGTCATTTTACAGAATAAAGGTTTTATTCCGGACGGATCACATTATTTTGCGGGCAAATATAATGCGTTTTACTCTATACTAAACCGGCTGCTTTGAAAACTATCCTTATGCAATTTTAAATTTAATAATTTTAAAAAATTATCTTTTCTTCAGTATTGACGATATGCAATTCAATCTCATCATGAGGTATACTTGTGACTTTTTGTTCTTAAAAATTAAGGAAAGAAAGTCTTGTATATCGTACTGTCACGTGAAAGAATAATTCCAGTTAATTTTTTTGCCTCTTTACTAACTAAAATGTCCATATGATGAGATATTTATTTAAAAGTATTTTATTATAATCAACATATATGTTACAATCAACATATGATAATATCAATTTTTTACTCTACACAATGCAATGTTTGGTTAATATAATCAGTTATTTACGTAATTTGTGAATATATCAATCGGCTTTCTAGAATCACAATGTACTTATTAAGTGAAGTTGACGACTAATTCATTATATTTCTTTTGTATTTCAAAGGGAGACAAATTTGCTTGGAATAACTTATGTAAACCAACCGTATTAAATTAATATGTAAACTCACATTAGTGTAAACGATTTAAATGACAAATATAATTAAGAGCACAATACGTTCTGGATACGTTGATTAGACCTGAACGGGTTTCCAGGCGTAAAAAATTGTTTTCACCCTTCTCTTGTAGGATCTTAAGAATAGCCAGAGGAGTATGTAGAACTCAGTCAGGATACTTGTAGCGTTGTTGTTATTTGTTTTAGCGGGTATACTCTAAATAACGCCCTTTTGGAGTGACACCCATGGCACGTGTTATGTATGCCATATTGTAGATACTCCTCTGTAATCTGTGCTTTTAAATTTAGTTGGATATATATTGAAATCCATTATTATTAATATTATTATTAATATAATCATTATTATAATTATTACTATTATTATTATTATCATCATCCCAACTTTATTAACATAATTAACAGGATGATTACCATATTATCAATGTGTGTACACATAACTGGGTAAAGCCATTTAATCGCTAGAACGCGTAGCATGAATAAGTTTCGTAACTGACTTATTTCCGTAAAATACTCGCAAAGAAAATGATCTGAATACAAAGTCTATCAAATAATATCTTAAATTCTGTACAACAAAACACCATCGTGGAAGCTTTGAATGTCGGTATATTTGAAGTTGGCAGTTTCGAAAGTCTTTATTGGGAAACGTGATTCGAATATTTTCCTATCAGATTACTTCATGAATAAATCGGTGCTCTAGAGGCGAACAAATTTCGAAACTTTTTGACACTCGTTAGAATGTTATACCAATAAGAGTTTTCATGAATATGTTTCTTAGTATTGTCCTTTTATAAAAAATATTAATGAAGAAAAAATGCATTTAGAATCATCCGAAAATGTATTTCACACCAGGTGAGAGCACATTATTGGGAAAATATCCACATGGACAACTAGAAAGAAAAAAAACTGGTGGTGTTGCAACACCATATTATTTCACGTATTGTTGATAACGAAAAATACACTGAATATTACAACTTCGAATTATATATTATATATATATATTATATATTATTATATATATATACATATATATATACATATATATATACATATATATATATACATATATATATATATACATATATATATATATATACATATATATATATATTATATATATTATATATACTCTTATATACAAATTATATATTACAACTTATTACTTAAATATTACAACTTCACACATTAAGTAACACTTCACACATTACTTGAAATTTTTCTAATAAAACGGAGCGTCAGAAAAAATTCATCTGACCTACGGCATTGATAAATGCGTACATTACTATATTCGAACAAAAACAATATAAAATCGTTTAGAGAAAATGTTGAAAATAGTATCGGCTTCATGAAAGAGTATTCTCAAAATTAAAAGCGGTTTCAAACTCGACAGGCCGGCATATCGACAGTCCGGTAGACAGACACACACACTTACGTTTTGTCGTAAACCAATCAATTACCTACAGAACTTGGATTCTAACAACACAACTTTTAAAGAAAGTAGTTTTTTTAATATGAACAATAATTCACTTTTCAGTATCAGAAATATACAATCCTTTTTTTCGCTGTAACACTACATAACACTCCCTTTATTATGTACTATGTAGTATACGAGGAAATAAAAATGAAATTTCAAAGATTTTTCATTTACTTGGTAGTAAATGTTACTTGGTAATTTCATTCACTCACTTTGAATTAATGCAAACCACCGCGTTAAAACTGAAATATTGAACTGAAAGTTGATGTCTTATCAACTTAGGTGTCTCAGGGCAGCAATTGATCTCTCTGAGTGCCTCTGACCGGGTGGTCCTGGGATTCTAGTCACGTCGGTGTCTAGGTTTTCGAAATTAGCTACATTGCTAGGTGGAATTCAGGCGCAGTCTTTAGGAGAACTATAGCAACCGACGGTTCGTATCGGTAGTTTTCCGTGTTCTCTCCGAACAAAGTAAGGCGAATGGCGGAGCAGTTCCCTAACAAACGGGCCACGTGCAATCTTTCCTTCCTCTTCCTTGTTCTGTCTTCACCCCTTCATACACCTATTCTTACATGCACCAGACTACCTCATATATCGGGAACTCAGAGCTTGTCTCGGCTGAGTCTGTGCCCAACTGGAGGAAGATACCTGGTTGGGGAAAACCCCGCCAGCCGACGGGTAGGTCGGCGCTCGCCACTTACTAATGACGATCACTCCATTGTCTCTCTGACGGTGAGGCGTGGTCGCCAGTCAGATTGGAGGCGTGGAACCGACTCAAAGAAATCTTCATTGAGTCCACCAGAAGGAAGCTACATTAGTTGCAAAGGGAATGAAAATCTTTGGCGTTCGCACACTTTCGCAGACGGCATCGTCTTCCAGCAGCGATAAAGTCGGTTATTCCACTGTGCACGCTTCACTGATCTTCCCAAGTGCCTCTCTGCCGCCCGTCAACTTGCACGTGTAAGTGGGTCGATGGCGGCGGAGACAGCGACGTGTTCTATCGAAACTGGGTCTTCGAACTTGTAACTGCTTTAAGCAACATTAGCTGCGGGAAAATGATTCTTCCACTGCAGATGTATCTCTCGCACACTGAATTAGTTAGGTTTTCAGATCAAACTTCTAAAGTCAGAAAAATGCTACGGGTATTTTCAGAACCTCCGACCGAACTGAAACTCCGATTTACGTTGCGATATGGTTTAAGATAGTTGCAACACTTCAGCAGAATAATATTTTTTTCCTTCTCTCAAGTAGGAAAAAGTGTGAAAGTGGAATCACATGCATGCACAAGGTCAGCCACTCGGTATTTGTGAGGAAAAGTTTAAGAATATTCGAGTTTGCAGAACAGTTGCACGAACTCAACAGGCTTGATACTTGCGATACTTACGATAATTGCGCTAAAAATTATTTCAATGTGTTTTTTAATTTTTTCTGAAATATGGATACGCGTGTTAAGTAAATGCGTTCTAAATCCAATATGAGTAAAACTTGCATTTGTAATAAATTTCTACTGGATAATAGATTTAATATTGAAATATATTTATTAAGCGACTGTAACTCATGTGATGCTTTTAGGAGTAATATTTTGTTAGATTAACAGCTTTCAATGAGGCATCTTTAGATCAGCCGTCCGCAAGTCAAGAATTCGTCTAGGACTACAATGCGATGTACCTGACGGTAAAGATAACGATTAAGTCAAGGAATGTCACAAAGACGACTTCAAAGTGTATGACACCTGAAAATTCTATAATAAAGAAAAGACGTTTTTTCAGTCATTTGAAAGTTTGTTGGGTATACTTGGACAACAAAATACAAGTAAAATGCTTTCCTACACAAAACTTGGAAGATATCTCATCAACATAAAACCTAGATAACGTAAAAGATAACACACAGCCTAGAGCGAGGCGGCGAGGAGTGCTGCCGCAGCGGCGCCGCCTCCGTTAGCACGCTCGCCACAAAACGCCGCCGCCCGCGACGCGAACAATAGCGCAAGAAAGTCTGCGAACAAAACCCAAACGAAGCGTCCACGGCAACACGGAGGTGGCGGCGGCGTCCGCGTGCCAGCGAGCAGGGTGACGGTACCGCGAAGGCAGTTCGGAGGCCTCGTGGAGATAGTACGGAGGCGACGGCCGTGCGACGCGTTGTGGCTCGGCGCCTCCGGGGACGCCGCCGCCGCCGCCGCCGCCGCCGCCGCCGCCGCCGCTGCGCACGCGCGAAAACGCGCCCGTGCGCGCCTCTTGAAAATGTGAGCGAGCGCCCTCCTGTCGATGAGTGAGTGACCTTATGCAGTAAACCCTGGGTAACACGAATTCCAAGGGACAGAAATAATCGGTGTTCTTGTTATAAAAATTTGTATTATCCCTTTTTTGCGTATGTCATTATTACTACGTTTGCTTTGGTGGGACACACATTTTGTTCATTTTACGACGAATTTCGTGTTAAGCGAGTTGATTCTGATGAGGGTTTTCTGTACTTTGATATAAACATTGAGTCCGTTAACGTATATCAGCTGTTACTATGTTATTCGTAATCGGGAGCTTGAATGACACCTACAGTAGTGACATTTAAGCTTCCGACTGGATGACGCCTTGACATCTGTCAACTAACGTCACTAAACGTCAACTGACTCTGTTAATAAATCTTAAGTTTACATACTGGGTCCAGAGCTCTTAACTTTATATTTCGATGAACACCAGCAACGCTTTGGTGCTGAAAATTTGACTATCGTAGTTTTTTAAGTCGGTGCGGTGAACGTCAAACTGTAGACGTTTTTGGACTCATTTTTACTGATGCTCAAACGCCTCTCTATGAACTAAAATTACAAATGATTGCATAGCATCCGCTACTTCATGTTCATACAAAGTTAAATAGAGACTTCAAGAATAAAATTCGGAATTTTGTAAAACTTTAAATGTACTGTAAATAACTTGTAATAAACTTCTAAATTGGACATTAAAAGTGTATTTACTTTCAACATTTGATTCTGTTTCCGTGAACACAAAACAAATCTTTAAAACAGGAATGGGCTACACAATTTCCGCTATTTAGTCATTAAAATAATCTATTGTTCTGATCATAAGGACAGAATAAACGTTCACAATCACGGACGCGCGTACGTATCGTACAACTTCTTCAGTGTACTCGGGAGTTCACTTTCTCTGCGTTCTCTACCTTCTGCAAGAGTGAATACAGAAAGGAGAGGCGGGTCGCGGGTGCACATGTTCCACCCATGAACATTTTCTATTTATGAATAAGATAAAAAAGAATTGCTGGTAACAATACAATTTGAAAAAAGCCAATTTAATGTTCTTGCTACCATTCTGAAAAAGCAGTGCATAAATTAACTTTTTATCCATTGAACATATGTAATTGGACTATTATTTCAAAAGAGAACATTTTATTTAAATAAATCCGCAATATGAGAAATGCAAATTTCAGTTAGTAATTTTACTACTTCAAATAATCGTAAATTAAATTTCTCTCTAGCACAGAGTCGCAGTTTTCACTTCAGCAGTTTTTAGGATCATTCTTTTTATAGTCATTTTTGGTAAAAAATAAAGCTATAATATTGTGATAGATCGTAGCATTTCCTGTCTACTTATATTTTAAGTAATTATGCAATGAAGCTTTTGGAAAGTAGGTAAGAAGTTCCAGCATTAAATGTACACAATGATGTGATAGTAATGATTGTTCTAATGACCCAAATTTGATAATGTGCTAAGAACGTCCTCTAGCGATTCATACGCTCGTAGTATCTAAGTCAGCGGCAAGAGGTACGTCCCGAAAGCACACGTGTCTACGCGAAAGGATGCGTGCTGTAGTATTTCCAAATAAATTAAAATATCTTTAAAATTCGTATTAAAATAAAAAAAATCGACTTAATACTTGTGTATACCTGACTCTTTGGTAATAAATACATTAGTGTTAAATGCAAACTATGTAAGTATTGAGAATGTTTTTTTGGATACTGCATTTGAGTACTTATGAGAGTATAAGTACGGGAAGATTTTATCTCAAATTTGACAACATTTTTTTTTCAGATTACGTCAGTTTTTATAAAGTATCAAAGAATTTCCAAAAAATTAAGAAAGAAATTTGTATCATACATAATAGAAACTCGCAACTCGCACAACCATATATTATGCGAGTACTATAATTTTATTTTTTCAAACTAAATTTAAAGTTTAGGTTCGGATAATAGGTATAAAGTTTAGTTTTTATCTTGTCAGTGACATTGATAGCAAGCGCAGTCATGTGTGATCTGCAGGATTCCATGAATTGCATCAATTTTTGTTCGATCTTAAATCTTTTGGATCTTTTCTACTTGGATATTCCACAGCTGTTCTTCCGTTTCATTCACGTTAGTTTCTCGTTTCCTTTTCTATTTCTCTTTATTAATTTCAAAATAAATCATTTATTTTCCACGTATTGATGGTTGAGTATCGTTCCAATTATTACAAAATCACATATAGTATTCAGTTGAAACGTTTATTTCCTGTTAATTTTCCTACCGTATTTGCTGCCATTCATTCATATTTTCGTCCATAGTTATATTTGTTCTTGGCCATATTCCATAGATATAGTAAATTAATGTTATAACACTTTTTATCTCTACCCTCTAGCTGAAATTTTTAATCCTCCACGATCTATGTTACCTTCTCTGATATTTTTTGTTATTTTTTCACTGATTTCGTAAATTATTCTCTTTTCCCGGATCTATTATGTTTTCTGAAAGTAGAGAAAATTGCTTGTAGCCATTTTAATCTCAAATCCAATTTGTTTCTTGCTGACATATATTCGTGTCTCTTCGCCCAATTTTCTAATTTCTCCACTTGTTGTCTACTTTAATACTCAATTTTGCCTATCTTACTCTTCCAGTTTCTTATGGTCTGTCACTATTTATGCTGCTATCTCATGCTCTTGTTCTTTCCTTAATTACCAATACAATTTTGCTACATTCTCCGTTGCGCCTTTGGCTTAGGCAATTTCGAGATATTCTCGAGCTACACAACAGACTCATCAAAACTTTCCGCTGTTTTTGCAGCATTGCTGTTAGCAAGGAATCGACGCTTTAATATGGTATTAATCTCCCTAGTTAATCAGGTGTTGTAATTAGTTCAGTTATTCTAGACTTGGATTGGTATGTCCTTTCATTCTTTACAACAAAAGTCCTTGGTTTTCGGAGATATGCCATAATTCAATAAAACGAAATATATTCTCAATTAGTTATTTATTGTTTTGTCACTAATTTATAGTTATGTTGCATGGTCTGATGTATTGTCTTGTGATGTCTTGAATTTTATGTAACGGATCTTTTAAGCCCTTTTATTTCAAGCATACTACGTACTTACGTAGTAAAGAGGAACTATATAATGCTGCAGCGGAAAATGACGAACGTGCGTCAGAAAATCTCGTTTTGTGAGGTGGTGATGTCGAAAGCACAGGAAAAAATAGGTAAATTACTTTCTCTAGCAGTTGGTGCAGTGAGAATTCGTTTTGTGGGGTCCTTGATAACGAAATATTGGCTGACGGCGTAAAGTCTCTCTGCCCGTCCGTTGCCCATCACAAAAGTTAAAATTGTAAAAGTACAATACTGCTAATAGAGATTTTTACTTAATGAAATCTGTTCTAGAAAGTTAGAGTTTTAAATAAAGTGATGGCTCTTTTGAAAACATGAGTGGTTATTTTAAGTTTAATAATGAATAATTTAAATGTTTATAGAACTCTCTTTCGCATTTAACATTGAAGTTCGACATTTATTTCTCAGCGCAATCTTTTTCTCAATATTAGATCTTTAAATTATTTAATGTTTCAGGTTTTTTCGAAATATGAGTAGTTTGCGATACTTTAGCGAAAATTTCTCAGCATGCTTTCCTCCGAAGAATGGCGTATGCCCTGTTATCATTAAAACCTGTGAAAATGTTCGAAAATTGAATATTTGAATTTCCTCCGTTTTATTTTACAGAAGAGAGTCCTTTGCGATAGCTGTGGAGGTATTTGATTAGAATTTGCAATATTATAATTCGAATATATGGTATTCATTACAGATAAAACGAGAAAGTATTTGTTTTAGCTTTTTTTGAAAATAGGATTATTACGAGTTTTGTTTGCAATTGTGTCCGCGGGTGAGTTCTTACCAGGTCGCAATACCAGAATTGCAACATCACTACACGCCAGTGTGAGGAATCATTTCTCTGAATTTGAATACCAGGCGTCGATGTTTCTCGCTGTGAGAATTTAGTTTCGGTTTGTTGAATACGCGTAGAAGTGCTAGCTTCAAAGACTTAGTTTTCGAACCGTATGCCCTTCGATTGACACTGATTTTTACATGTGATGGTTGAGATGCGTTAGAACGGACAGAAATTGCAATATTGTAATACAAATTAGCATTACAAGTGTGAGGAAGCACAACTGTACGATTGTTGCAGCACCAATAGTCTATTTTCGTTACCTTCAAGAAAAAAGATCTCCCGTTATGACTCAGAAGACTTCTTTTTGGGAAAGTGACCAGGAAACCAAAGTAATCGAACTCAAGGCCTGGAACAAAATGAAAAAAAATCAGAATGCCTTGAGTCATAGTTTGGCCACGTGCAGCTTTGACGTATATGTATATTTAAAAGTTAGTCACAATCTCTCAGATTGGTCATGATGGTGCTTTTATTTTTAGCTTAATTGTTCGGCGCAAGAAAAACAATGACATTGATAACCGTGAAGAATTTAAATATTCCATAAACCAAAATGCATAAGCACTGACTATTTCATGTTTTGTAGCACGCCAGCTACTATGGTCATTAGTCCCATAAGTGTAGTGCATGCTTTTATCACGGAAGGGGGAAGTGTTCTTCCCGCGCTGGAGGGTGAGAACTGTCGTCCGCTACACGTCGACTTGCGCGGTTTCCCCAACTAGGTATCTTCCACTTGCAGGCACCGCCCCAGACGGACAAGCTCTCGACATGTGTTGTAGTGTAAAAGCAGGTGAAAGCGTGTGTAAGTAAGGGGTGATGATAGGACTCGCAGTGGTGAATTAGCCAATATGCAATACTAGGCTAATGCCTAGGGCCCCCGACGATATTTTTTACTAATTAAACAACTCAAATACTATTTTTGTAACAATGAATTAATTTTAACGACATTTCAAGCTCGTCAATACCACTGTCAAATTCAATGACAGCATATAACGAAACGAACATTAAGTACACAAATCGTAAAAACTCTATATTTTCATTATTGAACACAAAGTCACTTTTTTGTTTACAGTTTTCCGGAACTTCAAAAATGTATAAAATAAAATCTTGAATCAAACATCTCTTAAGATATGTTAATGTATAAATTGAGAATACATGCCCTAATAGTTCGAAATAGGTCTTCGAATTTTCTACAGAATGATGATAACTGTCTTTCAGATCTGTTTTTAAATTTGAAGATGGTCGAAGAGCTACTACACGGCAGAAAGAACCTGGTGCCTTGAGTCTTCTTTGCATAGAATCTGATATTTAAAGGAAAATTTATTTTGATGGCATTATTGAGTTCAGTGAACTGAAATGTAGGAAAAAGTTTTTCTGTATCTCATTTTGTTAGCGGATCCTTTCTCAAAGCTAGCGGTTCAACTGTTAGCAGGTCTTTTCTCAAACTAATATTCTTCCATCGATCTGGCCGATGTCGCAGCCACTGAATTTGAAATAAATATTTTGATTTTGGGGGGTAGCCTCAAACACATTTCAAAATTTTCTCAAAAATGGTTCCACATTCTTTCTTCCAATTTTTTTCAGATAAAGAAAAGTACATACATAAAAATGGCGCAAGTTCAATTTTCATTAAACTCTCTGAATTTTAGAAAACTTGCAAAGTTGAAAATCGTTTCAGTGTCTTACTACAACTACAATTTTAAATTTTATAATCAGAGATTTTCTTAATTAAATCAGTTCTTCAAAATTAGATCTTTAATGAGTTCGTGTACAATACTTTTAAAATATGAATAGTTTTCGAATAATTTTGCGCGAAATAAAGACAACTTTTAAAACTAGAATTTATCAAAAAGTGTTCATTTAAAAAAATACTTTGCTCAGATAGAGTCCATAAAAAAACGTATCCGATTGTCGTTTAAATTTTTGAATTTTCAAAAAATGCAAAAGTAGCAAATAGTAAAATTAAATTTGTGCTATTGCATCCCTACCAGTTGTTTTGTTAGCATGCTCTGAATTCAGAAGACGGTTGCTGAAGAATTTCCAAGAAATTAGCAATTACCGTACCATTTATTCCGCTACTTTCGTTAGTATAAAAAGCAAAGAACGCTCCTCAAAACTCATACCAAAGAACCTTATACCAAAGAACGCTCCTCAAAAACCATTAAATGTGGATAACTTTTTCATAACTGCATGAATAAAATGTGAAATAGATTTGGATCTGTTAGATTACTTTCTTGAGGTGAAAGGACAGGTAAGGTAAAAAACAATTCTCACCTGCCCTCCAAGGGGTACTAACGTAATGGGACTGATGTGGTGAATGCAGTGTAATCCGGCTATTTGTTCAACACCATCGTTGCAAATATTTTTAAGCATTTTGAACAACATTCATATTTTACGCGCAATAAACCGTAATTTGCTCTATTATTATTTATACTTATTGTATCACAAATATGTTACATCTCTGTTTAAAAGGTGATATTGTTTCTGCTATGAGGTTGAGAATTTTTAGATTCAATTTAAGTATGTACTAAAAAAGCAATTAACCTTATTTAATAACGTGATTGTTCAAGAAGATGAACCTTCAAAAATCTTTTTCCAACAATACAATTATAATTATAAAAAATCCATTTTAATTAATGCATGAAAGGGATTAAAAGCGTTAGATGAAATATTCTATTTTTTAGCGAATTATTGGCACCTACACATTATATAGTGTAGTAAATATGCATGCATACATGCATATTATTGTGGGCTTGTTTGTTGTATTATTAATCATTTTCGAAGAGCATGAACATACATTTTATTTTATCCTAATTTTCAGTAAATAATAAATAAGGTTCAGTAAATAATAATTCATTCAATAAATAATGTTAAAATGCTGGGAGAAGAACACTTAAGTAGTTGTAAGAAAGTAAGAAACTTAAATATTATGAATTGGGTCGTCATTGGAATTACAAAAGTACTAACATTCGCATTGTACGTAAGTTATACACATTTTTTCATACTTTATACTACTGCTCAATACTTATTTCACATAAAAAAATACTTTCGGGCATGATGAGGTATAAATTTTCGAATTTGGTAATTGAATATTAATACGATAATCAGGTTACAGTTGTAGAGTTTGTAAGAATTCACTTTTGGAAAATCGATCTGCGCTCCTTCTTTACATGAGAAAACTTTTTATTTAGAAAGTTGTGAGAGCGAACGAAAATTATTTTGCGTCCCAGTTCTTGTGGGTGTGTTGCAGCCGCGCCTCTCTTGTCCTGAGTCTTCTTACACGTCGTTCGGCACCCAGATCGACTTTGGTGTCCGAAAACATCTCGGCCGGCCGCTGGACGTCTGCCAGAGGTGGTTTCGAGAAAGACAGCACGATTGTGTAATTTCTGCAAAGAACCCACCCGGCAACGGAAGAACGCTTTAACGACGCGACCGGTCACTCCGAAAGCAGAAAGTGAGCTGAGTACGTATTACTGCACACCAGCATCCGTTGGAATCGCGAAATACGAGAAATGAGAGCAAGTCTCGACATCATAAACCGGTACACACGATTAGTTGCGATTAAGCGCAGTGGTGATACGAGTGCAAAGTGTCAATACTAATTTTTGAACACCACATTTGAGAGAGTGAGTGCAGCGCGTTTCCCTGGACGTGTCAACTATTTTGGCCACAAGTACCAAGGGAGTAGAGCATGCTATATCCTGGGAGGTGATGCTGCTCCTCCCCTGGTAGAACTGAGATTCGTTAACGAAATACGCGACGGATTGAAGATCTCTCCAGTTATCTCCCCAGCACGACACCGACTCGGCCATGGGAAGCTCAAGCTCCCGACTAGTCCAGTCAAATGGTGCTCAAAATGGGAAACATACGGAAAGTTTTAGTGTGATTTGGTATTTGTTTTCTGTATGTTTTGGGTCGCTAAACAAGAATATCAGGCTTTCCAAAAAAAATTGTCTTTTTTATGCAAAAAATGTGTACAAATCACGACTCTTCAATTTTTTCAAAATAACTCAAAAGCAATCCATTTTTCGTAAATAATGGTGCTATATGAAATTAAAAAAATTACCTTCATTTAATGGCATTAAACTTTTCCCCCCAATTAGCACTTAAGCCGCGAGAACACAGCGAAAATTGGTGAAATGTGCAAAAGACATGAAACAAGTGGTTCCAAAGCAGCACGTACTTTATCCCTGGTATTTTCATGCAAAACTAATCGAAAATCACTCAAATTTTTGAAATATTGTACTTGGCCTTACTTAAAAATCTCTCTTTACAGAACATATTTCATTAAGGGAAAAAATCTCTATCTTTAATATTTTAGTTGTAGGAAGCAAAATTTTGAACTTTAGCCGTTTTCGAAAAATCAGGTTTTAACGAATATGAGACCTGCACCATTCTTTTAAACGCCCTTCACACTATCCAACAACAGAATTGAATAAAAAACGATGAAGCCATTTAAAAAAATGAAAAATTGTCGTCATGTAAAGTACCCCTTTAATTAAAATATCAGTTTCAAATTCAAGGGGTCACGTCATTAGCCAGATCGATTGAGGAATGTCAATTCTGAACAAAATCAGTTGAACGGGTTAGTCGCCAGCGTTGTTCACAGACGAACGGACGTTTTGTCGTCATTTGATTTTTCGGTAGCAAGGCCCCACAAAACAGGAATTCTGGCTGCACCACGTGTTCTGAGATTTTTTTAATTTAGCAAATGGATTTATCCATTTTTTTGTAACCATGTCCCTGCTATAAGAGTTTTTCTGCCGAAAATTCGCCGTTTTTTCGCGCAGCATTACATAAATTTCTCTCTACTCTGAGGCGTACGGAGAAAGTTAAAAATGTGAATTATCTCGTTTCACTTCAAGATTATTTAAAAACTATCATTTTTTGTAAATATTGACCTGATATAAAATGAAAGAGTATAAAATTGCATTTCATATAGGACCATGTTTTACGAAAAATGGATTGCTCTTGAGTTGTTTTTTTTAACTGAAAAAGGTTAAGATTTTTATACTATTGCATAAAAAATGTGTTTCCGGACAAATGTTTGATGGCAATCCTCCCTCCTACCATCTACCTAGCACGGATAAGCTCTTAGCTCCCCGATGTGTATGGTAGTGTAGTGCTTGTATGTGCAAGTGTTTTTAAGTGAGGGGTGAGAAAGAGACAAGAATAAGTTACGAATGATTGCGCGAGGTTCGAGGCCCATTTGTTATGGTACAGCTCTGGCATCCATCTGGCATTGATCGAAGAACAGGGAAAACAACCCATTAGAGATGTCGGCTGCTACAATTCTTCTCCGGTGTTGAAACGCCATCTACGCCGGGACTCGTCGGCTAAAACCTCCCGGTTAGACAGGCTGAAGCAGCAAGACCATTTCCACTGAGCTGCATTATCAGGAATCAATTTCGACTCCTTTTCCTACTCCACTTCATACTTTACTATGTTTCAGAGTGTTCTTTCTCAGCAGAGAGCAGTAAAGAATGAAAATAATAATATCCCTATATAGTAGTTGATAATTTGTTTTCGAAAGGTTTTGAAGAAATATCCAAAACTATGTTTTTGCGTGTTTTAACTCTGCGATATTAGTACATAGATGGGGAATTAAGCCAACCACCTAAATAGATCTAGTATGTAGGTGGCGTAGATTAAACCCCGATACTCAGAAGCAATTTTCGCGCGACGACGCCATACTTATCTTTCGCGATGATGGCAGCACTGATTGTTGCCATCTCTAAGTTAAAAAAATCATAGGGCAGATTTCAATTTCATTTTCATCCGTATTATTGTATTTTTAAAAACAAAAACAGTATTTCTTTGGAACTTATTAAATTTGATGAATTTCAAGTGAATACGAGGGAAACCAAACTGTGAGTAATGTTTGATAATGAAAGAACATTTACAGGGGATCATTATTTAGCTGGATCCGATTTTTATCCCCCGGGGGGTATGGAAGTTGAAAAAATTATGGTAGTGAGAGATGGGAGGTCGACACGCACACACACACACAAACACAATGTCCAAGACGGGTCTCAAACACGCGATCTTCTTGGCCCGAGATCGCTACGGCACTACCATGATAGGGATTTCCGCCATCTGATCGGCTTTTTTTATTATTTGATTTCAACTCCGCCTGTGGCTTATGAAGTTTGTTCGACATCAGAGGCTGCCGGCTCCAATCTCGTATAAAGGAGGAGGGTCACTAGTGTACACACGGCTTCCAATTCCTTGTGCCACACTGCTTTCAACTGTTCAATTTTGATCACCCTTGATCTCTTGTGTTTAAGACCCCGCCGCTATTAGGTTTCGAGGGCTCGGGAGTCTTTCATTTTTCGCTTTTTCTCCTTTCTTGCTATCCCTCATTATTTTCTTTTTCACTTTTCCAGATTGGAATTCAAAGTAGATATTGGTCTCTTAGGTTTAGTGAAACCAACCTAAGGGACAAAACTCTAAACAGAAAATTCTGCGAGCCCAGATGCAGGAAAGTGGCAGCCTCACTACTGAGAGTACTCTGTGCAGCGTTCGTGACGCGGCCAGACGAATTTGGTATTACTGGATCACTCATGAGATGATCCGGCCATTTACGGAAACGATTAACGTGAGATCAAAGACAAACGACTTGGGATAGTGGAACATATAACAGTGGGAATTTGGAATGTACGTGGTTTAGCCCATAAACAACAAGAATTAATAGCTGAAATAAGTGAAGCCAAAATGGATTGGACAATTTTATCAGAAACCAAAAAGAAGCAGATAGGAACTTATGGCATAGTCTTTTATACTTTAATTAATAGCGGTGTTTCAATTGAAAAGAGGGCTGTTGCAGGAGTAGGAATATTGATAAGTAATTGATGAAAAACAGAGTAGTGTCCCACGCATGGATAAAAGAAAGAATTGATTCTTGCAGAATAAAAATACACAAAGTGTGTTTGCCTGTTTTAGTGGTATATGCTCCTGAAGAAGGAAGATCTAATGACTCGGAAATATTCTACACAAACTTATTAAAAGTTCTAGACATCACTAACAAAAATGATTACATACTAATTGTGGTCTTGGAGGAGACCTGAATGCTCGAATTGGAAATTAGACTGTCAAATACCTTATTGGACCACACAGAGAAGTGACACTAAATAAATATGGCTGGATTCTATATGATTTTATAAATTTTCGAATTGAAAATTCCTTTTTTAAACCAAAGATGTTCACAAATACACTTTGACAGCTCGAGGTAGTAGATCTTTTATTGACTACTATATAGACAACGAAAAGGTGAGAAAGTTGTTCCATATTGTCAAAGTCATGAGAGGGAAAGACATCGTATCAGATCATTATTTAATAAGAACAAAAATAGCATTAAAAAGAAAGTGGGTGAAAACTAATACCAGAACCCATAAAGACGAAATGGTCTGGAAATGTGGCTTACTTATCAATCCGTTCATATGGAATCTTTTCCAAAATAGAACAAAATAGTACGGAAGAAAACCTTAATTTAGATGTAGAATATGAGTGAAAATAATTTAAAGAGTCATTAGAAAAAATAGCCAAAGAGACATTAGGTAAGAGAAGGAAACATAGAACAAAACGAGGCCTCTATGCTTGGAATGAAGAGCTGCAAAAAACTATTAGAACCAAAAAAGAATTGTTTTTGGAATGGATAGCTCTTAAGACTCCAAGCTCACGAGATAGCTATGGAACCCAAGCAAGAATAACAAATTCTCTGAAGAAAGCACCTCATGAAAAACGCTAAGAGAGATACGTCTCTAACATAGAACATGATGTCAATGGCGGACAGTGTGTTGTGTATAAAGTTAATAAACATATAAATGGAATTGAAAAAGGCATGTTTACCTACAATTACCGAGTAAAGAAAGTTGGTTAAATCTTTATAAACAGCTCTTGTATATACCTGATAATAAGAAACAAGTAGCACTACAAATAGTTCTATCTTCGGATGTTGATAGATCAGAGTATTAAGAACTACACAATGTTCTCATAGAAAGTAAAACTAGGAAAGCACCAGGTCTGGACAACCTTAATACAGAATTATATAAGAATCTACCAGAAGAAGTAAAACATAGACTTCTAGACTAATTAAATCTCTGCTGGCAGCAAAGAAACATTCCTTAAACCTGGAAAACAATCCTGGTTGTCCCAATATTTAAGAGAGACTCACGAAAGCATGTTCTAACTACAGTGGAATAAGCCAGCTGAATTCATCGTACAAGATATACACGAAAATAATTGCTAAACGATTAAGAAGCATAATCGATTGCATACTCCTTGGAGAGCAAATAGGTTTTCGTATAGAAAGATCATGTACAGATAATGTGTAATCTTTTGAGCAATTAATAGAAAAGGGGAGGGAATACAATCTTTCAATGTATCTAGTGTTTATAGAGTACAGCAAGGCATTCGATAATGTTTAAAGAACAAGCTCTGGAACATAATGGACAGAGCAGGACTTCTCCAACACATTATTTAAGTTATTAAGAACATATTTAATGACACACATATTAACATAGAAAAATAACGGAGAGATTCCGCAAGAGACGATTAATAAAGGTGTTAGACAAGGGTGTAGTTTGTCATCCATCTTGTTTAATCTCTTTTTAGACAACGCTGTTAGAGAATGGAATCAGAAGCTTAACTTTTTAAATAATACAGATAACTTTAAAGAATCCAATTATGTTAAAACCTTAATATTTGCTGACGATCAGGTACTTATTGCTGACAATGAGAACAAATTACACAGAGCTCTGTTTGAATTGCAACGGATAA
Organism: Gryllus longicercus; assembly: GCA_038098605.1. Classification (NCBI taxonomy): domain Eukaryota; kingdom Metazoa; phylum Arthropoda; class Insecta; order Orthoptera; family Gryllidae; genus Gryllus; species Gryllus longicercus. Next base: position 605,552 of record JAZDUA010000541.1, on the reverse strand, counting down.
CAACAGAGTATAACTTAATATCTCGGTAGAAAAAAACAGGTCCATGGTATTTCAAGGTAGCTTTCCTGTGATCATTGAACAAGTCCTCATTTTTAAGTTTCTAGGCTATGGCATTTCATACGCAGGCGAAGTTGATGTTGAAAGGAAAATAGAGCGTTTTAATCATATATGCGGTAGGATCTCTCGGAAACAGTAGCGGCGACTCTTTCAGAAACCTTTTAAGTAAAAGTCCATGTCTGATTGGCGCATTGCAGATTTTCTGTATCATGATTGATGCTCTCCTATATTATTTCAGTAGCTTATATACGTTTTTCGGCTCACACACGCAACCAGTCTTTGTAAATACGGTCTCTGATGAAAGATATTTTCTCGAAGATATGACGAATTTGAACTTTAACTAAAAAACCACGGATCTAATTATTCATGTCAACCACAACCCGTAATATTTGAGCAGTGTTTGAAATCTATGTAGTTACATAAGTGCAAAACGATTCGTTCTAGGATCTTAAAATTCGAAATGTTGAGGCCAATTGTCTCAAAGAAACTACACTTACGCTGTAATATACGAGATGGCATCATTTTGTACCATTTATTTTGTTTTTGCTAGTTTGGCTCTCCTACATTTAACATAAAGAATATGATTATGATTAAAATCTGCAAATCTATTTGAAATTAAACTAATTACTCGATACTCTAAGCGATTGAATTGCATGGGTGCACCTATGAGGTCAATAATAAAGTTAAATAAGAATAGTTTGTAACGACAAAATATATTGTACTGTTATGTTAAATTACGTTCATTTAGCACATTTACAAGAGGATATACGGAACTAGAGACGTAGAATAAGGACAAATTGAAGAAAAGGATGTAATATGGTTTTAATAAGGAAATGGAAGAGTAGGGAAGAGGGTGGGGTTTAACATGCGAGAGTTCTCGCACGGAAACGCTAGTCGTCCGTATTCGGTCAATTAACCGCATAATGACCTTCTGCATAGAAAATACAAGCTAGTGCAGCAATTTTTTGTATGCCCGAAATTTAGATAGAGTAGGCCTTAAACCCGCGCCCTACTTTATTTTTTTCGGCTTCACACTAAGGTTATAGATTTGTTTAGTTTGCAGAATGGTTTCAATGTTCTGTTAGCCGTCAAATTCCGCGGCAAACACCGATATTGGACAATTGTTTTGAAATAGTCTGGTGACACTTAATTGGTTGGGGGCGTTGTGATTTGAGGCCTTGATGGAATTTTTCTTGGGTGATGGATACAAGAACGACCTTGAATATTACAGAGAATTTGTTTTTCCCCGAGTCTTTGTATGAGTGAAAGTTTCTTTTTGTTTGAATAAGATATTTAATGGCTTTTCAAAAGTCTGAAACGGTTGGAAATTTAATTTTCAATTTGTTGTTATTCAATAGTTGTTTGAAAATTGCCTATATTTTACACACAAGTAGGCGAAAACTGTTCAAAGTTTCGAAAATTTGTTCCAGGCAAGGTAAAGGTCTGTCTTTTAAGAAAACATTTGACAAGAATGAAAATATGAAACAATTCAATATTGTAAATCTAGGAAAACTCCGAAATATGCTATTCGAAGAAGTAGTTTTACCAAAACGTTGGAGCAATTTTAAGAACATTTTGGAATATTATTACGGATTCTTGTAGAGTATCCCCCAAAACTCAAAATATCCGTTTCAGACGTGTAGGGTCTCAAACTCCCCCAGATCGATTCGGTAAAAACAGTTTCGGAGAAAATCGCCTCAACGGTGTATGTGCAAGCATTGTGCATAGATGGACGGACGGTCAGATATTCTGCCGTCAATCGATTTTTCGGTATCAGGAGCGCACAAGGCATGGATCATGCACAGCATGTTAGGGAAAATAATTTATTACATATAGGAACAAAATTTATATACTTTTTGGATACCAAGGCTCTAGAAAACGAGTTTTTCTGTAAAAAAATCAATTTCTGCCGAAGCATTAAATTAATTTCACTTTACTACATAAATACGTAATAAGGCAAGAAAGAAAACACAATATATTTTGCTCCAAACTTGATACAACATAAAAAAAGAAAATATGTTTTTTCCATAGTTGGTCGTTGAATGTTTACAAAAATCAATGTAGTACATAAGCGGAAAAGCTGTTTATTTGAAAACTGATGTAATTTTATATTAGGACATAACTTGAAAAAATTTTTTAGCACCAGGGTTAATGTTAACATTTCACAATTTAATGTTAGCATTATTTAATTGCAAATTATTCAGGAAACTGTCTTCTCTGATATGGAGCATTTGAAGATAATTTTGGGTGCTACAATACAGAACGTCACAAGAAAGGATGGATGCACAACCGCGTTACACACACTAACTCAGGTATAAAGAACACCACATTCTCTTAACGTCGCCTGCATACGCAGATTAAATGTGATTCAAAGCTGTGACGTAATGCCTCTTTTGTTAGCTATGTCTTTCCGGGAAGAATCTTCTCCTATGTTTCCTTGCTAGCACGCCCCTCTTAAACGAATATCACGAGCATTACGATAATGGCATATGAACTTGAAAAACCATTATGCAATTCAGAAAGTGTAGGAAAACGCAAGAGAGTAAGGTATGAATTAATGTTCGAAACTTAAAAACTAACATTGTCTTGATATTTTTCAAGTTGCAAATTGCATAACGGATTAATATTTATGATCACTCGAGAAGTAAAAATATTTTAAGCTCCCAATATATCAATAATAGTAACAATAGTAATAATAGTAAAATAATTTGTTATCATCAGTTTTCAATTTATAATTGAAGAAATATATTTTTGCATTAATATATATTAATATGTTGTTTCTTGAGAAAATAACTAAACGGATAATTAAGAATTGTTATTGAAATATCTATGCAACAAAGAGAAGAAAAAGGTTAAATATATCATTATAGGTCAATGTAACATCCTTCCGAAAAAAAATATTGAGATACAAAAAAACAAGAGAATACTAGTAACTAAGATTTGGAAACTTGCAGCTCATCTTATTAGGCTGAGGTTCTAAATTTCGATATTATTAAATGCACGACAGAAAACCAGATTTTGTTTTATCCTCAACGAAACTTAATTCAAGTGTATTTGTAAGAAAATTCTAAAAGTTTTGCAATACGTTCATTTCATTTTGTGTACTAACAGAGTTTCTGTACGAACGAAATAGTGATTAAATTTCACAAAAAATTCTCCACTGAGAAACTGAATAAAAATGATCGTGATGATTTAACCAGTTTGGCTTCCTTGTCATTTTAAGTGAGTCGATGCCCTTACACGGTGTTGAGCACTGTCTAGGGTTAGTAAGGTTGCCACTTTACCAAATCGTCTTCTCCGGAGTGTAATGGTAGTTTCCAAGGTGAGACGTCCAACATTTGCCTTATGAAGAGGTAGAAATATCGAAATGATAATATAAAATAGAAAATGGATTCTAGAAGAATAAAGTTCCTTTCTAGTGTCCTACAGTCATCATCCTGTATGATCGACGGAAGGAGTTCCATATTCAACTAGGGGTGCTACCGAATCGCACAGACTTTCAAGTATTAGTTTTCTAATTCCTTTGGTCTCGGCTAGCAATTTGAACTTGCCAGATATTCTTGCCTGCTGCCACCTATCGCCTCAAAAAGTACTTTTTTTTGCAATTTTCTTAATTTTTTGGTTTTCTAATACCAGAACTGAAATATTATTTTAAGGATATTAAAGAACAGTAAAAACTCATCCTAATGGCAATTTTCTTTGAAACATTTGGAGCGGTTCTTAAGAAAATGGCACTTACAGGAAATTTAAAGAAAACATTTGGACCCGTTTTTGATTATATTTTGAAAATGTCCTCATGTAAAGTACTCACAAAATCAAATAAATGATTTTCAAAATCGTATAGCTTCGAGGCTTCGTAGGCCAAATGGACAGGGGTTTCTTCAATTTGGAAAAAATCCTATGCATGGTTTAGGCGCGAGTGATGTTCACCTACACCAAACAGACGGACGGACAGACAGACAGACGGACGGACGTTTAAAAAAGACACGTTTTCGGTATCAGTGGACCCCAAACGTGTATTTCCGTTGAAATCTCGAAATCAATGTTCCGCAGCATAACTTTCCCTATACTATGTATATTACTCCGTATATACGTACGTATACCGGAAACTAAAAATCCTTTTAAGGGACAAAAAGTCTCGTTTTTTCGTACTCTTACGATTTTCTAAGATATAATTAATCAATGTAACGAACCAATATCCCTAAAATTAATTTTTAATGAGCGCAAAAAATAAAATAAATTATTCAACCTCCAGCCATGTGTATAGAGTTTCGATAGATACACAAGATCTAGAAAATGATACACAAACAAAGAAACAGTTTCGATTTTGACTGAAAAATGCAAATATTTGTGTTATTCGTCCTAAACGCATGTTCATGTATCGACTGAATTTTCATACTTTGTGCGTCACTACTTATGACATAACTGACGTTGTGTGATAGCAAGGTTACAAGAAAGTGGCTGCTTGCCATTAAATTTGCTATTCAGATATTGAGTTTTTGAAACTTAACCTTTTTTGTTATTGTTGCTAAGTAAAAACTATTTTACTGTATATCTGTATATACTACACTATTTTATTGCAGTATTCGTGAAGATTAAGATATTTAATTTATTGCAGTGTTACACAGGAGTATTTTATGTGTGTTTCTTAAGCAGTGAGCATGCTACTCTTCGAAAACTAGTTTGTTTGGCTTTGCCCAGCGTCATTTGCGCTGCTCCAGGGCACAAGTATTAACAAAATATGCAGCAATTCGTCACGTCTCTAACATATGTACACTTTCATAAATAACACACTTTCGCCACGGTTTTGATGCTATTAATTTATTGATTAATAATATTATTATTATTATTGGAGTTGGAGTCACTAATATTCATAACATACGTTGTTACTAATGTGATTTTGTTACTCATTTTCTCCTTCCAGTAATTGTGATGGCTCATCATACAGATATTCCGGCATTTCCTTTTGTTCTAGTCACGTTTCTGAAGGCACTCATCCGGCTCTTAATTACCCTCAGATTGTGCACCCCTGCAGTGTGTTTGCGATGTTTGAGGTTTCGCTTTGTGACCCAAAGCCTCTTAAAATAGGCGTTGCCTTTGTCTGCGCACTGTTGCTGAGCGTCAACGCTTTCTTTAATCCTTGCATTAATTAAATTCCGTAAGCCTCGTTGCATGGGACGTGCTTGTAAACAGCCGTGTTGGCGGGCCTTATTCAAGGAGGTAAATAATTTATAAAGGAAATAGAAATATCCCTTTTGATAGATAGTCATCGATTTTCGTAACGAGAATAAGAAATAAATAAAACATTACAAAAGTAATGGTCAGTTAAAATTATTTAAGCAATCATAACTGTACGCAATACCAGTTTTTCTGACTTTAGAACAGATGAAAATAAACACATGAACAGCTGAAAATAGTACTTGTGGAAAATTAAAAAATATCTAGTGTAATGTTTACTGAGATGAATCAACCAAAGGAGTGCATAGTCTAAATGATGATTGGAAAGTGGAAAAGAATATTGGACGACAAAGTGAGAAAAGTTTATTCTTTTATTTTGCAGCAAGCAGGAATGACAAATAAAATCGGATAATGACTTAACGAATAATTTTGAATGGTGATGATATATCATTTCTTTTCACATCTTGGTCCACACTTAATTATAAGCAGTGTATTATTAGTTCTACGTCTGATTATTAGCCAGGGTTTGGTAGATGAAAAGCTGCATGGTTCAGAGGGCAACCAGATGTTTTAGGAACGGGTGTAGATTTAGTGTCTCGTCGACACAATGTTTTATTTAAATCATTTTTCAATTTTGCTAAATTTGAATTTGGTTTCTTATTTGTTGAATCACAATCGTACTTACGAGTATAATTGATTTATTTGAGATATTGACTGACTTCTGATACTACAGAATATTAATAAAAAAACCTACATTTCTGAATATGTCATCAGCTTCTGGAGGGATTAAGCCCCGCTAGAACACCCCCACTCCCTGCCTTCGATGCGCCACTTTGCAAGTTCCCCAACCTACCGATCAGCACAAAAACAAGGAGAAAAAGAAAACGCACTCTATGAATTGATTATTTTCCCGTAACTTTTCCTTCTGGATACAGAGAAGAGTATTTTTGCGCCATCACGGACGTTATCGCTTGGCGACAGGACTTCCCTCCGGAGCGGCACTACGCGGGACGGCGACTGCGGGGCGGGGAGGGGCGAGTGCGGAGCGGAGAGACGCGGCAAGGCAGGGAGGTTGTGGCGGGGCGTGGGGGGGAAAGGCGGGACGAGGCGGGACGAGGCGGGGCGAGGCGGGGCGAGGCGGAGCGGGGCGGGGCGGGGCGGGGCGGGGCGGGGCGGGGCGGGGCGGGGCGGGGCGGGGCGGGTCGGGTCGGGGCGGGTCGGGGTAGGGCGGGGAGGGTTGGGAGGGTTGGGCGGGGTGGGGTGGGGAAGGGTCGGGCGGGGTGGGGTGGGGAAGGGTCGGGCGGGGTGGGGTGGGGAAGGGTCGGGCGGGGTTGGGCGGGGTGGGGAGGGGAGAGGCGAGGCGGGGCGGGGCGGAGCGCAGGTGGGCTGGAGCGGCTTCCCCGCCCCGCCTCCTCCGCTCACGGAACTCGCTGCGCTGCGACCAGGAGGTCGCCTTGCTCAACCGCGCGTTGTCTCACGCCGCCCACGCCCAGCGGCCGCCGCCGCGCCCGCGTTGCCTTGCAGCACGCCGCTCGCTTCCTCGCTGACGGCGGGCACGCACAGGAAGCTATTGCGCCAGTACGTAGGTGCTGCTGTTTCTTCTTTCAAAGTATTGAATACGAAGTACAGGCCTTCTAATGAAATCATAACGTTTTACAATCACATCAAAAGCTTCGAAAAAGATCGCGTTTGGTTATAGTTCTGAAATTCCGTAATGCTTATTCCCTAGCCGAAATAATAGTTTAATGTATTATTCCATCATATTAACAATTTCATCATAAATGTAGCAAATATTGTTCCACATTTTTCGCTTCTGTACCTGCTTTGGATTCAAGGGCATCAGCGAAATGAGATATACATTCCACCATGTTGATATAGGAAATAAGCTCAATGAGGTATAGTTGAAATGTAAGGACATATGCTCTACAGAAGTGTCGCTCTACCTTTTTGTGATCAACTCAAGAAATATGCTGAGAATGGAAACCACTGTACTCATCGCAAAATATACTGATCCGCATGCAAAACTTATTACAGGTGTTATAATTATGTTCGAAATTCTTGTTGAAGGAAGGGCAGAATAACGAGGGGCGAAATATGTAGTATGCTGTCAGAAGAAAATAGTAACCTGTGATAAATTATATCATAGGACAGACCCATCAGTCACCATTATCTCTTGATGAAATTAACTCTCTGAGTTACTTTTTTTCGGGATAAATCCGCTTCAGTGTATTAATATGCTGAATAATTTCTTTGCTTTCTTTCTGTTGCCTTAATTATAATTTACAAGTGTGTAATTTATTATCTGCTGACTGTTGGAAATTGTTGCAACCTACTTTCCCGGGGCAACCCACGACACTGAACTTAAAACATGGCAGTTCCTGCTGATGACCTTCGCCGCCATAATTGTCACGGGCGCTATCATTGCCATTGTTATTATAACTATCGCCTCTACCCTTGCTAGCAACCTAATGCACGGTAGGTAGCGGTATCTAACTCAACACGGCTACTGCCATTACCAACATTTATGTTATCAGTAGCGCATTGCCATCTCGGCTGCCACCATTTCCCCGTCCGTTTACACCATCAATGCCATGGCTACCCACATCGCCGCCTGCGCCCCTGACTCAACCGCTCCCTTGGAAGACCTCGCATTCGTCGCCCCTGAATCAGCCGCAGGCGCCACCCGGCAGTCGCGTCGCGGTCCGTTATTCTCGATTACGAAAACGACGCTGGCATTCTCGCTGCAGCCGTGACAATGCGGTGGAAATCGACTTCGTGTAATGTCGTCTTCGCCTCTTTTGCAATTAAAATTAACTCAGACGGCGGACATAACAAAGGAGCAGCAAGATGCGAAGCAGTTACTTCTGGTTTCGTAACACCGAAGTGCCACCTCCCCGAGCACTGAATCGCATGATTACGTCCGTGACCTCATGGAATTGCGCGCGCCCCGTCATTTTCAGATGTCGTGATGGACAAAAGTGAAATAATTGTTAAATAACACACTTCAAACGAAAAATTAATCTTTAGTTACAGCCGTATAAGACGAAATTAATTCTCTTGATATCCGTGCAGAATCTCGCTTATTTAAAGAAGACAAAAACAAAAAGGGATTCTCAAAATTAACTTCAATGGACAATGATGCTGCACATTTCGACGACATCGGTTTTAGTTCCAGAGAAGGAATATAAATAATTAACTGAATCGAATGAATGCTTTGTTTGAAGGATAATTCGAATGCTCCCAGACCAAGGTTTGCGTTTTCCTGAGTCATGGATCAGATTTCCAAGAAGTCTCAAAGAAATTAGCGTCTCTTTCCGCTATTCTATTTCTATATGGGCAGAAGGTCACCTTCCATCAAAGCTTGCAATCATAGGTCATAAATTCTCCGACGATTTGAGACATCGGTTTGTAAATCTGCATGTGGTACCGGGAAGCAAAAAAGAACTTTCTAGGATCGCAGTTGTGTGAAGTGTCGGCCCATTGCATGACCTTCGTTCTCCTTGCCGCGTAAAACTTGAACTGCGGCGTAGTTGTGAGTTCGACCTGTCGCAGACGCAGGAGAAACAGGCAACCAAGTGCAGAACCGGTGTTACTGTATTACGTATGGCATAAATTATCTATAAATTATCTCAGAAACTGGCATGAGGGTGGTTGAGGAATTTCTGATTGAAATATTGCAAAATTACTGTATGAAGTGCTCGAAAGTGTTCATTATCCTTTTTATAACGTACCATACGTTATATATAAATATTGTCATATGTTGAGTACTACTGACCTTCCTTCTGCTAAAGAAACAAGTGCAGTAAAAGAAAGAAATGTTTTTATATATAAACACCGACGTCATAAACGGAATAAATTCTGGAGACTATCAAATGATTGTTTAATCTTCATCTCGCTTCTAAACACTAAGTCAACGTACTTGAACCCTTGGATGGATACGTAAGACCTGGCAATCGTTTTTACTTTCCCGTGTACGTACGTATATACAGAGTAATATACGTAGTATAAGGTAAGTTATGTAATGCTGCGGAAAATCAATTTCGAGATTTCAACGGAAATACACTTCTGGGCTTCCTTGGTAGAAAAAGAGTTTTTTTTTCAAAACCTCCGTCCCAGTGTCCGTCCATCCGTCTGTTTGTCTGGTGTACGAGTATGTGAACAACACTAGGGCCTAAACCATGGGAAGGATTTTTAAAAAATTGAAGAAAACCCCGTCCGTTTGGCCTGAATCGAAGCTCTGTGATTTTGAAAATCATTCATTTCATTTTGGAGGTTCTTTACATGAAGCCCTTGAGACATTTGCAAAATTTTAGGCGAGGGCGGTGGGAGGGTCTCGTCTGTGGAAATAATGGCCGGAATGTGGTCCGAGTCGAGCTCCATGTGAGACGTTGAGTAAAGCTAGGCTTTTATGTTGGTTATTCCTATATCTAAAATATCAGGCAACATGTTTGGGTCACGAGGATACTATGTAGATTCAGGGGGACATATTAATCTTAAACTGTTAGTACGTATGTGATGTATAGTTGAGATCCAGCGGCACAGGTGACTCTGCACCCCCAGGAAGTGTGTTTAGCATTCAGGTCACCTAAGAGTATGGTGGGTGACTGAGGTGTGATGACGTTACTTAAGCTGGCGAAATTAGGCTTTAGATTGTGTGGTTTATAAGCTACAATTATAGTTGGATTTATGCAGGGGAGTGAAATTGCTGTTAGGTCAAGCCCAGTGATAGTCATTTGGTTTATTTGATGATATGGAATAGTAGTTTTGATTAAAATAAGAACGCCACCGCCTAATGAATGTATTCTATCTTGTCTAACTACGTTATATTCTGGAAAATAAAACGGAGAAGAAGATTGTAAATATGATTCAGTGATGCAAGCAATGCCTATATTGTTGGCTTGTAAAAAAATACTTAAGTTCTATGAATGCTACATGCATTCCAATTCATTTGAGTTACTGAATGATTAAATTCAGGATGTGCCATGGGCAGTGCTAAAGGAGGCTATAGTTTGTTGAATATTTTGACCAATGACTGGTATAATAGTGTTTATGATATTAAGTATGTAGATATGGAGTTGATGATACTGTGCACGAATGGAGAATTAAAGAAACTGTATTGGGGTGATTTATTTCGGGGGAGATAGTTTTGGGAGTTGTTAGATGATTGGTTTCGGGTGGTGGTGTTTGATTTCTGATACATAGGTGAAGTTTGGTATGCGTGTCGAGTTAAGTAAGTTGGGAAAATGAGTGGTATTAGGGGGAGGGAATTGATGATTAGTTCTCGACTGTTGTGAAGCTTGGTGGGAATGGTTTGATTTATTTTCCAATATTGTTTTAAAATATGCGCATTCTATTGTTCGGAAATCAGTTCTGTGCGTCCCGACGCTTTTTTTATATTTCGGAGGGTCGTCATCCTTTCGAGGACATGAGGCCGAGTAATGATTCTCAGAACAATATATACAAGAAATTAGATGGTTACAGTTGCTTTTAGAATGCCCAAGAGCCAAACATCGGAGAAACTGTATTGGTCCATTTACTTATGCCTTATTTCAGTTTATACTTTTAGATTATATATTTCATTTGTTTTAAGAAGGATTTCAATATTCTGCTCTCCTGAATGTTCAGTGGCTACCACTGGGATTGGTGAATCGTTCTTGTGTAATCTGGTGACACTAAGAGAATGTTTAACTTTTTGATCTTGATATATTTTATCTTGAGAATGTTTTTATAAACCAAAGATAATTATTTGTTGGTTGGGTCCTTGTTAATGTGTAACTGTTTATTAATGCTTATAAAATATTTAATTTCTTTTCTGAAATCTTCTATGTGGTTATAGTAAACTGGTTAATTTGTGGGTTTTAATTTCACTGTTTAGTCCTGTAATGTTTTCAATATTTGTAATATGGACGGGAGGGCTTCTAATATTTTCGGAGTTTTCAGGAATGGTGATGTTTCGGGATACGGAACTAGATTCATTTTCTTGCAATGTCCTGTAAAAGGTCAATTCTATTTTTAATAGGAAAACCATAATACGGAGAATGGCTAAAAACGATTTTTTTTGTTTGGTTGCATGTTTCAATTTGGATCACTACGTCCTCGCTTACCACTGGGCTCTAGGTAAAAAGGTTCTGAACATGCGCTGGTATTACCATTGCAATTTGAAGAACTCGCAGTGCCGTCGCCCGGCAGATATTTACTGACCTTATTTAGTAGACCATTAACATTGTCATGCGGCATTGTTCCACTTACCATGTCAGGCTGATGCGATAGGGGTGGAGGTAACCGCTGATCTGGTTGATGTTGTTCTAGTAGATGCTCTGGAATTTGTAGGAATGATGTTTCACGGGCGTCGCCTTCTTGGTAAGCGACCTCCATTTCGCCCTCGGTCGAGGGCATCTACTATACACTGGCGAATGCCAGCGTTGTGGGCTGAAAATGTTGCACTCATTTCGTAGAATATTATCACCACACAATAAGTAAGTGTTGTAGATAACTGTTACTGTAGCACTTTAACTTTCGCTGGAACACAGAGCACAGGTACAAGGCGAGGCGCAGCGCTGTGCGCCTAGATCTGTACTATGCGGCAGCTCACAGCGGAATGATCCCCAACGAATGTTCGGAACTAGTAGATAACGAATTCCTTGGAGATTTTTCTTGCAGATACGTCTAAAAATAATTGCATTGTGAATTGGTATTTATGATTTTTTAATTCCAGAAGTTTTGTACTAGATTGGTCTCGCCCTTCTCGCAGAGCATCATTGCATGCCCGCTTTTTTAGGAGCGCTGCGAAAAGGATCGTCGTTTTTAGGTTCTTATTCATAGAATTTAAGGGTAGCGAATTCGTCGCGCGTTTCGCCATGCGTGCGTAGTTTGTAACAACAAAATCAATCATTTTTTTTCGCGAATACAGTAACCAGAAGTTCAATACAAGAGCCAGAAGACTCTGAAGAATTCATGAGGTGAAACAAATCATCCTGAATTTTAATACTAAGTTTCTCTGTTGCTGAATCAACTAATTAATGCGAATAGTCAATTTTATATTAATGATTGGGTAATTATAAAGGCTCCCACAGACCGGCGCAGCTATCCCGCAGCATACGCGGAATGGCCGCAGTGGAAATTTCGCGTCACGTGTTGACTTATGAGCACGTTCAGAGCTGCATGGCAGGCGAGCGTCGCGGCAGTGGATTGGCAGCGTTTTCTTACCTGCAGATTTGGAAGCGCAGTTGGACGCGTTTCGACCGCTGCCGCTCGAGTTGCGTGCCTGCCTTTGGGAGTCTTCGCTCTCCTCTGGATCGAGCTCCCCTTGTCTTTGTTTATCCTATTAGGAAAACTGTCATCAAACGCAGAGTCATAATTGACGTTCCGGTTTAAACGGTTTTGCAAATTCCGCCACCGCGACTAGCGCGAAGCGTTTAGATATAGATTTAGATTCAGTCAAAATAACAGTAAAATCTGTATGTGACGTAGGGGGGAAAGATAAAAGATTATCTTCGCACGTTTTCTTGAGTTCCAGAATCCCTTCCCGTCACTTTAACTATAAATAGTTGAAAGGTGAGTAAAAGTTTAACGTAAATAAATAAAATAAATAAATTTTAAAAATCCTAATATTAGCAATATTTGAAAAATAATAATTTTTGTTTCTGAGTTATGGAATACTTATTTGCATCGGTACACGAATTGCAAGTATGATTTTTCTGCATTGCTAACAAAATAGCAACTCGCCCTTACCTCTACTCTTACCATTACAAGCAAAAGGAGAGTTCAACAAAACGTGCGCATAGTGAAGCTACATTTACGTCCAGCAGCAAAACAAGGGGCCATCTCAGCATTTGCTTAATGGATCAGGGAAACTGTACAAAAATCTCATCGAGATGGGGGTCATTGACCCGGAAGCTGAAGTACATTATTTGTTACAAACATATTAAGTCTTTTAAAAAATATACAATACAATTGTAAACTAATTCCTTATATATCACTGTTTTGTGAAAATAAACATTACTTTTCTTTTTGATAATCAGTATAGTCTCTAATTGTATAGAAACAGTTATGCAGCAGAAAATATTTTACTTTTAACTTAAATTTGTGAACCGACTTTAATTGTTTAATTTCATCTGGCAGAGCGTTGTAAAGAAACGTACTGTATTGTATGTGGATTTCTGATAGTGAGCTGTTGATACTGACACTTAATGAACGTGATTTTTACGACGTGTGTTGTAATGATAAATATCAGTATTGCATGAAAATATGTTCCCACCGTTAAGTAAGGCACTTTTGACAAATATTACAGATTCATAAATATATAGGCAAGGCAGTGATAAAATTCCAAGCTCAATGAAGAGAGGCTTGCAAGGGTAACGTGGATGGCATTTTTTCATTATTCGAATAATTTTCTTTTGCAATCTAAAGGTCCTACATGATTAGTTTTCCCAGAATTTTATACCATATCTCAGGCGGGAATGTACATTTGGAAAATACACGCAACGAGCTCCATGAAGGCTGACAGAATTTGATAGAATTCTGAATGCGTAACATAATGAACTTAATTTAGTGTTTAATTTTGTTATATGTACATTGCATTTGAGGTTTGACTGAATTGACAGACCTAGAAATTTTGTTATCTGAACATCACCTAATTGCATATTATTCATTTTCAATGGAGCATGCGATTGCTGATTTGAAATGCAAAAATGCATTGAAAGTGTTTTTCCTTTATTAACTATTAATTTGTTAATACAAAACCAATTTGATTCTTGGCGTTCCGCGCCGCACCCGCTGCGGATTTCACGCGTCAGTCTGTGAGAGCCTTAACACTGAAAACAGAGCATGTTTACTCAATAAGTGATTCTGAAGACATCTAATGACTAAGAAATTTGTGATGTAAGCGACAAAGTAAAGATGGGTGAGAATGATAATAGCAGGTACTCCAGGGAAGAGCAGAACTGATGTAACTTCAAGACACTTAGTTTAACCTTTAATACAACAACATAATGCAATGCAGAAAACGTTCTTATTAAGCAAATTGTGCATAGCTTCTCGAGGGCGTTGCTGCTGACCTTTCTACATCCTTCTATCTGGCATGGAATCTGAATCACGCGCTTCAAGCATAACTTACGCACCGGATTCCACCGGCTGAGACTTGTACATGTGAACTTTATTTTTACTTTCTCGCTACGGAGTAGAGGGAGAGTTATGTAATGCTATTCGACAAAAAGGAGAAACAAACTCTCATTCCCTGGTAACGGAAATATGGATAAGTCTAGTTGCGCAATTTAGGAAAAAGAATCCTCTAACACGTGGTGTAGCCTGAATCCATGTTCTGTTTGTCCTCGATACCGAAGAATCGATTGACGGCAAAACGTCTGTCCATCTGTCTGTCCGTGTGTGATCAAATCTTGCAGCCGTTTTTCTGCAAAATTGATATAACCCAAAAGATCTGGCTGATGTTGCGGGTCCTTGCATTTTAAACCCATAATTAATTTTGAGGGTACTTTACATGAAACCCCTGAGACATTTTCAAAATTTTCAAAACAATGGCTCCATTGTGTGTGATTAAATTTTGTTGTTGGATAGTGTGAAGGATGTCTAAGAGAATTGTACAGGTCTCATGATCGTTAAAATGCCTAATTTTTCGAAAATTTAAAAAATTAAAAGTTATCGTTGTCTTCCTACAACTACAATTATTGCAAAAATGCAGTTTTTTAAATGATGTGTTAAAAAAAGATTTTCAAATAAAGTAGTGTTCAATTTTTCGAAAATACGAGTACTTTGGCGTCAAACATAGATTCTGCTTCCTTCTTACTTTTACAACTCGTTTGTGGGCACAAATTTAATCGGGTCGAAAATGAATTGTGATCTTCTGGTGCGCGATTCAAACGGAATTCAAATGCCTCAAAATCTCCGAAGAGTCAAAATATTTCTTGTTTCAGATTAAAAATTGCGAACGAAATTCTTATGTTTTTAGGTTTAACGATTTTATTTTACTACCGAATGTTTTTTTTACTAGACAAATTTCATCTTATTTAATTCTAACTTATTCATTTATCAATATTGGGGGGGAGAGGAAATCAGCGTTATTGGCTCTATTGCAATGAATATACATCTTTGAACCTTTGGTTGCATGTGCAACTTCTGCAATGACAATAAAATCATACGTGCGTACTATTCCGTACAAAAATATGGTAAATATTTGAGAAAGGAGAAATATTAAGCTATGCCCCCCTCTGAAATACTAACACAATTAAATTGATCGCGTTTATTTTAAAAATATGACCAGAATGATATTTTTTTAAAAATATTTTGTATGATCAATAACTTGTTTTTGACAATACACCTTAAAATTCAAAATTCAATTTAATTAAATACCAGGTAAAGAGGAAGATGTAAAATAAGTCGAAATAAAACTGCTAGACCCTTGAGTTGCCGAGTTGTCTTTATCATTCTTGTTTGTATTGGGATGAGATTAAGAGATTTCCTGCTCGCGTACTTTCAATTCTTCAGCCAATCACAAATATACATTACGATACAACGCGAATTAATATTCGTGACTTACATTAGTTATAGAATGCAAAAAACTTTTTCGAAGAATATATTTCTTCGTCAAAAACAGTTACAAACTATGTGTGATGTGCTACGGGGAGAAGTGAACTCAAAACGTTTTCATAAGTCTGTGATCCCTACCCTAAACTATATATTAGTTGAATTTCGAATACAGAAAGAAATGAGGGATTTGCTGGGATTGTTAACAAAATATTCGCTCCGATGTAATAAAATATATTTTCAAGGGCGTATCAGCTATGAATTTGAGCTAATATCCCTCATCATGTCCTCCGTAAAGGAATAATACTTCCTTCCGCGACAACATGAAGAACGATAGTTTGAATAACTATATTTCCTACTGAATTCTAGAAGACGTGCACAAATGAATTTACATTTTGTCCAGAAGCAAAACAAGGGTCCATCTCAGCATTTGCTCAAAGGATCAGGGAAACTGGACGAAAAACCTGACCGAGATGGGGGTCATTGAACCAGAAGCTGCGAATCACCTTTACAATCAAGTTCTTTTCGGAGCGCCTGTTTTAAAATTTCTCCATTTTTCACATACCAGAAAAAAACTGATGTTTCATATATTCCTGCAATTAGTCATAACTTAATATTAAATCAGCAATTTCCAAAAATGTTTTTTTCAAACACATATCAATTACAGTTCCAGGGCAGCAAAGGATTCTAAACACGATTTGAAGAAGGTGTCAAAAACAAGGTTTGAATCATGGAGAAATCAGTTTCGCTTTCTTTATTCTTAAATTTTTATCTCTAGTCGATCTAAGAAACGAATGTTCTTCCTCATCCGTAACCTTATCCTTTTGGTACAACTTCATTGCCTCTTTAATCACATCTTCTTTGACCTTGACAGAATGTTTCGCGTCCACTTTTCTCACCTGCACTTTTTGTGCCCTTTTGCCTCTCACTTTTGTTCCTTCCGCTTCTTTCTTCGTCGCCGCCAGCGTCTCGGAGACGTTTTCCCTCGCCGATGCCGCCGCACGCACGATCACTCCGGCTGGAAACGACCGCAGCGCATCCGCGCAGCTCCCAAAGGAAGCTTCGCGCCACGCAAACGCGCCTTGTCCGCCCCCGGCGACACATCGGCACGGGACTGCGCTTTCGGGCCTCTGCACCTTTTCAGCGAAATCTCCAGCGCGAAAAAGCACAAGAGAAAAGCCATTTCAATACAGGGCGTTACGCGCTTCTTCAAGTAGGAAGAAGGCACGAAAGTGAAATAAGTAAGGCAGTATTTACTGAACCTTTTCCCCTGAGGATCGGAAAGAGGAAAATGGCGCCCTTTCTGAAAGCCTCGTCTGCATGTCGTTTGCTGGTCAAATAACTTTTCACGTATTCTATCGACAAAGAAAGTCTGCTATCACTACAATTTTAAAAAGTGTCGCACTAAATTTCTAAATTAATCGTTATTAACAGTACATTGTGAAAAAAGTTATGAACGACATCTTTTTTACCGGAAACGTTTTGCTCTTGAGTTTGAGCATACTCTATTTCCTTCACATAAAGGTAAGTACGGAAAAAATTCACTTGTTTATGATGTTTCTTAGGGTGTTTTAAGCGACTGAAATTATGGATCCTCATTTGACACCCAAATGTGTAAAGATGGCGGTTTTAAAAATAAAATTATCTTGTGTAGGAATGCTCAGTACTCATTTTTAAAACTTCATTCAAACCAGCTGCATCTAGTGGGTAGCAAAACAATGATCTAAATATATTATACAGGAAATTAACAACTGACGTAACTGTTGCAGTGGTAGCATTATGATTTCATCATCCTATTCCAAATCCCATATTTGAAATTTAAAATATAATTAATTACTAATTGTGATTCCAAAACATTATGATTTATAGACTGTAATATTACGGATTATATATAATTGAGCAAGAAGAATTAACACATAATCGGTGCTTCTGGACAAATTTGTCAATATCAATTTATGTTAAAGTTCCTATTTATTCCAATTTTTGAAGTTGAAATTATACTTATTTTTGAATTAAAATAAATTACTATTTTTTCTCAGCTTCGTGAAACATCATAAAACTATGAGCATAACATTATAAAATACTTTCGAAATTATAATTCTCCATCATATTCCATGACACTACTCACAGCAGAAATTTTCTTTATGCGAATACTAAATAATCGAATCATTACCAATTGTTTTTGTAATTTTGTGCTGAATCAACATCCGGACCAATAGCGACCACTATTGGATCTAATGGTATGGTAACTGTGAATATGACATGATATGGTGAAGATAGGTGAAAGGACGAACGAAAAGGATGGCCTTAAAGATCTCGGCCATCCAAACCGTCACATTACCAATTTTACTAATCATCAATGCATTCCTTTAACATATTTGTAACATTTAAGTGTTCTATGCACTCCATTCGATCTTTAAAAAACAAAAACGGAAGTGATGAAAGTAATGGTACTAAACAGAAACACGTCGTATCAAGAATATCTGGAAGTTATAAAATTAGTAATTTACTTTTATATATATATATATATATATATATATATATATATATATATATATATATATATATGTGTGTGTGTGTGTGTGTGTGTGTGTGTGTGTGTGCGTGTGTGTGTGTGTGTGTGTAAAATTCTTGCAGTATTTTACGTACCTGCTGTAGCTATTTCTTTGACAAAAGTAATCTCTCAACATTCAAAAATAACTACTACAAGGAGAAGTTGTAAAAGTTGTGCTGCATGCGCCTGGCTGTCACCTAGTCTTGTAGGAAAAGAAGTGTGAGATAGTATAAGAGTATCGTTTTGTGGCCAAGTATACTGTCATCACCTTCTGCAAAATGTGAGGCTGCGACATAGTGGAAGACAGCAGTTGCTAGGCGCCTTCGCTTGATGTAATTTATAATATAAGTACGAATGGACAGAGACGCTCTTTCTCTAAGCACGAAGTAACTTTTTGTTAGTATTTACTAGGCTGTCTGGGTGACGCCGCGTCCATGGCGAGGGTGCCGACGTTTCGGTCGCCATTCTGCAACCTTCCTCAGGGCGTCGGCACCTTCACCATGGACGCGGCGTCACCCGGACAGCCTAGTAAATACTGACTCCGGCCGCGAAAGCCTACGCTCTAACTTTTTGTTAATTTTCAGTCATCTCCTGAACGGGTAAATTCCCGGTACCTTTTAGGTTACGTGTGCAAGTGAGGCAGCAACCGCAAGCCGAATGGGCGGCGGAGTGCGTGACCTCCATGCGGCGGGGGTGACTCACGAGGCGAGGCTTCCCCGCCGAGGCGTTTCACCTACGGCGCAGCGGCGGCGCGGTGCGGGGGGGGGGGCATGACGTCATTGCGCACCTGGGCGCCGCGCCGTCAGCGCCGAGGCGCGCTTCTCCGAATGGCGTCGCCCGGCGGCGGCGGAGGCGGCGGCGGGTGACGGAGAGCACGGGAATGCGGCCCTAGAAGCGGACGTCCGCCGCTCTCTGCGGGCGTTAACGTTGCAAGCTCTTGGTCAATCGTCGGTGCCCGAGAAAAATGACCCATCTCTTGTCATTGTGGTGGAAAACGGGTGAATTCTGAGGGAAACCGATTATCTCTCGTACAATGTCTAATACGTATCTTGTGAACTTTCTCGATGATGTTTTTCTAATAAAATTATTCTATTTTTCTAAACGTGATTTTCCATTCAGTTAATATATTACTACCGACTTAGGTTGCTCAGAGTACAGCACTGTAGTGATTTCACCGCAGTGCTTCTGATCGGCAAGTCCTACAGTTCCAGTCCCGGCGGTGGCAGGCTTTTAATCCGTAATCTGGAGAACAATTGTAACGGTTGGTTCTTCTGATTGGTAGTTTTCCGTGGTTTCCCCGATCAACACCAGGCGAATGGCGGAGCAGTACCCCAACAAACGGGCCACGCACCACGCGCGATCTTTCCTTCCTCTTCCTCGTGCTATCCTCACCTCTTATTTAAACACAATTACATGCACTACACTGCCTTACATGTAGGCCATACAGCCGGGAGCTTTGAGATTGCTCGCCTGACAGGAGCGGTGCTCCGCTGGCGGGCGATACCTGTTTGGGGAGAACCATGCCAGCAGACCTGTAGGTCGACGGCGCATGTCCCATCCAGCGAGGGAAGATCACCGCCATCTACAGAGAAAAAACATGCACTCCACTTACTGCGTTAATGACTTTAGCAGTTGATGCGACTGGAATCATTAATCAATTAATGTAATGCTATTTCTGGAGATGCTTCATTTTATTGTGCACCGACGTAGAGTAGTATGATTTTCTATTGTGGAACTACAATGTGATGCTCCAATTCCTTTTTTGACTCTTCAATAAAGATAGAAAAATTGCTATGGTGCGTCCGAGGTTAAGAAGGAAGTGCAGGGCTTTACGGTCATTTTCGGTAAAGAAACATTTCATGATATCAAACTGTTTCCTCTTTAATATCCTCATGAACATAATTTTTCATAACGATTTCATATATTAATAGTAGAATTATACTTCCAATACATAATAAACTTACAACAAATCATGGTCAATATCACGCCAAAGGTTCATGGTTTTTAATCACGCCAAAGTTAATTGTAATTTCGTTTACTTTTATTCATTTTGATTTTTAGGTTGTTTAAAACTACTATTTAAAATGGAAGAATCCAGGAAAACAAATGCAATGGCTTGTGAACAAAACAGCGGCAGTATTCGGTGTAAGTTCAACAACTGTTTTTACAACGTGACAACAAGCTGCAAGTGGTTCAATTACAACTCAAAATAAAAAGATAAAAAGTCGACGCATTCAGGTCAATAGCAGGGAAGCAAAATCCAAAGACTTCGAACAAAGTGCAATCCGCATGAAAGTGCATTCATTTTATATGAAGAATATTCCGTCAACACTAAAAAGTATTCTTATAGTAGTGGATAATATACACAATTTCAAGAAATCCAGTTTTCGTCTCTTATTAATAGAGAATAGTTTTCGTGTTGAGGATAGGGAAAAAATAGGGAAGAAAAAATGATTGTTGCCATCCCAATGGAGCACGTAGCTTTTGTTTCCTACAGTGCAGCAGGAAAGCGCCACATTTGGCATCACTTACGCCATAAGAGAGCTCACTTCATTCTTAACCTCTGACGCGCCGTAGACTCACTGTTTGTGATTTTTCCCAGGGATATCCCGTTCCTAACAAATATATTTGTCGTTTGATGCAAGATGGGCCAATGCCAATTTTTTAGTGATTTCCGGTATGTGTGGCCAATGTGTGCCTTAAATCCCTTTTTTTTGTGCAAGAAACGCTAGTCAAAAGTCGATTCTATCTTCTGATTTCATCGTCGATCTTTACATTGTCCAATGATTGTTTTGTCATTTCAATTGTGTAAAACACCCATTCTGTAAAACTTTGAATATTTGCACTTGTTCTTCTTGAATTAAGCCACAGATATGTGGAATGATCTTACGTCTTTACTGAAAGCTATAATAATGCCCGAATTGAATTTAAATTAGCATTCAGAAATGTGACGGGTTCCAGGAAGATTAAATACGTTTACAAACGTGTTTCTGGAAAATGTATATTCAATGATAAACTTGGAGAAAGGAAATCATTTTTCTTAATTTTTGTATTCCGTGAAAATTATGTTTCTCCCAGATTTAATAATGCCTAAGTTCTCATTACTAATACATTTCACTTCTGTATGATGAATCACAAGGAAACATTTGTTCCCTCTACAAGAGTGACACACCTGCTCATCCTATGCACCCTCTCTGCGAGGGAAATTCTTCGAAGTCCTTGAATCATCTCTTTTGCTCATTTTAATTTTTTTCTGAAGGCGCATTTTCAGACGGTTCATTCGCAGGAGGAACTGCGGTTCGAAGACGTTACTCATGAAGTGTCTCAGGTATCGAAGAGCTGCGGCGGAGTGTTTTCTCGAAAACTCTTTAAACAAAGAGTTCGTAGAAAGTAATGATGTTTCAGAGTAAAATGTATGATGGAAATTGCATTTTCTACACAATACGTCAGTTTTGGGATAGCAAAATTACAGATGAATGAGTTAAGCCGCTACCGGTAACTGCAACTGAAAAAATGATTTTTTCATTGTAAAGGTACGTTACGAATAAATAAACTAAAGGAAATGTTCATGTATGAGATCTGTGGCGAATTTTGTTTGAAATTAAGACTTAACGATTTGTCATGTTCAGCTCCTCTAGATAATAAAAGGAAATTTACTAATATTTGAAACACTGTTGGACATACACGCTCAACATTTCGATGGATTGGTTGATTGTCAGTGATTCCGGTGGTGTTTTCCCCGCTTTATGGCAAATTCCGTCAGCTAGCGGGGTTTTTTCCCAATCAGGTATCTCTTACCAGTGCGGCACCGACACAGCTGGAACAGGCCCTAAGCTCCCCACCGTTCGCCCGGAATGAGAGGTAGTGTAGTGCATGTTAGTGTAAGTGTAAGGGGTGACGCTAGGACAAGGAAGAGGAAGGAAAAGTCGCGCGTGGTCCGTTTATTAGAGTACTTCTCCGGCATTCGCCAGGTATTGATCGAAGAAACCACGAAAAACTACTGATCACAGCAGCCGAATTCGACCTAGAAACAAGCTAGTGTCGAAAACCCTATCACCGTCGGGGTACGAACCTAAGACCTTCCGGATCTCCAGGTACTGCAGTGACATCAGTTGATGTCGTGCGCCATCACTCGAGGTGAACGTTTAAAGAATTGTATTTAATTAGGAAGAAATATGTAAATCAAGAAACAAAAACCACGCATGAAGAAAATTATCTCTTATCATCTATAAACTTAAAACACTCAGGGTTTCGTTTAGAAAGAAATTTCAACATTCTACTCAACCAAATTTCGCAATTTTTTCTTGAACTACAATATATTGGGCCCCAGAAGTGTTATCACCTGCTAATTAATAACCAATTTTAAAGCTCAATCACTCAATTTTAATATTATTTTGACGTTCACAGAATGAACGTTCATCTAAAGTCATTTGTCGACATCGTTCGTTTGTTTTTGTGCGAATTGCAAACAATTCATCAAAGGCAGTGTGTCGTGTGTGAGGTAAAGACACATAAAGTGGCAATATCTCCGCCACCTTTGAAACAGTAGGTTCACACTTTTCGCGGGAAAACGTGTTTGCTGTTTGCACACTTTTGCAGGTTCATGTAGTAAGTATAATATTGCGGAATCGTTGCAAATAATTCGAGATAGTAAGTGCTGTTGTAGCACCACTACTTTTAAAATAGATTTCTTTTAAGACAAAAATATGTCATCAATTTTACAATTTGCAATATTAACTCTTTAATCATTTTCAAAAATATAGAGAGTTTGGTGAAAATGAGACTAGCATACTTTTGTATCGGTCTTTGATACAGACGAGGAGGAAGTTTCAAGGAATTTGGAGCTCTTATTTTAGAAAATAATTGTTTAAAAATTTCCTATCTTTCACGAATTACTCTAAAACTACTAATATTTTCGAAAACTTTTACATGAGGTTACTTCAAGATCTGTCTTTGAAGTACAGATTTTATTGAGTAAGAAATCTCTATCTTCAATATTGTAACTGTAGGAAGACTGTGAAAAATAAAAAAAAATTCATTTTCTGTTAATTTAAAAAAATCCAACGAAAACAAGACCTGGGTAATTCTCTTAAAAGTCTTTTATGATATCCGAGGACCATGTTTGATCCAAAAATTTGAAGCCATTTCTGAGAAACTTTTGAAAATGTTTTTGAGGTTCCATGTAAAGTACCACATAGAATAA
Organism: Gryllus longicercus; assembly: GCA_038098605.1. Taxonomy (NCBI): domain Eukaryota; kingdom Metazoa; phylum Arthropoda; class Insecta; order Orthoptera; family Gryllidae; genus Gryllus; species Gryllus longicercus. The sequence goes on along the minus strand of JAZDUA010000541.1, from coordinate 582,021 downwards.
AAATATCCTTTTCAAACTCGCAGAGCCTCGAGTTACTTTAAAGCGACCGGGGAATAACATTTTTTGAGAAAATCATCTGAATGTTATAGGAGCTAGCGTTGACCACAGACTGACAGACAGACGGAAGAACTGAGAGATGGACGGACGTTTTCCATCAATCGATTTTCGGTATCAAAACATGGATTCAGACTGTAGGTGTTAGGGGAAGTAATTTGCTACACATAGGAATGACAAACTGAAGACAGAGCTTATACATCAGCATGGTGTTAACCACGGTTCAAATCACTGATATCTTCAAATCAAATCGCAAATAACTTCAAATCACATGAAGCATGGCGGCCATATTTCACAAATATCACACCAGAAGCGCTGAAAGAAGGCAGTTTGCCACTCGATGTATCTCTACAAAACGAAGACAGCGAGTTTTATTAGTTCGAGGATTGAGATTTTAAATGCAAAGTTCGGTGAATGCATGAATACGCAATATTCAGCAACGCTAGACACAAAAATTGAGTGATTTCAATTTTTTTATTAAAATGAAAAGTTCGTTATTTTTCTTAAGTTAAGGCGGTCGTCACCAGGATTTATTTCTGTAATCCACTACAATATATTTACATTTGTAGAACTTCGTAAACATAAAACATTTCAATTACATTTTCAGAAACCTTTCAAGTCTGTATTCACATTGAATAGGGTTTGTATGTTCCAGAATTTGAATACCTCCCTCATTGGAAAAAAGGTACTGACATTTTTCTGACGTTGTCAGAACTGGGTCTATAGGTAACAATGGCTACGTGTATCTCAAATTTTCAATGATAAAACAATTCGAGAAAAGCATTGTGTTTAACCCAATAGTAACAGTGTGATGGGATCCCATATTCAATAATCAAGCAGGATAAATGTAAAGAAGTTAAATTAATGTGAAGATATGTGACAGGTTGATTATATTTTTAACATATCTTTGTTGAGTGAGTCTTCCTTTATTTTCCAGAATATGGTTAAAATAAATTTTAATTAATTTTATTTAAATTATTTTATTATTCTTCAATTATAATTTAAGTAACTTGTGGATTTAATTATTAAGTTATTATATTAAGTTTTTATGTATAAAATTGTATTACATGCAAAATAAACATTTCCTATTTAAAATTAATTTTGTATGTACATATTACACATTATATTAATTAATATATGTGTGTTACATTTTCATTTATTCAGCTTAAAACAAACTTTAAAGAAATATAAATTCCAAAATCAATTACTATAATGCTTATTTATCTTTTATAGTGTTTACGTTTTAAAGCATTGTTCTCAAAGAAAAAATATTAAATTATAGGTAATTATATAGATTCTTTTATTTTTAAGCGGTTTTTAATAAATTTTATACAAGAGTATCAGACTTTCTTTATTCGTCTCAAGCCGCCTCGCACGCCTGTCTTCCATGCATAAATAAGGCACAAAATCTCAATTCTAACTGTCCTGGTGGTCTAACTTCCATCACCACCACTCCCAATATTTTGGTCTAATACCCTATCCAGTGTTTAGAGATCAGTGGTATATTCACTTATCAAACCACGAGCATGACGACTACCCGTGATGTCGGGTCTCCAGCGCAGAGGGACGTCCACATTCCGTAAGACCGATACCCCACACTGATTCTCTTTTCTATACCTCGTACCTACTATCCCCACTCATCATTCTCACCAGCGCTCTTACCATCACCACTGTCATCACACCACTACTACCACAATTCCTCGCCCCATTACACCACTATTCTCACCACCGCCACCAACACCACCATCACCACCACCAGTGCGTCACCCAAATCTCGAGATCTATTTTTTTGCAGAATTATGTACCTTTCTCTATGCTACGCATCTGAGCAAGTAACATGTATTGACCTCTAACTATCTCAACGCCAACATCAAAGTTGAGACCAAAAAGCTCACAATGCAGCCATGACTTTACAAAAGGCTGGAAGCATCTGTCATTTTGTTGCCTGAACAGGCAACAAGTGGGTGTTGAAAACTACCCCGTGGGTGATTAAATATACCGCATTAGTGGTGTAGTTTTAAACTGATTGCACTAGTTTAGTTTTTGCTTCACACAAAAAAACATTAAAATGAGAGACAAGGTGAACATAAATCTACATGAAATAGTTTTCTTTCTGTCTGTTCTACGGAAAGTTATTTCATAATTCAAATACAAGTAATGAATAATAATAAGTAATGATAAGAAAGAGAAGATTCCCTTTCTCTCCCATTTACATTTTACTAATTGGGATATTCAGGATTATTCGAACACAATTCCTAAGATATTCATGAAATATTGAATATGTACGTGTCAAAGATCTTTTCTAATCAAGAGTAAGAAGTGATCTACTCTACCGTTCTCATTACCAGTCATCAAAAACCGAGTCAATGATACATAGTCGCGTGTCCCTTATACAGGCGTTCGTATTTTCGCATTCGGCGTGAAAAGTGGAGTACGCTCCCTCTTTTCTCTTTTACGAGACGCGCGGACTTGTTTACGACAGCACGCACCGTCCGGCGCGCATTTTCTTGGAGCGTTCCCACGCCCGCCGCGCGTGCGCTGGCCAGCCGGGCGGCGCCGCGTGATTTCCGCTCACGGCCAACCCCCACCGCCCATTGCCCACCGCCCTCCCACTACGACCACTGCCCGCCGCCCACCGCCCACCTCCCATCGCTCACCGCCCACCTCCCACCACGACCACTGCCCGCCGCCCACCGCCCACCGCCCTCCCACCACGACCACTGCCCGCCGCCCACCGCCCACCGCCCTCCCACCACGACCACTGCCCGCCGCCCACCGCCCACCGCCCACCTTCCATCGCCCACCTCCCACCGCCCACCGCCCGCCGCCCGCCGCCTACTGCCCACCGCCCACCGCCCACCGCCCACCGCCCACCGCCCACCGCCCACCGCCCAACGCTCAACGCCTACCGCCTTCCGCCCGCCGTCCACCGCCCACCGCCCAACGCCCAACGCCCAACGCCCGACGCCCAACGCCCGACGCCCAACGCCCAACGCCCACTGCCCGCCCGCGCGAGCTCTTGGACATCGCAGAGTACACCTGTGTGCCTGTGACTCTTCCTATGAGTCAGGAGCCACTGAAGTCCAGGCTCGGCACAGGAGGAGGCGTGTGCACAGGAGGAGCTGGGGGACCGTGCCTCCCCTTGAATGAGACTCCATGGCCTTACGTAATTAAACGTTCTATTTACGTAAGTAAAATCAATTCCTGCTTTAACCTCTTTTTTAAGCTGACAATTTCAGGAACTGATTCGCGACATTTGGCGAAAAGGCCATCAAACCATCTGACATCGCTGTAAATAATACATCAAACAAATGATGTTTATTAAATTATCATTTAAGTTATTTCAGTATCCTTGTATTACATTTTATTTATTTACAAGTAAAATATATAATTTGTAAATAAAAAATTAGAAGGGCACAGAGAGATACAAAAATGAAGTCCCCCCTTGTTTTAGGTTGCGCACACCTATACATAACAGGTATTTTTGAACGAACGCTACTACTTGATATCATTGCCGGAGTCGACCAATATATCTGTCATTAACACGTGCTGAGAACTTTTTAAGAGGCCTGTGGAATAACGACTCGCCATGATCCTGAACGACCATTTCTTCTTCGGTCACGTCTACAAAGTTGATGTCACTCATCCATTAAAGCATGTTAGATTCTCTGACTACCGTCGCAACGGTTTATAGCAGTGAATTTGAATTCACCAGGCGACAAGTGTTGTCGGGTGGGGTGGGATAATGGTAGGGCGAGTCTGATTTACCACAGGTCGTGAGTCGCAGTCAACGTTGCCATTTCTACCGCATCTGCTACGTGTATAAAGAAATTCTTGGAAATCGAGAGTCTGTACTGCGTCAACGCTAGAAGCTTCATGAGTGTGAAGAGATCTCACCTGCGCTAGTAACCAATTGAAAATCTTGAGTTTCTGTCTCAAGCTACATGAGAGAATTCCCACTACTCTTTTACTCTTATATTACTAGAACATGTCATTCCTTCTATATTTTTAAAACTCAAATATGTGTTTTAAAAACAATAGTTTTCATTTAGAAGGAATTTGAGTCTTCTACTCAACCAAAATTTGTGATTGTTACTTTAAATGAATGATACAGGGTCCTAGTTGTTTTATTATTTACTCTGATTATCAAGTTATATAGTAAACACACTCAATTTCAATATCATAAAGTTATTATAATGAACGCTAATCTGTTGTCATTTGTCAATACGTCGTATTCAAGACTAACTATATTGAGTAGTTGAAATGTAGTCGGTCTTGCACTTTTTGTTGAACGAGTTGCAATAGCAGTCGACGCTTCGTGAGGTTACAGATAGCGAGCGGAAATAGATTATAGAGTTGGAAGATTGAGTGTTTTTAAATACAAAGACTAACGACTTTATAAAAACGCAATGTCAAGCAATTGTTTGACACATGTTACCCTTTGCAAAAAATACAGTATTTAAATTATGTATTGCATTAGTTGAATAGCAGAACTCCCTGCTATATTGCTGCAACGTATTTGTTAACTAGTAGAAAATACAAACATTCCTATTGCGTTTTCAGGATCGAGTTTAATTCTATGTTGATAGTGAAAAGTGATTGCATTGTTCCAGAATTTGTATACCTTTCTCATTTAATTAGTTTCAGAGAAGAGGTTCTGAATTACATGAAACAATATTTTGAGTTTTTCGATTATATTTTAATTGCAATTGTTTTTCTATTCTAATTAGCTACAATTCTTTCATAGGATTTAATAGTAGGGGTTCAGCTACGTATTGATAATAACATGTCATGTCATTCATTGCGAGGGAAAGGCGTTGGATGAGAATGTTTACTCTTATCTTAGATCGACATTTCAAATGAAAAATAAGCCAAATTTCAGATTTTTAATAACCCTTGCGCATACTATCCTTCCAAAGTTACTTGTGGAAATAATTGTCCTCGCAATTTCACAATTCAACGGAAAAAATAACATTACAATTGTGGCTCAATTTTTGTACAGGTGTTCAATGCATTAACTGGTTTCTTAAACGTTAATTTTGATGAAATCTATATTTTTCTAGAGTTAATATGAAACCGTTGAGAAAAGCAAAGTATTTGTGCCCGAGAACTTTACCATAAAAATAAATATGGTTTATTTGCGGGCTAGATATGTAGCCAAGTAAACTTTGCGTATCGAGACATCATTTGAGTCGTCTCAGTTCACTTAAACTTCACTTTAACCAAGAATTAAAAACAGTTTAAACGCGTGTATATACATAAACTGAAATACACTAAATAGGCGTACATAATACCCAATTTGTTTTGAATAGTGTAGACAATATAAAATCATGTGAATATTGTCAAATAAATAATTCTTATGAATGTGTATTATTTTATTGCCAATATTTATATTCGGTACAGGTGAGCACCTACTGTTATATTATACATAAGAAGAAAGGAGGCGTCTAGATAATATTGCTTGAGGCGATATAGAGGTGGACATTGATGTATGATATAATAAAGGCTGGTGAAGGAAACGGAATAATTAGAAAGGATAGAGTTTTCGTTGTGGAAAAGAGCAAATCAAAATGTTTGTTTTTCCGACGCTAAGGATAGCGAATCCGTAAAGACAGGTACACTCACAAGTAAATCATGATATACTAGTGGCCACAGTAGCAAAAACACTAAACAAAACCCCACAAAATGGTTTTACAAAAAGTAACTAGCACACTGCTCAAGAACATCAAATAAAATACTTTCTTATAACACTTAAATAAATTTAATATGTTAACAAAACGGTCTTCTTGAATACTGCACTAACATAGTAAAGTTTTAAGCAGTACACCTGTTATTTCCAAACCAAGAATATCAAAGAAGATGCCATAACGCAGCTCATGAATAGCAATGTATTAATATGGGGCGACTTATTTCTTGGAACCTAGCTATCGCATGACGCAAGCTGTGTTGTATGTCCTTGGTATATGTAACGAAACCATAGACATTCCTCTATGACCAGAGGATGCATAATTTTCTTCAAATTTCAGCAAGCAATAGAAATCAGTAATATAATTGGGAACTGAGAACATGTGTTGGATATCATTGACAGTTACAGTGGCGAAAAAAACAGTATATGCACACGGCCACTGCAAATGATACCGTCTTGAAACGCATCACGCGAGGACTTGGCTGCGGGATCGCGGGACTTGGCAGCGCCGTCGCCGGCGGCGGCGGCGGCGGGTGGCGGCGTTTGCGCGCGTGACGTCAGCCGCGTCACGTCGCGGGCGGGCGCGAAAGCCGCGAGACACGCCCCAGTTGCCGCGCGCGCGGGCGCGGGCGCGGGAGCGAACTCTCACTTTTGGAAAAGCAAAAGTCCCGCGGAGGCGCCCGACCGCGGGCGCGTACCGCACCGCCGCCGGGTGCGTGCCCGGGGAGTTCAAGCCCCGGGAAGGGAAAAAAAACACCACAGGAGGGGAGGAGTAGGAGGTGGAGATAGAAGGGAGAGAGGAGGACGAAGAGGTACGATAGAAAACTTGAAAACGTTGGGAAAAGGAAATGCTCAGGAAGACAAAAGATAAAAGAGAGGGCGATGAAGAGAGAAGGAGAGGGGTGAGAGGGAAAGAGTGGGAGAGAGAGGGGGAGAGGGAAAGAGTGAGGAAGAGAGAGGGGGTGAGAGGAATGGAGAGAGAGGGAAAATGTGAGGGAGAGAAAGGGGGTGAGAGGAAGGGAGAGAGAGGGAAAGACTGGGAGAGAGGGTGAGAGATAGGGAGAGAGAAGGGGGAGAGAGGGGAGAGGGAAAGAGTGGGAGAGAGAGGAGAGGGAAAGAGTGGGAGAGAAGGGAGAGGGGTGAGAGAGGGGGAGTGGGAAAGAAAGAGGAAGAGTGGGAGAGGGAAATGGTGAGGGAGAGAGGGAAAGATTGGGACAGAGAGGGGGTGAGAGAGAGAGGGTGAGAGATAGGGAGAGAGAAGGGGAAGAGGGAGAGAGAGGGGGATAGAGAGAGAGAGACTATAAAGTTAAGCGTGAAAAGAAAGATAAAAAAAACAAATCCCCTTCCCTCCAAAGGAGGAAGACGCGGGAGGAGCGTTGCGGGAATTCCCCGCGCGGGCAACAAACGAGTGGCCGTGACCGCGGGGACGTCCCATCGCGCCTCTGTCGCAGTGTTGAGGCGTGGAAAGCACTGCAGGGGAGAGGGCGGGCGCTGCCGAATGAGCCTCGGCTGCGGCCTAAGCGCGCAGCAGGAGGGGGGACTCCCCGGCCACACACTGCACGCTCTCGTACGCGCATGCTGTGCGAGCGAACCCCACGCTGTGAACGCGCGTTCTCGGCTACACTGGAAAACATATTTCAACTTTAATGGTTTCTGGATGGAAGTAAGTGATTGTCACAGAAAAGTAATGCTGCATCTTCATACGTGTTCAGTTTCTCACGTATTGTTTTTGGAAAATTGGCAACTGGTGTATCACGGAAACATTGTTTGTTTATTTAAGGTCGCGTTAACCGCAAGGTCATTAGTGACCACTATTGGTTAACGTAGGGGTATCAGTATATTATATGAAGTGATAGGTGATGGTGAGAGGTGAAAGGACGAACCATGCTCGTGGCGGGACTAGAACCCGCGATCCTTCGGTCCGAAATAGCCACGGCACTACTGCCTTAGCGATCTCGGTCACCCGGATCGGCTACCGTAACATTGAAGTCTATATTTGAAGATTTGTAAGCAACACAGTTTTGTACCTTCCTTCCAGACGGCTTTCAAGGCCAACCACGCATTTGGCTCGACTGTCGCAGTCACACAATAAGAAGTAGTATTTTGTGTCACCAGATGAATTTCCAAAAGAACAGCGATCACTTTTATGACCCCACATATCTTCAACTTGACGCATTGTGTTTGATACTATTTTATAGGTAGTCCTATTATAGGCTATTTTGTTTTGTACATATATTTTCTTAAAACTACTAACGAACAGAATACGTTTAATGCACTTCATAATCCCTAGTGCAACTAGGACAAAGAAGATCTAGGCCAAGAACATCTGGTCGCATTGCCAAAGGTAAATTGGGATACACATTTGCTTTATTCCTCTTTGCAGAATAAAAAAAAACTTTTGATAACACGAAAATAGGAGTCATTTAAGTTATCCTCTTTCTAAATCAGTGATGGGCAACAAAATCAGTGGTAGGCAAAAACAAGAGGCATATAAGAACTTTAATCCACAGACTTATACTATTTGCACCAAATAAGAAGCAAATATGAGGCGCCCGCTTCTTGTCCTGATCTTAAACACTGCACCAAAAATACAGGCACTATGCTTTTCTTTTATAAAAGAGGTAATGCGTCTCCTCAGATGCTTTGCAGTAAATTCTCCTTACATGTAACAGAAAATATGTGGCAAATTCGTACATTTACGTGACATTTTTATACATCTGACTTTTCAAGAAATGCTCGTATATGCACCTCACAATAAAAACACGGGTAAAATATGCACTGTTACACTACTGAAAGACACTGTAAAGCGGGCATACGCAATTCACTTTCCAAGAAAAGACCTCCCAACTACGAAGGCAAGATAGTCAGAGAGTTGTTATCCATTGTTAAGATGTATTAAAAAAACATTTGTAGGAGGAAACATTGATTACACAACTTATGGACGGACGAAAAAACTAGTCGTGTTTCACAAAGCATCTTATACTCACCAATGAATTTCGTATATTTCTAACAAACCACATGTGATAGATCTAATCTGAGTACAGTTCTGGTTTCAGCGTAAAAATACTCCTAGACCTGCTTCTCTGTTTATGGGAACCAACATCTTTGTTGATTAGTCATATTAGAAATCATTTGAGATATCGGCACTGGAGAATAAAATAAATAAAATCATGAAACATTTGTCCCAATTCATGCCTTTAAATTTAACGTTGGCTAGAATTCATAATCACTAGAAGATAGGTTTTGACCCTGACACAAGTTCGTTTTTCTTTTGCCGAGCCAAGATTTCTGTGTTTGTTTTAGCACTGACATGATATGGAACATTTACGTGAGAATCTCACGGATTTGTATTTTTTTAAACTTTATGAATGGATCTGATGGGGTAGAAGGAAAGCTTTATGAAACGCTGTGTTAAAGAATTAAATGCAATGTAACATCTGAAACATTATTTTACTGCTGTCATTAATGACTTTGTACTCAATGATTCTTCGTACAATAGATTGGGAAAATATAATAATGAAAAATAATAATAATAATATTTGTAAATTTTCTTAATGGTCTACAGGTCCACGTTCTTAGGGACTGTTTATACATACAAGGTCTGTCCCAAAAGTAAGTTGAATGACCTTACGCCCCCGAAGCAAGCCACTAGCAAGGCGCGCCAAGTGACGTGAATGGTTGTGTGGGGTTTAGGGAAGCTAAGGACAAACACGTCAGTTGTCTGCAGGCTCTCTCACAGTGCGCATCGCTGCTAGTTTGAACCCTTGTATTTGTGACGCGTCGGAATTTTAAGATGCCACGTTTCAAGGACCAGCGTTCGCAATAAAATTTTGTGTTGCGCTCAAGAAAACGGGCGCTGAGACCGTTGCCATGCTAAGGGAAGCTTATGGCGATAGCACCATGTCCAACAATATGATTTACCGCTGGCACAAGATGTTTCGAGCAGGCAGTGAGGACGCCGAGGATGAAGACCGCTCTGGACGCCCGTCAGCATCACATTCCGATCAAAACGTGAAGAAAGTGAGGGACATGCTGAACTCTAATCGACGCCTGAGTATTAGAATGCTGACAGATGGGTGTAATATCCCTAAAAGTACTGTGCAACGCATTGTTACCTCAGATTTGGGCATGCGGAAGACCTGTGCGAAGATGGTCCCCAAGGTGCTTTCCGATGAACAGAAGGCTGCTCGTGCAAGGACCTCTTGGAGCAGTGTAAAAATGATCCGAATTTTTGGGATAATGTGATTACGGGTGAAGAAACATGGGTTTTCGAGTATGACCCGGAGACCAAAAGACAAAGTGCTGAGTGGCACACGCCAGCTTCCCCGCGCCCGAAAAAGGCGAGAATGAGCAAGTCCCGTGTAAAGGCCATGCTCATCGTGTTTTTCGACAAAAGAGGCATTGTCCACTCAGAGTTTGTGCCACAAGGACAAACAGTGAACAGTCATTTTTACTTGCAAGTCCTGAAAAGGCTCCAAAGCAGAGTCAAACGTGTCAGGAAGGAGATCGCCAGCACTTGGCGTCTTCACCATGACAACGCGTCGTCGCACACCTCCTTCATTATTAGAGAGTACTGAGCCAAACGCGGTGTGGCAACATTGCCCCAGCCGCCGTACAGCCCCGACTTGGCACCACTGGACTTCTTTTTGTTCCCGAGGATCAAGAAGGACACAAGGGCCACCATTTCGCGACTTTGGAAGCCGTCAAAGAAGCAACGACGAGGTGCTTGAAGGAGGTCTCCGTCGACGCCTTCCAGGGTGCGTTCAGCGACTGGGAAAAACGCTGGCGCAGGTGTTCCGACGCGTAAGGAAGCTACTTTGAAGAATTTTAGTTACTTGTATATTTATCTGCAATAAATCTTTTTTCTTGGACTTATTCAACTTACTTTTGGGACAGACCTTGTAGATATACATAGATTCACTTGGCCTGTGTGAATAGCACGAGCAACACTCGAATGTTCATGTAAAATGCTGAAGGTCTTACTCGTCTTGAGCAACGCTTCTTTTCCTTCCCTTTGAAAAAGGACTTCTGAAGAACACGACATCTTCCTGAAGGAAAGAAGCTGACACAGGTACATTCATCAAAGTCACTTGTGTGAGGCTCACTAAGAACAAACGAGGAAAATTTACATATGACTCATAAGTCAAATACATTGCGTACCACGTTACGCAAAAAATCTTGGAATGTTTTTAGGAAAACTGTTTTTAATACATTTAATGGTAAATGTTTTCTTATTTAAATGTATTTATTTGTTTATGTATTTTTTCCAAAGTGAAAAAATGTTATATGACGTGTAAGAGGGATTTAAGATTTTCTCTCACAAATTTTTACTACCCCTCTCAGCCTCACTCTCGCCGTAACAGTCTCAAGGACCCGAGACCACCTTCCCAAATATGACATTAACTAGGACTACTAAAGAAAATATTTCCTTTTTAATTTATTTTCATATGTCAGAAAGTATAATTTTATATTAGTCTTCAAATTACTATGAGAACATTAACTAATGATTCATCATTGCGTACTACTTTTTATATAATATATACATTAATAATGAGAAACATACATAGTTCTGTTTAAAAATTCAAAGATTATTAAAGTTTTCGAAAATTAAAAATATTAATAAAAATAAGTCTACGGAATATTACTTGTCCCGCGAGTCCGCATTGTTCAGCGAAAACCGCATTTCGGTGTCGTGAACCGTTTAGAAGTTACAAAGGTGGACCAAAGATGGTAGAACACCTGGAATATGTCTTATAGGACTGCAAACCATCTCTTGAGAGTCCTTGGGACTTCATCATCCTCAGGAAACGTCCGTATACACATCGTGCTGCCGCTGTGTTTGAAGTGACTGTCACAATATAAACATAGCTACGTAACCTTACGTTCACATGTAAATTCTCACGATGTCGTACCTCCATCTATAGTCATCTGGCGGTACCTGGCTATTATGGTTTCAGATTACATGAGGATTGTATGATCAAATGTTTAGTGTAAGTATATTCTGTAATATACTGTCTAGCGAATATTAACTTTACTCGTATGTAGTGTAGTTTCATGATTGTCATAGAAATACAGGTATATTATAATACTCTTGTTTTCATTTGTGTTAGTTGCTACACGCACCACACGTTTAAGCAAATGTGATCTCGGAGTCTGCAGCAGCGTCATGTGTATGAATTGCAGTGTTCCCGTTGACTCTACTAAAGCCAGCTACAAAGTCTTAACCTGCAAACCTACGTCTCATAAGTTACTAATGAACAGTTTTCCAAAAGTATTTGGGAATAATTGGCGGGTATCGAAGAAATACTACATAATAACAAAAACTTTCTTCGTGAGACAAACTTTCAAAATGTTTCTGAAACCGTTCGAACCAGTTCCAATAAAGAGGATGCGAAGCCACTAGGCACATATACAGTGAACAAATCTACGAAATTTTAAGATATTAATTATAAATTTCAATATTGTTTTATTTGATAAACAACTTTCCCTTCACAAATAGTAAACTATAAAGAAGCATTGCTACGACAATAGGAAAATGTTAGGAACTGCATTAATCCCAGACAGTTGAAAAAAACTGATAAAGATTTGAAATCGCAGTAGATTTCTTCACGTTTTTACAGATTACAGTGAAGTTTTGGAAGTACAAATTGAGTGATATATGGACATTGAATTGATTGTTTATTGCTTTTTAATTCAATATTGCGCATATAGAATTTGAAGTCATAACAATGATAGCGAAAAGACGTGATATTTTTCACATGTCTGGCACCTCTAATGGATTCCTACCTCATCCCTGAAATGCGTTGAACGTAGCTCAAGAACGCCGAGTTGAAGAGGCGTGGTCTGTTTACGTGGGACCAGCACGTTCCTGCGAAGGCCGCCCTGAGGCCGTGGTGGGTAGCGAGACGCTTTGCAGAGCGGAGCGCCAGCTCGGCGCCGGCGCCACCAGGCGGCGCTGCGGTTCCGTGCGCTATCGCCCTGGCATGGCGGTCGCTTCGCTATCTCAGATGGCCGCCACGATATGCTAACGAGGGTGGCATCCGCCTCCCGGCGTCTCTTCCCGCCCGTTGGCCACTCGCGTGTCGCTCCCGCCCGCTGGACACGTCACGCAGCCGCTCACGGCAGGGGCTACCAAATCTGGAGGGGATTCAGGGTTGCATCAGAACAATGCAAATACATTCTTGGAACATTTTTGGATGTATTCAGCTATATTTAGTAACCCCTGCCACGTTCTTGGGGTTAAAACCGTGGTATAAGAGTGACTAGAGCACCACGAAAACGAAAGGTTAGGACAAAAGGATTGACATAGGTGGAAATGAAAATTTACACATATAGAAAAGTGGATTTGTACAGGAAAATGGTTTTAATATAAGCAAAGGCGTTTATACTGCGACCAAAGAACTAATTTTACTTCATGTATCGGCTATCTTGTCACCTATACTTATAATACTTTAAAAAACTATTTTCTTGAAGTGTTTGTTCAGTGATTTGAAGTGATTTTTGAGAATTGTTTTTATAACTAAATCCAACTGCATTCTACCTAGAATGAATGTTTTAATAAAAGAAGCACTCAAAGTTGCGAAATGTAATATTTCTGCGGAGAAGCAATAGTACTCTTAAAATATAATGGAATCCCATTTCTTATTAAGTTTTTCTCTCTCATGCAGCGTCTTATGAAGTTACTGGTACATTTACGCTTTCTTAGATTAATAATATTAATTAGTTACTTGAAAATATCTATTTCGAAATTTATTATTAAAAGTATACCATATACGAGTAATACATGTTGCGACCGGAATTGAAGCAGTAATAACGTGAATTTACTAGGTTTCATTTCCCAATTCTGTTTACGACACGAAGTTGACATCTGAGTAAACGATACCTAATTTGACATTTTAATGGTTTCTTCGATGTATTTCAGACGTAGGCCAAAGTAGTTCCCGGAATTTCAGGCCAGGGATTCTTCCTTCCTCATCTTTGCTCACATATAAGCACCACCGAACTCGTGTCGGAAATTCCAGTCGGGGAGACAAGTACGCCGACACATCGGACAGATGTCCTCGCCCAATGAGACCGTGCTAAGGTGGGACGAAGGGAGGGCGATTTCTTACATCAATCACTCAATCCTTCGATCAATCACCATCAATCCACTTTTGCAGAATCGAGTGAGTGGCATTGGTCGGAATGCCGGTCATGGTACATATGATGATTGTGATGCTAATTATGACGAAGATGAATGAAATATAAAATAACATTACTGCTAAGAAAACCAAGCCAAAAAACAGTAAATACTATCTTTTTTCCAGAATGTGGTGAACAGAACTTGCCTGTTTGTAGATACATGGGAATAAAGTTATTTTCGGTGTCAGTATAGTAGCAAAATGCATGAACTTTAAATACATTCGATACTCAAAATACATGTTTAATTTGCAATGTAATACCACAGTCTATCGTATCACAACATATCAGCGAAGATATGTTTTTCTTGTCACATAGTTGTTATGTAGTGAGATTTCACTCTATTCAAGGCGGAAAATGGCCGTTAAACTGAAGTTGTGCTTGATGGTACAGTTAAAGCTAGAAGTGCTGATTTGTTAACTTCTTGCATGGACCTCGTCAAGTCTCTCTCGTTCACGGGTTTTACAATTTGACATATTTCCCTAGAAAATCTGATCTTAAGACAAGTCCACAACACTCAATTCATTTTGAAGGTATATTAAATCAAAGTTTAAACCCCAGGATTTCAAAAACTTTGAAAAAATATTATCATGGAATTATACTTTGTAGTCTATACATTTTAAGGAATAGAGAAGGGCAATGAAATAGAATCTTTCAAAATCAGAAAATGATTTGCTTATCTGATTGAGTACATTGTCCAAAACATCATTGAAAAGTCTTCTGAATGTTACTTAACTTCGTCCGCTAGTTTTCCTTTTATTTTGCGCATATTCATTTATCACCTCAGAAGAAATATTTTGCCAAATGCTTTGGATTTCTTTTCTGAGTTCCTCTGAACATTTCATAGTTTGTAGCACATGTACAGAGCTCACTAGTCGGAGGTCGAAGTTCCAGCGAGTTGGTGCCGGTGTAGGTAGCTTTCGGTTAACAAAAGAACCCAAAGTTTTGGTTCTCTACGTTGAACGTGAGAAGAGACTACAGAGTTAGAAAGAAATGTCAACACTTGTCATTGGACGTTGCTCCCGTTGGCAAATATAAATTCAGAATGTGAGAGTAACAATGCAAAAATAATGGCCGTGGAAACGTCTCTTTCATCTTAACTTGAAGACCGCCTAAATTGCCAATTTTACGTACACACCATCGTAGGTTTGGGTCACATATTTCTCTCCTATATTAAAATTATTCACGATTGTGACATGGTTATTGAGCGCATCGATAGATCGGTAACGTTGTCGTCTGGAAAGGCCATGTACCACTCTTGAACTTCACATTTGTTCGCATAACGCAAATTGGTAGAGAGCTGCGATTAAATATTTTTATTAGCCAACTGCACATCCCATTGATGGCACGGGCCTCCTGTTCACGCAGGGAATTATTAATTCTGCTTTAATAAAGTGATAAGATGATAATGAAGAAGGGTGAAAGGACCATCACAAATACATCCATGCCCGAGGCGGGATTCGTAACTGCGATCCTTCGATCTGAGATCGCCACGACACTACTGCCTTAGCTATCTCGGCTATCCGGATCGACTATGATTAAATAATAATATATAAACACTTGTGTAGAAGAATATCCACAAAATTGAGAGAGACAAGTTCCTATGTACCATAATACCACTTACGGCTTCGATTCAATCGTCCTGGATGGCGAAGGAAGTACCCCGGAAAATTGTTGTATTGTGCAAATAATCATTTAGGAATTGGTCATATGTCCTGAGTAAATCTAATATTTCTATGTAGTTTCCTCTCTTAAACGATGTTTCTGATTCATCGCGGCCCCTGAAATCTTGTTCTTGCTTTTCTAGGTGACAAACGAAATCTATTAGTTGTGGTGAGGCGACGGCCCCGTCGCTTTCATTCCGCCCGGGCCACGGTGGCAGGGTTTTCAGATGTTCAAGCTGACAACTTGCCACTCTTGCACCCCTGTGTGTGCCCCGAACGAGGGCAACGTCACCCCCGCTGCTGCAGGGATGGACTAACCCGGCAGTATATAAAGACCGCGTCCGGCCACCGAGATTGTCGCTTGTTTCGCGCTCTTCGTGAGCACGGTAGTGATCGCCGGCGTTCCAGTCTACGGTTGCCTTGGGGTTGACCGAGCCGGGAATCGACGCAAGCCGAACATGGCGACCCACCGCCATCTGCCTTCGTCGACGCCGTCTGCCTGCAACATTCCCCCACTCTCCTCAGGGCCATCTTCGACGTAGTGCTGGGCTGCGTAGACTCTATTAGGATGTAACCACCTAAATGCATCAAGGGCCCATAATAAACCACTTTTAATAATCAACCCGGTGTTCATCTTTCTCCCGTTACATACTCCCTCCCATCATGTCATCACGACATTGTCTTGTTAGCATAAGTGTGTTCCTGTTTACCATCACTCTGTTTCCAAATTTGTAAAGCCTTCTGAGCATTTACGTCCAAGTCTACTCGGCTATTACAGAAATTACATCGTGTATATGTAAAAAATATACGATTTTTTGTCTTTACATGCTTGCTTAAATATCTAGCAAAGAAAACCATATTAAGAAATCATACTCTTGTCGAGGCGTTACTCCATTAATCACTTCTAAAAATTAGACACGGCCAGAAAAAGGGTTTGTTCAGTTGAGGGCAACCCGTTTAATATGTCTAGAATAATGAGTGTCTGATGTACTCTCGCTTCCTATCTTGGCATTTTACAGTCAAACTTGTCGAGTTCTATTGAGTTTCTATTGTAGTCTTTTATTTAAGCTGTCCTGAAAATACAATACTATGAAATTCAGTTCTTAATAAATGTTATGTGACACAATCACACGAACTACTAGCTTCTGGATAATTTACATTCGCCATTTTCACAAAAACTTAAGAGAAGCAAAACTCATGAACGACCCGCGCAGGACTGATCATCGCAATATTTTGCGGTGCTTGCGGTCTCCCGCCCTTGAAACATGAGAAGTCCCAGGTTACCGCGGTTCACATGCAATGCCTCCCCAGAGCCAGCATATTCTGAGGACAGCATTAAGAACTGTGTGAAATGTCTCCTTCTTACGCACTTTATAGCACAGAAACTTGCGGAACTGGCTCCTGGTAGCAAAACAGTGCGTTGTTTTCACATTTGATTTAAAGACATTAAAATATTAATAACTTATTGGGGCATTACCGTACTTATGAAGACATTTCTTACACCTTTTGAATTAGATATACCGCCAATATACGCGGTGTATTGGAGAAATCGCCTCTGACTATCATTCAAATACGCCATCAAAGCAGCAGGAAAACAGCCTAAGTAGCCGTGGTCGCTAAGGCTGAACAGCCGTGGCTGCATTGGTTTGGAAGGTCACGAGTTCAAATCCAGCCCCGGGCATGGTTGTGTGTCTCCGTATGCGTAGATACTTGGCTGTCCGGAAGGCGTCGCGTCCCAGGCAGAGACGCCAACGTTTCCATTGCATTTTGCCACCTTCCTCAGGGATAAATGCCAGGGGATGGTCAGCGAGTTAATACAGTGCAGTTTCCTTTCCACCCGACAACCGGTTGGCCGGGTGATCGGGCAATGCGGAAAGCATCGGCCAATCAGGGAACACGGGCGGGTTGGGAGAAGGCAATCCTACCCGTGGTCGGGCGTCATGGAGCATCGGGAACCGCGAATTGACGCGACAGAGCGTCGTGTTAAAATACTTGTTTCCAGGTCTTGCGAAGACGTAAGCATTGATCGGCATTGAGATTTTGTGGATTTTTTGAGAATTTCCACACTCTTTTACCCCCTATGTGTTTACGGAGGCGGTCCTCCGTAAGTTTTAAACGGTTTTTGACGTAATATAAATAAATATCCTAAATGAAAACTCGTGTATAAAAACATTGTAGTATAAAATATGAGTATCCCCACCTGCAACCATCTTAATCTTCTTTGAAGCGGCATTAACAGATCTTACTCCTCATCCGTGAACCGAGGTAAAGCTCGATTTAACATGTCCGATTTGTGGGTGACATATGCATCCACGCACACATCATGGTAAAAATTACCTTGTCTCAGGGTCGGTCAAAACAGATTTAAAACCAAAATCTCGGTTTTTGTACCGATTCCAATACTTTTCCTGTATCCTTACATGTTTAAAAGAATTTCTGATCCAGACTATCGCAATTCCCAACGAGCAATTTGGCTTCACTGAGATCTCTACCACTCATTGACTACCATGATTGTCCGAATACATTCCCACATGCCTTAAAAATCCAAATCACACCGTCAAGACTTCTATTGATGTCACCCAGACCTGTGATGGCGTATGGTATAAAGCAATTATCTACAAATCAACAATGATTGGTACTACCCCGTATTGTCTTATTCATATAACATCCAATTACCTCAACAATAGCACACTCAGAACACACATCATTTTCATTTTTTCGGGAGGTGACATCTCGAAAGGCAACAACATTCAAACGGCTCAATTTTCGGCAGCCACGACAATTTTCCTTGCTGGAGATTCCCTAATTCGTATGATAAATCATCTTCAATTATATTTCAGTATTATAGACAGATGGGCTGCATATTTAAAAATCAAATGAAATCCCACAAAATAGCTATCAAAATATTATCTCTAAGACCCTTTATATTTCCAGCTCCGCCCACAATAAAAAACGACCCTATTAACTGGCTCCATTCAAATAGTTCAGTGAAATATCTCGATAATATGGCTACTAAACTCAATAAGAAACAGCACATTAGTATTAACAGACAAGCGAAAGAAAGCTTCATCAAATAAAACTCATCATTAATCAATCTTCCCCCATTACCAACGGCCATAACATCTTCAAAACAATCATTAGATCACCTCCTATACACCTTTCCAGTTTGAATATATTCTGCAAAAACAAATATTAACAAGTTTCAAATAGTCTAGAACCATTTTCTTCCAACAATCACAAATGCTCCTTGGATTGTCACAAATGTACAGCTCGAAAATTAATTCTAAATTGATTCCAGAACAGAATACAACATACGAATCGCGAACTATATTGTTTTACACTTTATTTTTTCTACCCAAATGAAGTACATTACACATCAGTTGTTTCGTCCTCTCTTCTCTCTCTTCTCACTTCGTCAGTCTATCCAGTCCTGCTTGAAGTCTTTCTTTAGGAGAGCTGCGTACCCGTGCCTCGACAGCTGTGTCCAGTTCTTCAAAATCCGAAAAACGGAGACCACGCAGAGGCTTCTTCATGTTCCCTACCAGGTGATAATCCCTCGGTGCCAAGTCGGCAGAGTATTGTTGGTGAGCCAGCACCGTGAACCTTTGATCAATAGCAGCAGTGGCCTCTGAGCTAGCGTGGGGATGGACATTGTCATGTCGCAGAAGCACAACTTTAGCCCATTTTCCTGGTCGCTTAGTTTCAATGGAACGACGTAAGTGCCAAGAGTTGCCACATATGCTGGACTGTTAATCCTGGCCTTACGTTCCAGCCAGTCAATGAGGATGATGTCCTTTGTATACCAGAACACTGTCGCCATTCGTCTGCCAACTGATGGCACACATTGACATTTATTTGGCGATGGACTGCCCCTATGCTTCCATTGCATCGATTGTCGTTTTGTTTGTGGCTCATGATAATAAAGTCATGTCTCATTTCTCGTGACAAACCTAGCCATGAAGTCGGCTGGATCTTGATCATGGCGTTGCAGACCTCTGCACACACCTCTGCTTTTGGTCTGCAGACCAGAGTCTAGGCACCCACCGGGATGACATCTACCCCAACTGTATGTGGCCGTGCATGATCCGCTGCAGGGTTTTTCGGCTAATTCTCGTGTCTGCCTCCATTTCCGTAAATGTGATGCATTTGTTTCGTTGGATGGACTTTTTGACCCGGGCAATGTTGACTGGTGTTGACTCTGTCACATTCCTTCTAGAAGTGGTTCCCTTGTCTCCCGATGTGCTCCCTGTTTTCCTACCTTTCACCCAGTTGTTCTGTCTTCCGCGATGGCGCATGTTCCTCACAGACTACCACCAAGATCGAAAGATTTTCTGCAGCGGTCATGGCTTCTTTCCAGGAACCGAGTCGCATAGTGCTGTCCCTGACGGTTGCTTTCCATGTTGTCTGCTCCTACGCTGACAGTGTTCTTATGAAATGGCTATGATGAGTGCATTCGTTGGCCCCTGTACGTGTGCTGCTACCAAACGGTGGAACAAGACACTAGTTATCCGCCACGAAGTGAAATGTGAACCGCACGTACAAAAAATAAAATGTAAAACAATATAGCACACCTAGTTTTATCAATCCACATTGCGACCGTTGAAGATCCTGAAGATGTTGAGCCCACAAGCCCGCTCAAGACGCAAAGTTTCAACGGCCCTCCCAAGAAGACGGCAGGCGACGAATAAGTATAATAACTTGGTGCGGTGGATTGGGTCGGGCGTTTTTTGAAACAGCTAATCAGAAAAACGGTTGGCAGGAAGTCCGTTGACACTCTCTGAAGAGCGGAACTGGCCCATGCCTTGGGTGTATACCAGAATGGGTAGAAAGAAAAGGGTACTTTGTTCAGCCGTCACACCCAACCACCATATTATACTACGTGGAAATTATTGAAAGAGCCTCAATACGAGAGGTATGTTATATTGGAATATGTTATACTAGCGTATCCATGATAAAACTCTCATGTTAAACTCCACCCTAATTTTTCCTTAGTATATCGTGAAAATGAAACATGGGAACATGTCCTTATCCATCGTAATTCGCTCTACAATTTGATACACAGCACTCATAGACCACGGCAAGACATTAAATGAATGCTTGCACTACACGCATGAGACAATCTTCATCGGTATTAAGTACATAATAGAAGTACTTCTAGTTGTTTATGCGAGAGAGAATCTTGAATTAATAATTTTGCAAATAAACCTCGTCAGTCTGTGCAGTTCCACGGTGTATACAGATAGCGTAAATAGTATAAGACGGAGACGTAGACCTCAAAATTTTAGTTTCTAAGGCCTTAGATAGCTTTGTTTAGGAGGTCTTTAACAATATAGATGACCGAGTGATGCGTGATGCATTTGACATGAATATTTATAAGCCGTTTTTTCAACAAATCCTTCATACTTTTAAAATCAAAGTGCAATTTGATACTTCTCCGTGAAATGATCTTTCTTTAAAGATCTCGTTTGTAAAGATTGGTTCCATGTGAGAGCCGCAAAACGTATCTATACCACTGAAATAATATGCGAGACGAGAGAGCAGAAGAGATATAAGCAAATTGCAGAAGAAATGTGAGGTGTGTTCCATTAGGAGAGAGGTTTTAATGCGTAACATTTCATTTTCAGCATTTTCTTTTTTCCTTTATTTCGAATCTTAAATTCGGACAAGGATCAGAGATAACAAAGATTCAGTGCGGAGTTTGATTATGTTTCTTTTTTGTAAGGTAATTTTATATTATTATATTATTATATAATTTGAATGTTGGCTGTAGTATTTTATTTATGTAATTAGCTGCCACCGGGTTATGCCCATTTGCAGTTCAAATAAATTTATCTATCTATAACGAGTGTAGGGGACGACGATGACGACGGAGGGAAGAGCGGTGAGGGGATTCCGTCAAGCGTCCGGTTCCAGCTGCGTCTCACCGCGAAGGACAGGAGAGCGGCCGTCTCGGCGGTTCAGCCGTCGCCCACCGACACGAATTCCCGCACTAAGTAAGAACGTTCCGCTTTATTCACCGCGGAAACCAGCGCGGAATAGAAATCAAATGAACTCTGGTGATACTGAATGTAGCACAGAAAGACTGGCACGCAGGGTAGGTAATTTCAAGGTTTCTGTGACCACTGCCGGGGAATAACTGTAGTCAGTGAGTGTAGATTTGTGGAAATTTAACGTTTGCAGAAAAAACGTCGGTTTTACATAAGTTAAAATTAGGAAATGCCCTCAATCACGTTAGACGTTGACAATGTTTTATTTGTTTTTGTGTATTTGAATATGTCGTGTGATATAAACCGTTAAAATAGGTAAACATTTTACAAAAAGTTTCAGATTGTAGGGAATTTTAGGTTCAAAATTCGTTTTTCATGGGGGAACGTTAATATTCGTGAGATTTTACATAGGAGTGATTATAATAGAAACAACTTGTTGTAACGTACGTATTTCATAACGGTTAATTTGATTTTGGGTATTTGAACAGTTGAACATGGCTACAAGTGTAAAATGATACTGCAATATTATATATGAATGTAATAGCAGTTAACAGAAAGGTTTATTTTGTTTTATGTTATGAGTTTTCTTTTCAGAAGTGTTTTTGTTTTGTTATTTGTTTTTCTAATTTTTGTAAACCGTTTTGTGTGACCTTTGTGAATGTCCAGAAGTGCAATTTTATGTGTTTGAACAGAAAGATTTAGACTACTGATGTGTGTAACTAGACTCCTCATCCTGAGTAAATTTAAATTACTGTTTAGATCCTTACCAAATTTTAGGACTGAATAAAGTGATTTCTTCGGATTTCCACACAACTGCTTAAATAAGTAGTTGATGTACCAATCCACCCCCAACTACTATAAGCGAATATGAAATCAAAGGAAATGACTATTTTTCAAATATTAAACTTTTACTCATATTTCAACTATTTATAGTTAAAAGATGGGAAGGGATTCTGGAACTCAAGAAAACGTGCGCAGATAATCTTTTCTCCCCTACGTCACATACAGTTTTTACTGTTTTTTTGACTGAATATATCTAAATATAAATCTAAATCTAAACGGAAAGCAGATCTCCATGCAGCACCCTCCGGGTAGAGTGTGCTTTTTGGTGTAAAAGTGAGGGAGGTTTCACAACCTCAATTTCCACACTTATGCTCACCAGACATTCCTAGACAAATTTTCTGATCTAGATTGTCGTTAGAGGTGTCTGAAGATGATTTCCTCAACCAAACCAGTTTGTATGGCCATTTTAGGTAAATTAGTAAGTAAGCCTTCGCTACATACTAGGAAAAGTCTGTAATTGTACTGAAGTATGTACGCTCTGTAGAAAAGAATGTTAATAAAATAAACTTTCCCTCTACACCACTATTCGAGGAGTATTAAAGAGTAACTGACAATCTCCGAAAATAAAGTGATCCTATTTTCGACGTAAGCGGTTCATTTGAATCCCACTTCTTCCCGGAAAGTATCCAGGGCAGTCACAGACGAGCAATTCTTGATTCAGCAGTAATAGTGCAATGAAGAAGATACAGTCTAATCGACTGCCGGTGCACTCACTATTAATAAACTAGGCTGTCAAAATTATCCAAAAAATTGTCTATTATAATACATGTAAGTAATGAGAAATATTTGTGATGTAACTACTATAGTATTAATTTAATATAATTTCCAATAACACTAATTAACAATAATTAACAAAAAAGTCGTACAAAAAGGAACATTTTGAAAATATATTCAGAGCCTTCACCAATACATTAGTTGATTTTTCCAGCAGAAAGAAAAAAAAAGTTCTACAATCTAGTGTATTATCTTTATTGAATTTTTTAAACAAATAGTTTTAAAGTAAGGCAGATAAAAAGGTGTTATAACTCACATTCAAAATCACCGAATACAAAGTTGGTTCAATATAGACTTCATATTCGATGAAAAAGTAAAAATTACTTTAAATTTTTTTGAAAACGGCTTAAGGAATTTCTGTTATAAAATTCTAGATACAAAAAAAGGTTGTAATAAAAAATCAATAATTGATAATGCGCGAGTTACCAATGGTTAATTTATCTTTCTCACTTGTTCCTGCCTCCTTAGGGGACAAAAATCTCTCTATGTTCGACATCCTTCTTGCGTTTCTCATGAGAACACAAGGCCTCTGACTGGGTTACCGTTGCGCGGCACGCAGCCCCCGACTGCCCAAAAACTGCTTTCTTCCGCGCTCGCTTACAGTTATATTACAGCGGTTGCACAATCTTCTCGAAATTGAAAAAAGTAAATCGTGAGAAAATCCGAAGCGGCTCCATTGCCACAACCACTGAGTGACCTTCCTTCTCCTGACGCCTACACCCGAAAGTCTCTTCCGCCGCCAGCGTGGCTGTTCAACTGACCGGGACCGATCCTGCCGACGAGAGGCGGAAAATCGGCGCCCGTTCGGATGGCGCATTCACCGCAGGAAGAGTGTGCAAGACGCTTTCTACAGAGGTTCTTTATTCATGAGGAGCTCGGGAGCCCTGCCTGCGCCCCAGGGGCAAGGACCGACTCGAGATCGCGTGCCTGCTTCAATCTCTGCATGCTCGCAGCTCCAGACCTCGTTGACACCGTCATTATTGTCGATTTATTATTCAAATTACATCTCTTGATTCTTTGTTCCATTCCTAGAAGAGATGAATGGCCATATTTTTGGACATCTTGTCGAACGGAAAAATTCTGGGAACTGACATTTTTTTTAAGTAAACAGGGTTCTTGTAAGAAGAGCACCAAGATATCTCCTCTTCTCTACGTGCCGTCGCCTCTTAGATGGTTGACTAGCGTCATGGCAACATTCGGACTTGATTTTTCTGCTCTAAGCATTTCTGCAGCTGAATAACAACACCACGTTTTCAAATTATCCAACCAGGATGTACGTCTTTTCCCTCTTGCTCTTTTACCACAAATCTTCCCTGTTAAAATTATCTGCTTAACGTTATATTTTCTCCTCTCATAATGCGTCCCATTCTTACTATTTTTCAAATTCTTCTAGGCTGTTCATGTCTCTTTTTTTAAGGACTAGCTTCCATTCCATAAAAAGAGTCGAAAATACATAACGATCTATGGTATCTATGATGTTCCTACGACTTCTCTGAAACTTCCTGGAATGTTAATCATAATCAATTTTCAAAGAGCCTACATGGCGGCTCAGTTACTTTGCAACACACACGCTTTCATCGATGTTTCGATCAACAGCATCCAAAATATTTCAATTCACTTTTCTCTGAAGGGTTGATTAGGATGAATAATTCCTCAAGCAAGTAGTATCTCCATCATATAATACTGCCTGCATCTACGTACGTAGTACGATAATAATAATAATAATAATAATAATAATAATAATAATTAAAGCGAGTAACATTTTTTAATCATTATGATGTTCATGGAAGGTATCTCTTGTTTACAATATACTTTCATACTCATCTACAATCAACAAATTCTAAACAGCATCGTTTCAAAATCGTATCCCCTGGAAACATTGACCAAATCTTGAAAATGAAATGGAGTTAGTACTGAATACCTCCAAGGTAAGAAACTTTCATATACAATTAGTAAACTTTTACTCAAAACAAAAAAACTGAACCAATTTACCATTACTAGAATCAGATCAAACAAAAATAAGTATACTTTGTTAAATAAGAAGGATCCCTCCTACCTGAGATACATGCAACGACCTGTAAGACCACAAAATTCGATTTCCCAACATAATCGACGAGGACACAACACTTCAAAATGACATTCTTGACTCATTTTTGTACATACGTGTTTTTCAAGAAAGAATAATGAAGTTATGTAAAATTGTTTACAAATAAAAAGACAGAGAGAGATTTAGTAATGTATATTAGAATCTCATGAATATTATAAAACCCAAAACACTGATTCATAATTACAGCTTCTTGTTATATTCATTATAAATAGTAATATTTAATTTGAATGTAAAATTATAGCTTATAAAAGTTATGTACGTCAAGGTGGTCCCTAATAACTATGCAATTGATTCGACTACACTATATTTAAAATTTGATAATAGCCAAAGAAATTTCCGTGGAACACCATGGCAAATGCAAACAAGGAAGGTTGACGGAATCAGATCATGGATAAACTTTGATACGATAATTTTTATTTAAAGAAAAGATGACAAATGTCTTCTGACCTTCCAAAACACTGGAGACCTTGTTCGGAAATTCGCGTTGTTTGACTAGCAAAGGTTTTTCAAAGCATAGTAGTAATACACCAGGAAACGCAATTCATCCTTGACCTTTGAAAATAACTTTTTGGGTTCTTTTCCTTCAAAATGTCACTAAGCAAAGAATCTAATAAACATGACAGGAAACCAACGAACTGTCTGTCGAAAGAAGCATTGACGAAAAAACTACCGATTCATGCTATTCCGTACCAGAGGCATTCACCTTCGTTTACGCCCAAAACCTTACACTGGACAGTGCGTAACGAAACGAAAACAAAGCAGGTAGCAGGTCACCACAAACCACTGAAAAGCACGTGCAAGCAGCCGAACAAAGTCCTCTCTAATCAACGCGTCCGAAGGGGTTTCTTTGGGGTCCGTTGCCGCCGCAGACGCCGCCGCGCGGTGCTTTCGCATTTGCGTCACGGGGCGGTGCGCTCGGCCAGCGCCGGCAGTGTCCGGCAAAAGTAAAAGAGGCGGCGATTGCCACATGCTCCACCGCGCGAACGGCTCGACGCGCAGCGCGCACTTTCCTCGCGATTGCGCTATTGCCGCGGTGCCCGCCGCGCACCTGTCGCGCTCGTTTGCCTCGGGGAGCACCACTGCGCTTCGCACCCAAGCAGCTGCCGCCACTGCCCGCCGCTGCCAGACTTCTCGCGGGTGGCTGCTGGGGGCGATGGTTCTATGTGATCATTGCCAAGCGAATGCCGGGGCAGTACACTGACAAACGGGCTACGGCCAGTACCCGATTCTCCTCGCAGGAGGGGGGGGTTGTGGCCGCGTAGGCTGTCATGGACTCTGGTGGAGAGTTGTAGACGACCACCTAGACCCTGAGTTGCGCAGCGACACTCACGTCGTTAGCTTCAAGGTGGAGGCAGTGAGTTGGCGATGTTTCGTGTTGCCGAATTCTGTTGTTGCCGAAGCTTCGTGTTGTCGGGCCTTACCCGGTAACCCACCAGTTGAGCCCGTCGACCTTCGGGTGGGATTAGGCGAAGGACGTTCTTCGGAATGCTCTCGATCCCACATATTAAAGTCCAGACCGAGACAACGAACTCCCTAACAGGTTGCCTACGTTCCGACGGTTCTCACGTCAATAGCTTCAAGGTGAAGGCAGTGAGGAGGCGGGAAGGAGGTCCCGAGCCGCCTGGACCTTCGTTCAGGTGGCCCCCTCTTTGGCTCTTGGCTTCATCGTGGCAGTGGCCCGATACTCTGGGCAAAGAGGAGGGACTTGTCCCGGCGCATATGAGTAGCGCATTGTTGTGATTCCGGCACAGCCTGGATAGCAGCGAGCTCTGAGCTGGCAGCGCGGCCCGAGCCAGGCATTGTATGGGGAGGTTACCGAGAGGGTCAAGTGCGTTCTGGCAGGACCCAGATGCCAGCCTAAGGGCGTACTTGTACGTCTGCGGGGAATGCGGACAGAGGTCATCGTCTAGGGCCCCCTCCGGTGTGAATTCCGCCTGGTAAAGTACGAGTGCGAGGTAGATGCATTGCAGGCCACTATACAGTTCCCGATTTTTCCTTGCGCATCTTTGTCCCCTCCTCTCGCCTAGATAGACACGCACTACCACACGTAACGGAAAACAAAGGTGCTAAGCACTTGTCTCGGCTGGGGCAGTGTCACGTTGGACTGACTGAAAGGGGTAATACCCCACCAGCCGAAGAGAAGAGATCTTATGCTCCAGCAGGGGAGAAAAACCGTCACCTCCCGGCTAAAACGTGTGCTACACTCACGGTGCGAATAGACTTCGCGCCGTAAACACGAAATATTTACTCACACACGATGCAAACCGCTACCATAACACTTGCCGGCTGCCTGAAGCAACAACTTTCCCTATCGGCTAATCTGAATACACTTCTTTTTCGCAGTTACTCTCACCATAAACTCACAGTCTTAGATAATGTTTGTAGAGTTTATTTCGTGCATACACCCTGATTCTTAGTGCCTACTCTGATACTTCGGACTCGTAAGCTGAGTGGTCTCCATGGTGGCTACGAGAACTATAGTGTGAAAGATTTAGATCTGGTCGAGGTCGATGGATTTGTGATGCACGAAACTCCACGCCAGTTTCCAGGAACGTCAACTGCTGCAATCTTTAGTCCTATTTGTATCGTGAATGTTTTGTTCCTGGAGGGGAGGGTGCTCCTTTCTCGTCGGGTGGTGACATCCGACGCCGACCTCTACGTCAACGTGCGGGGGAATTCTCCTCCCAGTGACATTTCTTATCCCGGAGTGGGCATCGCCCTTTCCGTGATAAGCGCCAAACTGGGCTCCGGACATGTGTGCTGATGTAGTGAAAGTAAGTGTGGTGTGTGTGTTGTGTTTGTGTGTGTGAGGTGGACAAGGTAGGACTAGGAAGGATAGTCAGCACGCGGTATGTTGCTCGTTTGTTAGGCTTTCTGCCTGTTGCACAGCTCCGGCATTGGCCAGGTATTGATCGGAGAAACCACGTAAAACTACCGATCAGAGCACCCAGCAACTGGAATTCTCCTCGATAAAGCAGCTGAATTCGATCTAACTGTGGTCCAATTCGTCCCAAAGAAGGTATTATCCACCATTATCGAGTCTCAAACAGTAGGGCTTCCCGATCGCTGCAAATGCAGCGGAAATTCTGGCTCTTCAGATAAATCAGCCGGTCCTAATGCGTCTTGTCGCGACTGAAGCACTTCAATATCCCATCATCATTTGTATATCCTTGTCAAGATAATTGCAACATCAGTGATTGGGTTGGTTCTGCTTACTAGAAACTGAGTCGCAACCGTGATCATGCTAGTTCACCAATCACCCCAATGTCAAACAATAGGGATATGAAGTTAGTCTCCCGCATTAACGTCCCAAGGGTAATGGATGTGCAATCAACCGATAATTCCATCACTGTTTGGCGAGATCCGCTTCAAAATTATTATTTCCTCATATCAAAATTTCATCACAGAACTTATGCTCCGCATTAAATATCCTCTCTTGAAAATCCGTTACTGAACATTCCAGAAAACTCTTCCCAATCCTATAGATTATCTCTCGAAAGACACATAACACATACATTTCTCTTTCAGCAAACAAATAATGCCCTCCAATCACGTTCCTTTCTAATACTATTATTCTTGTCACAGATGAAAAGCGCTGAATGTAATTATCTCCAACAATATGGCTCTGACCATTACCTACCTTGACACAATTTTATATGCTCCGTCACTGGGCGTATTATCATCGCCACAGCTATTGCCTTTGTACGGAACTGCCTTCCTTGCCAACTGCGTCTTTGGTGTTTGTGATTCGGCCCAGTGACTCTCAGCTCCATAAACAAGAAACTCTGTTTGCTGCACAGTCACCTTCGGAACTTGTTTTCAATCCGCTTGAGTTATAGTTCCCAAGAGGTCGTGTTTCACATGCAGGGCAACGGATACTCCCAGGGAATTGAGCCATAAAAATTCTGAAGTGCACCTGCAGGTGCAACTACAAGTAATGAGTAAATGCTTCACTACGCACCTGTGCATAAAAATCTTTTTATAATGAACAACAACTATGAATGTTAAGTCAAAGGGAATAAAACTGTCATATCAACTAATAGTGATGAAAAGTTTGAAACTGCCAGTAACGTTTGGTGACAATTTTAGCAAGTGGTAGTAAGAGACTGTACAAATAAGATGCAATCCAAATATTAATATCCTAGTATAGCCAAAAATACATATTAATTTTCTAGCATCAATATATAGTTAGATGATTGGTTCGAATAAAATCTACGTTAATGTGAAGAATACCTTGCCCGAAAAAGTATTTAGTAATAATAAGTTTATTACCTCAAAAAATTTACAATGCATATGCAATTTGAATACTACTGAAATTTGGGGAAATATTCGGGTCATTTCAGAAGTCTTGACAACTTTGTAATATTTATTTTGTTATATCGTAAGAGTATGAGTATTACTCGTACTGTTTTGTTTTTTGCATACGTAACACGAATAAAACAATGACATCTATTTACTCATCTTAAACCCATAGCACCATATTTTCGGATCCCAATTTTGTACTAGCATTACAAAGAACATTCCAACGACTTTCAGTGGTATATTCTGATTTTTGTTTCCTGTCGCTTTAGTGGCTACAAAAAAAAACAATGACTTCTGAAATGACCCTCATGTATTTATCGTCTCCTATACTATTTCAGTAATACCTTTTACAGCTGTCATACACAACCGATCTTTATAAATGACGTTTCTAAAGAAAGAGAATTTCACGGAGAAGTGACGAATTGCATTTTCACTTTAAAAATATCAAGGGTTTATTTTAAAAACGCGTCTAAATATTCTTGTCAAATATTTTTGTGACTATCAAGAAAAGCGAAAAGTAAGATTGAATAATTACTTCCAATGTTGTTTTTGAGGAAGTGTGAATGTTTCGAGGAACATATTTCTATGATACTGGATATATGCCTAACTTTTTTTGAAAATTTGTTTCCAACGTCAATAGCATAGTTTTTATTTTTGTTTGATATTCTGTAAGTGCGAAGTTAAATTTATACGTTTTTAACAAATAAAGGCGTTTCATTAACAACTTTCCTTCTTAATGGAAAGCATTGGAAAATGGATGGGAAAGGGTGGGGATTAACATGCGAGAGTTCTCGCACGGGTACCTAATATTTTTATGACACGGCGAGGGACAAAGTATAATAATAATTACTCTGCCAATGAAAATGAAAGGAAGATTGTAAGTAACGGACTTACAGGTGTGATATTTGTTCTGGATATTTATTAACCCCTTTTGAACAGGTGTTTGGTAGAGATATCAACATCAATAACTATCAGGGATGTATGTCACATATGTAGTTCCGTTATATGAAACTTCCCCCTCATGTTCATCGATGAACAATGATCAGTTTCAATCCGTCAACTAGTCCGAAAAGTTTTAACATTTATTCTGAGAGATTCTATGTAGTAGTTGTGATGAAGTGATATTTATAACTAATGACATGCCAAGAGAATGGGACAATAATTATTTACATAAAAAGAGAAATATGAATTGGATAGGTAAGAAAGAATATTGAAAATATAAATCAGAAAAGTACACTGATAGTGAATTCCTGTTAAGAAGGTGTGTTCATCTATAAGTGCTTTTGTATATCATTATCTTCTTGGCAATATGCGCGCCTGGAAATGCCTAATATTTTTATGACACTGCGAGGGACAAAGTGTAAGTCTTGTTGTAAACCGATTTTCAATAACAGGATTGAGAACAATAGACACTCGTAGATAAAATCCAGCTCCCTACCCTCGATATTTCACCTTCCAATCATTTGCGTTGATGAAACATTATAATGCTCCACCTCCACGATAACTCCGCCCACGACCGCCATTAAAAAAATTAGGAATATGGGAAAATATTTTTGAAAATATTTTTCAAAGAGTCTACCTTAAAAGTAACATTTTAAATTAAAATTACACAAACATTTAACAAAGATATTCCTTAATATTTTTACATTAAACAAATAATATTACTTCTCATTGTATTACATAGTATACCTAATGTTAAAACAGTCGAATGTAAGCACTTCAAGGATCAATAAACCTCTCTGCTGATAATGCACACAATATTGCTTTACAAGAACCGTGTATCAAGTACTACATCAGTGATCGTCATGATAACAGTTTTTTGAAGTATTTTCTCCAGTCTATCATAGATTATGCTCCTTCATTTCATTGAAACGGCAAATGAATTCGTGAGTTAACTACGAAACATTTTTTACTCCGCCCCCACGAGTGCCATTTTGTTGGCCTGGTGAACGGGAATCATTATTAAAACGATCACGTCGATCTCGCGAGCTGTGCGTGTAATTCAAACGCCAGTGAATGCTAAAGAGAACATCTCATTCTCCGCTCACAACTTCTGTTCTCACGAAAATGTTTACACATTCATTATGACAGTTTTTACGGACAACTCAACGTCTTCACTAATCAGAAAAATTCAAACAAAACGGTATTGAGAAATATTCTTACAATAAAATATTTTCCCCTATTTAATTTCATTTAATTTTTTGAAAATAAATTCGTTGAGATGTCTTAGTTGTTTAGTTTTTTCGGACTGACATGTAACTTCTACGAACAAAATCTTGCTGTGACTAATTTGAATAGATATTTATGTAAATTCAATTGTTTTTGTAGCAATTTGTAGCAAAACGGTTCATGAATTTACTTTACATTTTGCAGAGTAAATAAAAAGGTATGAAATGAATTTTCAATAATAGAAAATACAAAACAAAATATCTGATGTATTAGTACTCACAACTAATGTTTCATAGACAAAAATGCAATACAATAATCATTAATGAATGGGAATCTCATAAAACATTTATTTGTTCTTAAAATTCCTAAATTTTCAATATAAAAGTTATGTTTAATTATATTCACGTATTTTAAGGGACTGGTATGCTGTCTCTAATGAAGAGAAAATAAATGAAAAGTCCTCTTTAACATGTGTATTTATTTGGTACACTGCTACAAAGCTGAATGGTTGACGAAAAAAAGAGGGTAATTTTTGGAATTATCTTCCTTTCAATAACTAAAGTAATGTCTCTTGAATAAATAACCGGTTTCCCGAATAATACTTCATTTTCTCCAGAATAATATTTTAAAGAATATGATAAAAAAGTGTACGAAATGGCTTCTGATTGTTTCCAAAACCACGTGTCAAGCGAAACAGAGGAGTACAGTCGGCAATTCGTGAACAGTGAGCGACGCCTTGGGAACAAAGAGATGCGGAAGGATTGTTTTGGGTTAAAGGACATTAGATGTATTTGACCTCTTTGGGAAAATGAATTACTGATTTTAACGCCTGCTGAGGCAACACACTCGACGTAAGCGTACAGCACATTATCGCTCGGGCGACGGCCTCATACGCATCCTTATCAGGAACTGTAACGTTCCATTACTTGCCCAAAAACAAGTTTTTGAGAAATTATTTAATTTTTTAATATTTTTTTAGTTTGTCTTTAGGAAGTTTTGAAGGGTGCAAAGTTATATATTCAGTCATTTTCAGGAATTGTGTATATATATGTATGTATATATATATATATATATATATATATATATATATATATATATATATATATATATATATATATATATATATATATATATATGTATATGTGTGTGTGTGTGTGTGTGTGTGTGTGTGTGTGCGTGCAATTATTGTTTGGATGTGAGGGGATTTAGAAGAGGAGAGAGTAATTTTTGTCTGTGAATTGAGATAGAAATCTTCCAACGCTACGAAACATGGTATTGTACAGGAACCACGGAATTTATTTTCGTACTCGTACTTTGTTTTCTCACTTTGGGCATGCCTATTCTATTTACGCACAAAAGCTGTGTTGCTGAGGAAATGTGGTCCGGAAGGTTCTATTGTAATGGATGCAGTCCAACGCAAAGAGAAAACATTTGAGAATATGTAAGTTGAACAATGAAACAATTGAATCAGGAAGTTTAACAAAGGCATATTAGTGTAAAATGTTATGAGGAAGGAACTAATTTAGGCTATTGTTAATCGCAGTGGATTGTGTACGGTAGAATTAGTTTCAAAGAAGAAACAAGTAAATATGTGAAAAAGCAAATCACTTCCGTTTTTAAAAATAATGTGAGATTTAATTGATTAAAATAAGATATTATTTACAAGTGGAAAAGTGAACTTCCAAGAAGATGAGAAAGGGGAAGGGAATATTTTTCCCTAGTAAAATCTATTTAGATGCTATACATTAATTGATTCGTTGAAAAAGCAGAACAATATTATAAAATATTGACAGCGTGATCAATTGGAACGAAACGTTAAAGATTTAATTATATTGCTATTAAGGATACTTAAAAATGATACATTTCATAATACGTCAATTGTGTTAACAGTGAAAGAATATCCGTATTAGTGAAATAATTTTATTTATTTCACTGAACAGAATTGTTGATAATGATATATAACAAACTGGTAATTAGTGAAGGTCTCTTTTAATAACCCGAGGTTGGATAGCTAATCCGAAAAAAAAACCTGATTCGAAATTCACGCTCTAACGTTGAGGCAAAAACAAGCGGTTCCTCTGAGCTTGACGCTTCGACTCGAGGCTAGCTTCCCATGCGTAGGAGCTGCCACGCTTCGCTGCCACCGCGCTCGATGATAGGCTGCGTCTGGAGCAGTGCCTCTGCGTGCCGACACGCGGCGCGTGCGGCGACTGCCGTCTGGGCGACGCGACGTCGCGACGCGACGCGACGCGAGGCGACGCGACGCGGTGGATAGGCGCCTGCCGCCGCTGCCGCCTCTGCCTGCGTTCCGGGGAGGAACGGCGCCTGCATCGCAACCGCCGCCGCGTGCAACGCGTTCACAGGCGATTCTCTGCGATTCCTTTTGCGTTACAGAACTGCAAGTCTTGTACATTCAGAATGCGCGGAGATTTACATTAAATTCCATAGAACTTACATTAACGGTTTAGATGCCGCACTTAGACGACCAACTTGATATACTAAGTTCAATTACTCTCTTCGATATATACTCCTTTTCACTAATTGTAAGCGAAATTTTAGATATACATAAAGACAAAATGAGGTTCGAAATGCTGTGCTTTAGTTTAATACATACTGCTGAATTATGTAACTTATTTTTTTTCATTTATTGCACTGGAATGCTTCAATTAGTGCACGAGTGAAGAATGATATATGTTTAATGGATAAATTGTATATACAAATGAGGTGGTTGTAAATTTATTAGTAAGATTCCGTCACTACGCCGGTAACACTTTTCTGTTATTGAAAACAAAAACATATCTGCTTTGTCTAGATTACTGTAATAAGTAGTACAAGAGAGGGACGCTATAAGGCGTAAGGAACTTTATTAACTAGACCGTGAAATTGGTTCGTATTAAATCTACCTCGAACACCTGCGTTTGCAAGGCTCGTTGATTACGATCTTTTTTTGTTAACAGTGTCTCCGCGTGAGTTGTATCGCTCGAAAAACTTAAGGCACGCGCTAAGCACGAGACACGGCGAATTGGTCCAGTGCATTTCGGAGCCGGAGAAATCCGCTAATCCGCGCCCGCGGCCTTCTCCTCCGCGATCAGCCGTCGTCGCGAGCGCTCGCCCTCAGCGCGTCCCGCGGCGCCGCGGGAAACTAAGGCGCGGAGACCGCGGACGTGCTCGGAAACTCAAGCGGAACTCAAACAGCGACTCACAATCCCGCGGCGAACTTCGCCTCGCGCTCCCGCTTCCCGCCAAATCGATCAGCGCCTCGCGCCGAAGCGAGCTCTCGCGCCCTCCCGCTGTTCTTCTCTATATCGGTCGCGAGAAGTTCCTAAGTTGGGGTCGAGCAACGAGCATTATTATAGTTTTGCTTTGGAAATCTTATGAAAACCGCTGATCGACTATTTTTTTGTAAGATGTTGTTGCCAACCTCGTCTTAGTATATGATCTTTACCAAATTCTGCATATATTCGCTTCTGTACTCCAGTTTTTCTTTTATTATACGATATATTTCAGGTTATTTCTTAATCACCAATTTATCTCTTTATTCACCATCTTCCTATTTCACCAATGTATCGTGCTACTCGGTTTATTAGCCAATTTTGTACCCTTTAATATTTTCATTGAATCCTTCATCACAATTATTGTACATAATATCTACATTCTGCGTATTTTCTCGCAGTACGGGATGCAAGTTGACAATGAGTGAAAGTAAATGCTAAATTAAATTTTCCAAATTTCTGTGAAAGATCTCTAATATCAATTAAGTCATGTCTTACCTTCGCTGACATTCTGTTCATCTACTTTGATCATGAAACACCGCATTTAAATTTATAGCTAATTTACCTCAGAGAATTTATATTTTGAAAATGTCACGTGTCGCGTGTTGCCAAGAATATGTCGCCACGAATGGTCCGAGTTAAAATTGTTGTTCTAATCATCCTGTAATTTTATCTCAGAGAATCCTCCACTAATTAAGATATTGCCGACATTGGGAAATTATTGTTATTATTGAACGGCTTGCCTCTAGAAATTGTTCCACCCAGTATCAAATAATATTTTTGTCGTTTCAAAAATACTTCGTTAGTATCCTTCAATTCCCACTTTTCACCATGTGTCACTTTAAACACAGTTATTAGTCCTCAAAAGACTCGTTCTTCTGAAAACTTCTATGTGGTCCGGTGGCGGAAAAACTTCCTGCCAATTACGAACCTGCATTCTAGTAGAAAAGAAGTACACCGTACATACACTTCATTTCCTTGAAAATACAATAAACAACAGTGCATGATGCGAATATCCAAGTTAAATAGAAACAGTTTTGCTTACGACACTCGCTGCAGTTTTACTTACGAAACTGTCTTACTGCTCATCCTTTTTTCGATTTTCACCGATTGAAACACTGCTAAAAACTCCGGCCATCACAAGAAATCTGTGTGGCACAGAGATGAGAGGCAATAAACGGGTCGCCATGCGATTACCCAGCTTCTGATGAGCAATGATATTTTACGGCTGTGATACACTCCACGGGAGAGGATACATTTTTATTCTCAAATACCTTCGACTTTTTGAAACCGAGATAAGTCTTCGAAGTTCTTACCCAATATCTCTTCCTAACTAATTTATTCGTAATAATTTTTGTATTTTGTTACTTGATTTACAGTGAAGCATTATGTTTGTCTAAACAATCAAACGTTTAACAAACATTATGAGTTTTGAGTGACTTTTGTGAGGATAAACCATACACCTTACTCGATGACTAGCAGATCTCCTTTCACCATGGCAGCTAACATGTAGTGGTACTTCACATAGCTTTCTAGTCGGAAGTGAAAAGAAAGCAATGCTTACTGAGTAGGCGACATTTAGCTAGCAGCCTCAGTGGTCAGGCCAGGAGGTAGGATCGCTTTTAGCAACGTAATGGATTTTTAAAATTTATTGTGCGACACCGGGTGATGCAAGGGAAGATTTAATCTATTCAGGTACGAACTAGGCTGTAAGGTATGTCAGACACATTGTAAATATAACTGAGCTATATATCTGAGTGGATGTCATATTGCGTCTAGGTGAATATCCTAGGGGCCTGCGGCTGTGATCGCCATTTCCGTGATTTCTTCCCGTGCACTCAAGGCGGATGCAGGAGCGGTATTAGCAACAGCCGGCCTCGGCGATATCCTCTCTGCCCAATGCTGTCCTCACTTCGGTCCTTGAGATCGATGGATTGACTGATCCTCATATGGGCCATCCTCCATTGACCTAAGAAAAATCTCCACCAAGTGTACCCGCAGACTGTGAGATGGCTCAGGACATCAACTGATGTCACTGCCGTGCCCCTGGCCGGGACGTCCTAGGTTCCAGTTGCGACGGTGGAAGACTTTTCGACACTAGCTAGGCCGAATTTAGCCGCAGCCTGGAGGAAAAACCTAGAGAAAGAGTTGGTCCGATCCGTAGGTTTCCGTGGTTTCTCCGATCGACACGCAAATGCCGGAGCTGCACCCCAACACACAGGTCACGGACCACGTCACGACCACGTCACGTTACCACGTGACGTGGACCACGGACCACGTCAGGCCACGGACCACGCGCGACGGGTACTTCCTCTTGCTTGTTCCATCGTTACCCCTTACTTAAACAAAATTACACTTACATGAACTACACTACCTCACATGACAAGAGACTAATCGGGAGCTTAGAGCATGACCCGGGCTGGGGCTGTGTCCCCCTGGAAAACCACGTAAGCCGAAGTGCAGATCAGCGCTGGATATCACCATCCAGTGGGCGAAGAACACAGGCACCTCTCGTGATAAAACACATACACTACACCTACGGGACAAATGATCATAGTGGTTGACGCGCCCCTACACAAGAAATAATCAATCAATTCGACAATCGAGCGTCGAAAATCCGGGATGCAACAAGTTGAGCGATCCCTAAGATTCGTGTGTTACCCGCAGTAATGAACATGTTCCCAAATAAGAGTATTCTCTTCGAAAAATGGATGCTGAAAAAACGATAGTAAGATGTTTAATCTTCTTCAAATAATTTAAGATTTCTCGAACTTTTTACAGACGTAGTTAGCTCTTATTCATAGACGTAGGGACTCGAGAGGTAAATAAAGCACTTATTAGTGTGGGAACGACTTATCACTTTTAATACCAAAAACGGCACTCTTAAAACAAGATGTTTTCATGTAATAAAAGATAAATTCATTTGATGTGAAGTTTCTGACTACATGTTTTGCAAACAAAAAGATGGTTGAAAATAAATTTACCCTTCTATTTGAACGCAAGATTTTCTAATGTGTAATTTCGCCATAATAATATAAATATTCCATTAGAGAATAGTACTTTTTCTTGTGATTTTTAATGACAGTAGTTTTACTCATTGTTCGCAATAGATCATGGCATATTTAAATTGTAAAAAATGTTAATATTACATTTAGATCTGGCTTGCTTGAGGCAAAGCACGAGTTTGTAATAGATATTTCGACTTTAGAGGGTGTTTTACACGAAGCCTCAACAACACTTTAAATATTTTCTCAAAAATGGTCACATTTTTTATTAAACCTTGTCTTCGAGTAATGAAAATAACTCTTAAAAATGGCGCGTGTCTCATTTTCGTTAAACTGGAAAAATCATTCGAAGAACTTGAAAATTGCAAATGTCCAAAAGCTTATTGGTTCCTTACTAGAACTACAGTATTGCAGATAGATATTTACTGTTAATGAAATCTGTTGTTCAAAGACTGATCTTGAAATTAAATCACGTACAACGTTTCGAAAATATATGTAGTTTACGCGTAATTTTGCGTGGAATACATGCGATATTAAAAAATATAAATATGTAAAATACATTTCTACATATTTAATTTAATATATTTTATATAAATATATAATATTTCCTTAAAAAGGTTTCAAATTTTTTCTTTATTTTTTTCTCAAGGATACAGCATAGAATGCTTAAAAAATTACACAGGCTTCATTTTCGTTAAACTGTATTTTTGGAAAATTGTGAAAGTTGAAAATAATGGAAGAAAGTAAGAGCTGTTGTAGCACACAAGCTTCTTTTTTTCTTCAGTATATTCCCCATGACCTGTTGGTCGTCGATCTCTCCAAAGTGATCTTAAGTATT
This sequence comes from Gryllus longicercus, assembly GCA_038098605.1. Classification (NCBI taxonomy): domain Eukaryota; kingdom Metazoa; phylum Arthropoda; class Insecta; order Orthoptera; family Gryllidae; genus Gryllus; species Gryllus longicercus. The sequence goes on along the minus strand of JAZDUA010000541.1, from coordinate 543,142 downwards.
CCAGTTCCTCTCTGACGCGGCGCGCACTTCGAAGGTTGAGCAAACCTTTAGGCCGTGTGTCCGCCCGGACGCTCCCGCGGGAGGCGTGGGCGGAGGCGTGACGCCGACGAGCCCTGCGTCAAACTTCCGCGCGTCCCTCGGCTCTGCGGGCGCGGGCGGGGCGGGGGGCGGGGGCGGGCGCGGGGACAGGGAGCCTCGCTCTTTCGGCACGTGCCGTGACCCCCAGGAGAGGAACGCGCAACCGCACATGTGGGCGAGGCGAGCGGCCGGCTGGCGAGATGGGAAGTTCCGAGTACCTCACCCTCGAAACTTCACGAAGTAACGTTTTCTGAACATCGCTGTTGTGAGACCGTTGACGCTTATGCGGACGTATGAATTAAGTGATAAGAGATTTGTATGAACTCATGGCCATTTCTCGTTGGTGTGCAATGACGAATAGGAGGGAATGTATTGATGATTATTGTAGTTTTAGGATGAAATATAGTTACGTTGTTCCACCAAACGTGTTTGCATAGGTCAAATGTGAATGAAGTAGCAAATTTTCCTAATTATTGATTTCTGTTTTCTTTTTGACAATGTTTATGTAATTTTCTTTTAATTTTGAAGTGTATTTAGTTTTGAAAATCATTTCTGCTCTCCTTGATGAATATTTTTCGAATGTTACAGGATTGTTCACTTAACACAGATTTAATGCTCAAGACAGCTTTCTTTTTTGAAAATGATCACACAACTGGGTTGAATTTCCCTTCAAAGGTAGGGAATAGTAAATAGTCGAGTACGACATATACCTTCATACGAGAAACGACATTGCATTATGCACTAGAGCTGACCTGTAACCCTGCAAGAGCTACACTAGTATTAGTTTATTAGAGGAATCCATTGTAAGACAACTACTCTGACATACTAAAACTAATTAAAGAGCCATTCTGGCGAAAAGAAATTAGTAGTAAATACAGCTTTCCCGAGTAGTTTCCATCAGATAATATAACTACAATTACGCAATATAGAACTTCGAGTTTAGCTCATTTGACGCTTCAGGCATCCTTGTTTGTGCATAATCAGATCAGCGATGAAGTACAGATAAATTAACTTCATTGATAAATACAGTTCAATATTGTAATTATTGATTTGTGCGAGTATTGCCAAAGTGTTTCATTACTTAACTCCATATTTTTATTTAACAAATTCAGGCATCGTATTTTGTACGTAATTAATTATTTTTGCATTCTTTGTACAAATGTCTCAGAATGTATGACATCTTGACTTCATTTGCTCTAACCAACGTCTAGTGGAATTTCTTTTAGTTTTGGCGAATCTTGTAATAAATTGGTTTACACGACATGTATTATAATAAATTGTATTCACGAATTTTAAGGTCTGTTTGCAGGAACAATTTTTGATGTCTCTTTTATTCTCTTTAATGTTCCCTTTCCTGCGCTTTTGCACGTAATTTTACTGAATAATAACAAGAAACACACATTCCCATGGAATGTAAGCCTGGTCAGATGAATGTTTTCGAGGTCTTTAAGAAAAACTAAATTATAGAGTCCTTTAATAATGTTATAAATTGAATAGAGAAAAATATAAAATTAAATAAACTATTTAATATTTGAAATTTAAACATTAATATTAATTTTTTAAATATTAACGAACTAAAATTTTGTTGAACAAATTTAAGAGCCCCTCATCTCATGCTTAATCTGCTAATGAATTTATCAATTCACCCCTGAATATGAGTACACTTTTTTGTACAATGTCACATTTACTATACTCCGAAGAAATCATAGGGAGAATTGGTAGCCATCAGCTAGGATGCAGATCTAATAGGAAGCTTGTTTACAAGTTCATTTTTGATATTAAAGCTCCTGACAGGATAACCGCGTTCCCACTGATCAAAAGTTAACTCACCCTACGTTTTAATCAGAGTATATTTTGTTTATTACATTTTGTGGAATTTTGTTGGCATTTCAAAACTGCTAAGGTTAATATTAGGAACACATACTGGTCAATGTTTCCGGGGATTATGGAGATGCTTTAAAACAGCGGTTGATAAGGGATTTAGTTTTGTTTGTAATTTTCCTTCAGGAACATACAGTATGATATTTTGCTCGCGACAAATGTTTTTTGAAAAAAAAAAAGATGTGTTTAAACGCCAATTGACGTGTGATACTTCTTTAGGCACGCCTTTATTGATGGATGATTGTTTAAGTGTGATACGTGGCATAACTGCCACGTGCTGTTTCTGCTACCATTCACTGGCTACTTTACTGTCGCCCTACGGATTGTAGACGTGCAGGTTCCTATCAATACGACCGGAAGCGGAATTTGCAAAACGTGATACATCGCAGTTACCATTGACTCTCACGAGGAGGTCATTACTTCATCTATTTGCCACGTGCTGCCTTTTATTGGCTTTCATCTTACACTTTCTTATAATTTGTTTTTGTATTCAACGGCGAGTACGACTGAGAGAGATCAACGAAGATGCATGTCCCCAATACGTTTATAATAATCGTAGTAAGAAGTAACTCAATGAAGGGGAAAAAACTTCAAAACTAACGCAATGAAAGAAAATAGTTTATATTCTTACTATGTTTAATGATTTTCCTCCAATCTAAAGGTCCCGAAGAAAGAGAAGAACTCGTAAATTCAATTAAAGTATGGGGACAACTGTGATCGGGAAGCACAGCCAAAGCAGTGTGACGAAAGAGGGAAAGTGACTGTATCAAGGGTCGGAGATGGGCGCAGAGCGTGCTGCGGCGGCGCGCTGGCTGGGATCGGCAGGGAGCGACCTGAGACCTGCGGCCGCCCCGTCCCCGCCCCGCGTCCGCCCCCCGCCCCCGCCCCCGCCGCCCGCCCCCGCCGCCCGCACCCGCCGCCCGCCCCCGCCGCCCGCACCCGCCCCCCGCCCCCGCGCACCCGCCCCGCGCACCCGCCCCCCGCACCCGCCCCCCGCACCCGCCCCCCGCCCCCCGCACCCGCCCCCCGCACCCGCCTCCCGCACCCGCCCCCCGCACCCGCCCCCCGCCCCCGCCCCCCGCACCCGCCCCCCGCACCCGCCCCCCGCACCCGCCCCCCGCACCCGCCCCCCCCGCACCCGCCCCCAGCACCCGCCCCCCGCACCCGCCCCCCGCACCCGCCCCCCGCACCCGCCGCCCGCACCCGCCCCCCGCACCCGCCCCCCCGCACCCGCCCCCCGCGCCCGCCCCCCGCGCCCGCCCCGCGCCCGCCCCGCGCCCGCCCCGCGGCGGTCCTCGCACCCGCCCCTCGCACCCGCCGCCCGCACCCGCCCCCCGCACCCGCCCCCCGCACTCCCCCCACCCGCCCCCTGCACCCGCCCCGCGCACCCGCCCCGCGCACCCGCCCCGCGCACCCGCCCCGCGCACCCCGCCCCGCGCACCTGCCCCCAGCTCCCGCCCCCTGCCCCCTCCCTTCGCACCCGCCCCCCCACACCCGCCCCGCGTGCGACCCATGCCCGCCGTCGCCGCCGCAGCACTCCCCCGCCTGCAAGAACGCGGAACATGTCGCAACGCGCCGCTCTCCGACCCCATCGCTGCTCTCCGATACGGCCCCGCACTCGGCGAGAGGAGAGCGGCCGCGCGGGTCAGGCTTTCTCGTCATTTTGGGATGGTGGCCCAGCAGATGACGCAACCGCTCGCGGGCGAGCGAGAATCTCGCATTCCTACGCCGAGTCTATGCTTTCATTCCTCGAATCCTAAAAAGAAAACATTTTCACTCATAATACACGTATTATTCCGATTATCCATGTTGTTTCATAGGACGGTGATTTGGGATAAAAATACATTTAAGGTCGTCCATTAATGATGAAAATGTCTTCCCAGAGAATTATACTTAAATGAGAAGTACTGGTGCTACAATAGCACATTCTTTCTAGAATTATTTACGTTTGAGATTTTCGAAAATGCAGAGAGTTCACTGACTGTGTGACCTGCGCCATTCTTATAAGTGTAATTTGCTCTATTCCTGCCCCTTTCTGAGAAAATAATTGTTTAAAAATTGTCTGTATTTTACGAAAAATTACACAAAAACTACACATATTTTCAAAAACTTCTTTATGAACTTATTTAAAGAGCGGTATTTGAAGAACAGATTTCATTAAGGAAAAATCTATCTTCAATGATGCAGTTGAACAAACGTTATTGGACTTTTGAAATTTCCACACTTCTGGCAGCTTAACAACAATGAGACATTTTATACGCGTCATTTGCATTATCCGAGGAAAATTGTAATCAAAATATTTAGAACCATTTTTAAGAAAATTTTTAGAATTTGCTTTATGTAAGTATTTTTTCTTGATGTAAGAACCCCAAAAAACAAATTATTAATTTCAAATTCGCCGGGTCTCGAGTTCTATCGAGGTAGGTCGATCAGGAAATATCAATTTTGGGGAAAATCTCTTAAACGATTTACGCGTTAGCGTTGTCCACAGACGGTCGAAAGGACAGTCAATTTTTCGATATCAAGACCCTTCAGAATATAGATACACAACGTATTAGAAAAAGTAATTTGCTACAAATGGGAAAAAATTTATCCACTTTTTCGATATCAGGACTTTTTCTGTTAAAAAATAACCACTCAGCATTACAATATTTTCTCATTACACGTAAGTACTGCTACTAATAAGCAAGAAAGTATAAATCTGGGAGATGATGTAGGTATATAGCTACATCATCTCATACTGCTCAAATTCTCCTCGATTAATTGATTCCAGAAGTCCAGAAACAGCCATTTTTCGTGGAACCTATTGATTTTTCCGTAACATTGTCTAAAAACTAGTGGTGGTACAGAATGGCCCAGACTTTCTCTTACTAGGTAATTTCTAATGTCTGTGGTCTGGGATATCTTTTCAGCCTTCCCCCATTCTCTCGGCAGCCATCTATCGCCGCCAAAACCACATTTTTTAACATTGTCATTTTGATTTTTGTTTGCCTATGGAATTGCTTACCGGAACGAATTCGATGCGGTTTTTACTGAGACAGTGTGTTTTGTCGGACATAACTTAGGCTCTATTTATATTTTTCGCAAATCACGAAAATTGTTGGTAAACTCACGAATTAATTGTTTCTGCAAGCCTATAAAATGTATTAAAAATATTTTTATTCTCTCGGGCGCTTAGTACCAGAAATTCTTATACTGCGAAAGTGTCGTCATCCTTATGACATTAGTTGATTTCAGTTAATAAAAATTGTTGTAGGATGTTGTTCTTAATATTAATATTATAAATTGTTTAAGTTAAATTAAACTTTTTACAGTCGGAATTTTTTCGTAAGAAATTAATACGAAATACCATGAAGTGTGAAACAAGGGTGATTTAATGTTCCAGTTCACCTGCGTCTCCTTTAATAGATGTGAAATGTTATGCTTCTTAGTTCCAACAAATATCTTTGCTCCAACGATTCCATTTTCTCTGAGCATTCAACCCAAAAAGCTGCTCGGCTAATCAATTTATTCAGATTTAACAATGCTAATCATGAAGGTCGACCTGGAGAAAGGAATCGTAACTGATGAAAGTAATTTATTCCACAAATATTGCAAATATAGTTAACATTTTAATTAGTGACTTTAATTTGCTCGTAGGATTGCACCACTCAGCCAATGAGCGTCGTGTCGCAACATTTCCTACTCACAAAATAAAATAGCATTTTTACCACTCATGTCAAGATAACTATTTTGAGAAGCGCAGGGAAATCACAACAAAGAAACGCTACTATTCGTAACAAAATATTACACTTAGAAAATGAATTGTAATTTCTGTCAGTACGTCATAACTTAGCGGAGGCGGAGGCGGAGGCGGAGGCGGAGGCGAAGGCGGAGGCGGAGGCGGAGGCGGAGGCTGACGCGGAGTTGGAGGCGGAGGCGGAGGCGGACGCGGCGGCGGAAGTGGAGGCGGAGGCGGAGGCGGAGGCGGAGGCGCAGGCGCAGGCGGAGGCGGAGGCGGAGGCGGAGGCGGAGGCGGAGGCGGAGGCGGAGGCGGAGGCGGAGGCGGAGGCGGAGGCGGAGGCGGAGGCGGAGGCGGAGGCGGAGGCGGAGGCGGAGGCGGAGGCAGAGGCAGAGGCAGAGGCAGAGGCAGAGGCGGAGGCGGAGGCGGAGGCGGAGGCGGAAGCGGAGGCGGAGGCGGAGGCGGAGGCGGAGGCGGAGGCGGAGGCGGCGGCGGCGGCGGAGGCGGAGGCGGGAAGCGCTCCCCGCTCGTTATCGCATCGATCGCATGTTCGCTCTCCCGGAGCTCCATTGAGCCGCGCGGCGCGGCGCGGTGCCGCGCTCCGCTGCGGGCTATTAGCGCTATTACGGTTTCCGCGCTATCGCTTGGCCTTGCCGCCCCGCCCCGTCGCTCCCTGCCGCCCGCCACCCGCGGCGCGGCCGTCTTATCTGCACAAACGACACTTAGAGTGTGCGGAATACGTCAGGTTCCCTCACGGGGACTCCCTTCACCGAGATACTCGGCAGTGTCAGTGCAGTGTAAACGTCTGTCAGTACCTGCAAGTTCCATAAAACTTGCTCAGTAACTTAGAAAACATTCCGTAAATTAATATTAACATGTATGATGTACTTTGCTACAATGCTGTTTACGAGCTGTCTACCAGCAGCGTCTCGGCCTTGCGACTATGGGGTAAGGGGTACGCGTAGTTAGGGTATAGGTATCCCTACGCTGTATTCTGGTATTCACAACGTGAGAAGTGAGCTTTCTCATCACCACACAGCAACAGGTACTGGAACATTGCAGGGAAAGCGTACAATTAATTTTTGCCCCGATTGGAAATCGGACTCGGGGTTACGCCGTGGAAAGCGAGCACGCTAACCAACGAGCCACCGAGTGCTACATTCAACATTAACATGTAATGTTAATAGTTATTTAGAATATTAGTGTTGTAAAGCTTTTGATTATAATACGAGGTTGAAAAATTGCCAGACGAAGCCGTCAGGCCGAGTTTGGTAACCAGTTGAGTATTGTAATCAAATGTTGCGACATGAATAGCACACCATTTCTAGGCTGCCCGGGTGACGCCGCGTCGTTGGCAGATAGGTCGACGTTTCGCCTGTCATGTCGTAAGCTTCTTCAGGCAAATAGGCGAAACGTCGGCCTATCTGCCAACGACGCGGCGTCACCAGGACAGCCTTGAAATCATGAACTCGAGCCGCGGAAGCCTACGTGTACGAATAGCACACAATGTGTTATCCACTACGTAACAAAACTGTTATATTTAATGTGAAATTTCGTTCTACGCCTTCAATTTGTATTCACATTTTTCTCCCATAAGTGGCAACACTGTTCTCAACAAGGAGACCAATTGAAACACACGTGGAGTATATTTCTTGACAAAAGTGAATATAGTCTGATTTAGAAATAGAAATAGCAGAAACTGCTGATTTAGAAACATTGTTACCCAACAAATTAAGAAAGACATAACAGCGTATTTAATTTTTATAGATTGGTGTGGAAAATACGTTCAGTTCATACCGAAAAAAGTGTTCATTGTTTACTTTTCTGGCAAGTAAGAGAAGGAGAAATCAAAAAGTCTTTGGTCTCACTACTCTACGTTAAAGAGTACTATATCCCTTAATGACAACATTGATAACAGATATAAACGTAAGCTTCCGCGGCTCGAGTCCATGACTTCTTGGGTGTCCGGGTGGCGCCGCGTCGTTGGCTTTTCGACGACGTTTCGCCGCCAACGTTTCCGTCTTCGTCACCGACGTTTTGCCTGTCATGGCACAAGCTTCCTCAGGACTGTGACACCGCGGTGCTGCGCGTCCGGTATTATACACCGGAGAGCCAAGAAAACATTGATATCAGTAAGCTTACTCACTTATTAGCGTTTTAAAGGGAAAAAGTATAGGGTACAAGACAAAAAGTTCAAAATATTTTAATCGAAGAGTGGCAAAGTACGCCACTACTTTATCACACTAGTGTAGTAATGAAGTATATTACCTCACTAGATGGGTAAAGTAAATCATTACGAAACGAATTATAATAGCATAATTTACCTAACCAAAGTGGATAAAATATATTATTATTAATATATAATTCATTATACTAATTATAATAGCATAATTTACCTAACCAAAGTGGATAAAATATATTATTATTGATTATATTTCAATTCTGCTTAAGTTATTGAGTTCTCATTTTCATGTCTGATGTTTGTATGCTGACGCTCCTGACACAATCATGATGATGAATAGATAAAGAAATTAAATACAGGAATATAGATTATCTTTGTAAATAATAATAATAATAATAATAATAATAATAATAATAATAATAATAATAATAATAATAGATCGATACATAGCGAGCACTATTGCTCATTTATTATTCGTATGATCGCTTATTTTCCTGAAAAAAATATTAATAAGAGTAAAAAGTAAAGCAAAAAATTCGAATTTAATTTCTCCCTGATTTTCTACCTTAGTCCTTCCCTTTACTCGTAGAAAAAACATGGTGTCAAAATAAATTACACTCGTCCTTCTGAATAACATCTGATGATCCCCTGTTCACAAAGTAATGCAAAAAGGTGTTTTACAAATTCGATTGACCTTTTGCATATAAATGTAGGGCCCCAAAAGGTAAAAGTTTATAATAAACTATTAGAATGAAATAAGCTAACAATCGGTGTGAAATAAATAAATAATATTATGTGTAATTATGACTCGATGTACATTATATTTTCATCGGGAAACACACTACTTTTATTTCAAATAGCATTGGGTCAATATTTTCATAAGTCAAATCTCATATATTTTTGTATCAACATTTTCTCTAAACTGAGAACTATAAAACCCCGCCGCAATGGCGAGCATCCATTCTGTCCTTGTGATCAGTGATTCGATGCATAGGATTCTTTCAATGACTAAAGTTGATAAATGAGCATCTCATTTCAATTTTAAATATTTACGGGTTTTTGTTCTCGGAAATGTTGTAAAACTTTGAAATTAACTCGGTTTTAATAATTTGAAATAACAATCGAATTTCAATATTTTACATAATACGGCTTTTATTCTAGATTTTTTTTAAACTTAGTACAAACATGAAAGAAGTGAGTGCTATGCAATTCTCCAGCGACTCAGTTTGTATCCAATATTTTGAGCATAATTACAACTCCCTGAAGATGTTTAACAAGGTAAGATAGTCTGGAGTTAGATGTGCATCACAGTAAAAAAAAACGTTCGTCTCTATTTTCAATACTTCAAAACCTTAATGTTTATATAGAGATACTGAGATCTCTGGCGCTGTCATCAAGAGATGTGTTCGAAAAAGAATAACAAAGAATAAAATACGGTCGCGCTCTTTGGTTCGACTACGAAGATAAAAATTAATAGAAACTCCGAGCGAAGATTATTTGATCTTGACTTTAAAATAAATTGTCAGATTTTTACTCGAGTAAAAATTTTTTTATTACCAATCGCACGTTTGAAAAGACTCGAAGAATGTAGTTCACTGATTTGTACTTGTTACACATATTCAATTACGCATTTCGAATCTTCAATTGTCAGAGTACATGATATGATTTGTATATGTATATTATTTGCTAAAAGTGTGTGAACGCAATATGTTTGTTTATGTTATGTTCTTAATCTATCCTAATTAATATAACTATCGTTTTTTCACATATAGCATACCATTTTACCAGTGAAATTCTGGAGGTTAACTTACTTTTACGTAGATTATTGGTATGTATTACAATAAGTAGACAGAACCGAAATATATTAAGAGTGTGTGAAAGAGTGTCGGTATTTTAATGCAATATTACACAGACGATATTAAAATATATTTTAATAAAATACTAAATAATAATATAATTCATTATACCATAAATTTCCCCAACATCGCGACACATTAAGGAGGAAACCATCTCTCTTGTACTACCACTGTAGTCTATCTCTCATATTAAGAAAACAGTGTCTTTGGTTTCACTAATAGTTTGAGAAGAGTAAATAAAATACATTCTATTTACATAGAGAAAAAGTAGAAAAGAAGTTAGAAACCTCTTCAACTTCTTTTCCAAATTTATCATTTAAAACCGAATACAATTTGTAGCGGCGCATTGATCGGTGTTTCTTGTTTCCTTCTGACGCTTTGTTGACAAAGAATTGAAAGTCGACCTGTGGAATGTTTCTGGGGGCAAGCGGTGACATCACCCAGGACTCGCATGAATTTCGCTATACTTAAAAACATGTTTTCATGCAGATTATTTGGTTCAGTTTGGTCGGGACGTTTTAAAAGAAGGCAGTGCGTCGTCGAGTTGTAAGTTCATCCCTTCTAAAAGTCACTTTCTTCAGGAAAAATCTGTTGCTAGGTAGTTCAAAGGCAGGATAGGTGTAACTGAGATATTTCGCTTTACACATTTGGAGCAGTACGAGATAACTACGTTGCACTATCAATTGCAATTTCTAAATAAATACTGAGTGGATCCAAGTGAACAAAAGAAAGAAGATTAAGATATTCTGAGCCAGAGAATTATTGGAAGACATTTGCATGGGTATTGGTGAGTACGAAATTTTGTTTTAAGTTTTTCTGTTGCTGCACATCTTAAAAATTGAGTGTGTGTTTAAACAAAAAGGTCTCTGTTTAAATAAAATATTGCGAAATATTGATAATGTCTTGGAGTCAAACAGGTAGCTCGGGAAATCCGTATAGCAAATGATAATGCCGACCACGTAGGTATTTTACTACAATATTACAGCATTCGAAGGAAATACGTAGTTAAAATTTTAAATTTGTTTGTAAATAATATCGATAATACAATACGTACAATAAACTATTAATAGTGCTTAAAATTCTATTGTTTCTATCTTTACAGAGTTACTCTGCTAATCTTTACTCATTTGTATCAACGACTTAATTATGTGGTTAATTTGTCGTTCCCCGTCCAGCCTCGTTGTTTATTCAGAGATAAAGTATACTTAACATCTTTTTAATAAACCTATATTTAAATACAATGAATCTGAATGAGATTTGTGACAATTAAGGTTCTTATACTACAGTAAATGACAACCGAAACATTGATTCAATACCACCCTAACGACCGGATCAGACATTGGTCAGCAAACATACAATTATTCATACATACATACATACATACATACAAACATGCATACATACAACATACATACAACATGCATACAAACATACGTACATGTGATAATGATATAAAAATGGAAATTCAATAAATAAGGTCCATATATTTGTATTTATTGGGCTTCAATTTAGTTTGGTTGGCTTCGTTTCTTAGGCCTAATATTTTCGCCTAATGTATATATCGTGAAGAAAGCTCTTTAATATTGTTTTTATGCAAGTTTGGAAATTTTAATGAAAAATAAGTTCCTTTCCGTACAGTTTAGTCAACAAGTACTGATAAGGGGGGTACCTGGAAATAAACATTTTTTGAGTATGCAACCACCCTCTCCACGGATCACTTACTCATTTAATTGTGATGAGGCACTGCCATCAATGGTCGAAGCCTTTGCTTGGCAGTTGGAAAGCAATATCGCAGAAATCCTGTTTCTAGGAGGTTCTCTTTCAATTTATACCGGCAACAGGGACGTGGAATTCTTTTTCTAGGAATCTACTGATCCGATCTTAAATTTTCTAACAACAAATTGTAATCTGCAAGTTCTGCAGAGTTCAGTCACAAGCAGAAATAAAATGCACAGAAACAAAGAAGAAATACACACACATAAATTTACACAGCGATACCTCTGTCAATACTTAATACAAGTCTACGTAACATTTCTCTCAATGAAAATTTTAAAAATTGTCCAAATTTGAGTTTGCCTTCATGTAATACAGTACATATAATAATCATTAAAAAATCATAGAAACTAATTATATTCACAATTGCATTACTCTTGAACTGATAAATCAGATCGTTGTTCTTGTGAAAATGAAATCGGTTTACAGTTAGTTTGATACTACAACCCCAGTTCTTCCTTCAAAGGATATATCCCAATAAGGCGGTGACAAGTGCTCCGTAACAAAATCGAAAATTGCGATGCTCATATAGAAGAAAATAAAAGAAATGCTGGAGATTCCCAAAAAATCATCCTCCAAGAGAAATCTCTTGGAGAGACGCGAGAAACGTGTTTTTCATGTTTTATTTTTTTCTCAGCTTCCATTGCATGGGCTGAAAAAATAGTTGAGTCGCGAAAAAATAGTTGAATTTGAATGTATTTTTTCAACCAGTTTTGACGCCAAATTCAAATAGAAAATAATAAATACATTTTTAAAATTGATTTTTGATGTGATAACGATAGAGAACTGTCTCAGTTTGTTCTCCAAGAATGTGTCTTATAACATTCTATGACAATTTGTTTTTCAGATTTTAAAAAAATGAGGACGATAGTGAAAAATCGTTAAAACCTATTTTATCAGTATAAAAGTTAAAAATTCGCTCCAAAATGCGATTGGAATTTTTTCACCAATGTTTAACCTATTTATATTTAAATTATTGAAACGTCTCACTTACCCATCATTCATATTTATAATATGAATCAAATTACTCAGTTGTAGATTTATTAATAATTGACAATTAGACAATCACAGACAATCATTGTCACTGTCTTCTTCAATAACAGGGATCACGAGATCGTTTATAAAATCTACTCAAATTTTTCAACAATCTTCAACAAAATCTACAACAATTTTCGCCACGTAACGAGCGAGTGCCATACAATAAATGATCGCAGCTACGAGGGAGCAGCATCCCAGGGTGCGACTTCTGTTCGCACGTTCACAATAATAGCGTTTCACTTCCAATATTCGAGTGGTGGAAATAGGTGGATCCGTTCCTCCGGTGCACCGATGTTTGCTCGTTCAGAACAGCACCAGTTTGCGTCACGAACCACGTGACCACAACACGGGAACTTCGGTTGAAAAGCGAAACAGACGTTGGCCATGTTCAATGGAGAGCACGAAATGTTGAGAAACATTTTAAAGTGGCATACAGTGACAATTGTCAATGGTGAGCAACCAAAACTAACACTATGAAGGTGTAATTCAATTAAAAGAAGCAATAAATTAAAAAAAGCTTATCGGTTTCTGTTGTAACTGTAATAAATATGTAACTGTAATAAATTTGGTATTTAAAATTCCAGCTAATATTATGACGCAAACTGTTGATTGAAGCTTTTTTGGCTGAAGACGGATGCACAAGAGCCCACCCATCTCTTTCCACCATAGATATTCTTTTTGAGTTTGGTACATAATTGATATGGCACCTATAAGATTTCTAGCTCATATTTTGTGATTGAAACGGTGTTTAAATATTAGAAAACGGTTTTTGCAATTGGGCGCGAATTTCAATTGTTTAATCTTATAAAATGGTTTTAATGCTTTTTCGCCATTGTCGCATAGTCGCCATTTCGCCATGTTATAGAATGATATGAGACACATTCTAGGAGAAAAATTGAGACAGCATTCAACGTTTACACATCGAAAATCAATTTCAAACACTTTTTCTATTTAAAATTGGCATCAAATTTCATCGAAAAAATACTTTCAATTGCAAATATTTTTCCCCGTCTCCACTATTTTTTCAGCCAAATACATGCAATAGAACCCGAGAAAAAATAAAACATGAAAAACGCGTGTCTCGTTGTATCTCTGCAACAGAATACCCTAGGACGCTAACGCTTTGGGAATCTACGCCATTTTATATTGTCTTTCATATGAGCATCGCAATTATCGATTTGGTGGGGGCACTTATCAGCTATATTCTTTAAACAGATTTCTTACGAAAACGGTGGCAGGGAACGAGTATTGGCCGTTGAAAGCGAAGTACCGGTAACATTCTACCCTTATAGCTCACTCCTCCACTACAATATATAGACTCATCACGTTTTCAGCTTTCAGAGAGATTTTTTTATTTTAAAGATATTGGACAAACTGTTTTTGTTAAATGTAACTTTATAGTTTTACACGATTATATAGGTCGTTAGATGACAAACTCAGCTATACTGCATATGTTGGTTTTAGATGAATAATCATAAACACTAATGAGTTTTAAAATATGACATTATAGCAGATTCGGAAGTTCAGCCTTTATAGTTCGCCGGGCGAAAACGACGGGGATTGATATGTCTAGCACATGTTGTGACCTCTAAGCGAAAATCGGCACCGCTTTCCAAAACATACAAAAGAATACAAAGCTCTGAATTGAAATGATTTGCACCTTTGCTCTTCACCGGGATGTGCTGAAGGTATCTGATAGATTCTTGTGGCACGAAAGAATAGCGAATAACTTTCGTTCGCGAATGACCTTATTTCGTTAATCCTCTGCGATAATGTGACCTTGAGCTGCCACGTTTTTTTACACTTGTAATTATCTATAGAGGAATTTGTAATGTCAGAAGTAGAACGATAATGATCACTTTCTCTCTTCTCTGCAACATAAATTGTGTATTTTTGTTTATGATTGCATACTTAGGGAGTTTTATTACTTTTTTTAAACAGTATACCTCCAAACATTACCTGTGTCGTGTATCCCTTTCTCAGCTCTTCCTCACCATTCGCGAAAGTGAAGCTACATACTTCATCACCCAGTCCTCCATCAACTATTCTTCCCTGGCCAAGAACTTCCCTATGAAGCAACGAACGCTGTGGAGGCCCCCGTGAGAATTGTGAAGTTCAGCTCTAATAGGCAACGGTAAACAAAGGGCAGTTATCAGAACGCGAACGAACCCGGCGAGCTAAAGCAGCAAAGAGTACGTGCAGCTCAAATCGGCACTGCCGGCGGCCGGGCGCGCAGCAAAGCAAAGAGGCGAATCGGCCTCCGGCGACGGCAGCGTTGGCGGCGGCGGCGGCGGCGGCGGCGCAGCGGCGGCGGAGGAGGAGGCGCGGGGCGTATCGGGGGCCGATCTGCGTGCGTCCAGGCGTTATCAGCGGCGCCAATGGCTGCGGGCCGTCCGGCGGCCGAGGCCCCGCGGCTACCCCGGAGCGCCGCCAGCAGTCCGCGCGAGGCCAAGGAGGCGTCCGGAGCGCACCGCCCACCGCACGACCCGCCTCCCCCCGCCACGCACCGCGCGCGCACGCGCCCGCCGCCGCCGCCGCCCCGCGCACACGCCATCGGCTGCGCCAGCGGCCGCGCCAGCGCCAACGCCGCCGGAGCGCCAGCGCCGCGCCAGTGAGCGCGCAGCGCCAGTCACCGCCACCTGCCCACCCGGGGCCGTTGTGGCCTTGCTCTTGGCAGGCTCCCGCCACTTGGAAAGGACCCACCTCCGCTGCCCGAAAATCTCGACCTGCTTTGGGTCACTGTGAGTCACGACCATCGAGGACAGTCGGTCACCGCGGGGGGAGGCATCGTGACGTAACTGTTTTCGGGTAGACATTTGGTCTGATAACGAGGAAACAAAGGGCAGCTCCGCTACCTGCGACGCGGGATCATTATCTATTACAGGAAGCATCACGTGACCGCCGACGTCGGCTGCACCGACTAGTATTAGACCGACTGAGCGGGATTAGACGGCATTAAACTAAGAAGAAGCCAGCTCGCACATGTCGAGAGAGGACATCGCCTCATTCGAAGTTTGGAGGAGGGAGCTGGTGGGAGCTAGTTTACTAACAGATCCGTTATTCGGATTCGCATTGAGAATTTCGACGTAGAATATCTCCGGGACCGAAAGACTTTGAATATACCTTTGAGTCGGTTCAGACCCCACGTACGAGAAGAACAGCTATGCCTATCGTAAAGATGGCAGAAACGTCTCGCCTCGCCAGGCTGTTGGTGGGTCGCCATGACGACCACTCGCACGAAGAGGAGGAGGGCGGCGTGGACGACAGCGGGGTGGTGGTGGCCAAGGTGGTGGCGATGCTGGTGCTGGGCGTGTGCACGCTCATCCTGGGCACGCTGCCCATGTGGCTGTCGCGGCGCCTCCACTGGGGGGCGGAGGGCGCGGGCGCGGGCCCGCAGAAGCGCGGCCAGGTGGCGCTGGCGCTGCTGCGGGCCCTGGGCGGCGGCGCCCTGCTCGCCACCACCTTCCTGCACATGCTGCCGGAGACGCGCGAGGCCGTGGAGCACTTGCAGAGCGACAACCTGCTGCTGGAGACCTCGTTCCACCTGCCCGAGACGCTCGTCTGCTGCGGCTTCTTCCTCATGTACGCGGTGAGTCCTCGCCGCAGCGCTGGCCGGGCGTTGACGCAGTCCCAACGATTGGCTATTTCAACTGCTACGGACACTAGCCTCCCCTAGACGGCGGTCTCTCCTAGCCACTAGAATTCTCCTCGAGACACCTAGTAGCTAAGGTCGTAAATTCTCCCATCGTGGGAACTCGACTCTTAAAACCTCACGGTCAGAGGCACTGCAGTGATATTAGTTGATTCCCTGAGCCATCTCAGCCGCCTACGCCAGTTTTCGTTTTGTTTTAACGGTTGAGTACAGAGTACAGCACAGTTACAGACAAATATCATCCCAGCTTTGCGAATAATTACACTGGGAGACAAACTTTTTTTTTTTTGATAACTCCAGAATAAAAGTAGGTGATTCCAAAAAAAAATGATCACGCTGATTTCGAAAATCATTATAAAACGTTTATATCACGCAATGTTTAAAAGATATGAAGATATTTAGTATTTGAAATAAACGAAATCCTATACTAGATTCCGCATTGTCACTCCGAATATATATCTAGAAAATGTTATAAGTATGCTTTATATGAGGTAAGAACAAGTTGAAAATGGAATACCCATATTCGTGCAATAATATGCAGACATTAAGTTTGTTGGTATTCTCCACAACATTTGTTGAGTGAATGACAATGATTCGAGTTCTCCATAACCACAAACTAAGGTTCGTTGTGCAGGTGACAACACTGGTGAACAGCCCGTGGTTTGTCCTGATCACAAAGACGGCAGCCAATGTATAAAGAATACACACGCTTTGTAATTTCATAATTTCTTTCCTTTGAAGTTTGGGAGTAAATCTTGCACAAACTTAACAGAAGTTATCGGGTTGATTCGCTCACTTTTGAAGTGAAATGATTTGCACTTTATCAAACCGATTCAATTCTACAGATCATGTGCTGATTTTCACTTTGTAACAACTACAGAACTGTAATGTATTAATGTATGCAAGGAACACGCAAACTAGTCACGAACTTCTCGCTCACTGCGTGTACAGTTATGCAAGACACCGGCTGACTCAGAATCTACTACTCCAACAGCTGGATATTTGTATACTTGTGATAAGGTAAGGGGCAAAAATAATTCCTTTCGGTGACTGATGCCCTGTATGAGGTTGCACATGATTTGTTTTCAAAACATCCACTAAGACTTGCTCGTAATTCAGCGCGAGACGGGAGTATAAAGATGAAAATCATCGAATACATAAGGTAAAAAATACACGAAAGTCTAATTGTGTTGATGTTTCATGAAAGAGGCGTAGATGAACTGAAAAAGTATTTTATTTTTAAATAGATTTAATGCCTATTGATTTTATATATCATACAATTGCAAATTAATGCAAATTAAGTGTATTTAAATTAATTGCAAAATACGGTATGATACGCTATAAAGATACGGTATATTTAAAAACTTTGACGTGATATCACGTTCGTTTTTAATGTGATCTTCGTAATCCACGTATAAAATTGAGTACGTTACCCACTCTACCTTCCTGGAGGTAAAAATCTTGTTCCCTAGTGTTATATTATTCTTAGTATGTACTATGTATGCTGAGCTACTTTCAAGCAATGACAATCATGAATTATTGTTGAAAGTAACAATAGCAAAAAAACACTATCGCAAGCCGTTGCAAAAATGACAGCAGATCTTATAATTAGCGAACATAAGATCTTATAAATAACATTACTTACATACAAAGTAATTTTACTCTAAATCTTGTAATGTTGGGGAGCTTACACATATATTCTACACATTATTTTGTCCTAATGGGAAATATATTAGATTTGATCGATTGACTGATTGTTCCCGGTTTGTCAGTTGCTAAGGTCATAATCCCGTAAGTGTAGGGCAGCATTTATCGCGGAAGGGGGCGCTGATCTTCCCCCCGCTGGAAGGAGAGATATGGCGCCGACCTATCGTCGGCTCAACGTTTCCCCCACTAGGTATCTCCCTCCAGCAAGGCACCGCCCCATCCGGGACAAGCTCTAACTTCCCGACAGGCGTGGCAGTGTAAGTGTAAGTGTGTGTAATAAGGGGTCAGGAGAGGAAAAGGAAAAGGAAGAGGAAGTAAAGATCGCACACGGCCCGTGGTCACTTTGTACTGCTTTGGCATTCGCCTAGTGTTGGTCGAAGAAAAAACACGGGAAATACCGATCAGAGCAGCCTGCCACTGAAATTCTCTTCCAAACAGCGGCTGAATTCGACCTCGCTGACAAGCTAGTGTCGAAAATCCTGCAACCCTAGAACCTCCCGCTCAGAGGCACTGCAGTGACATCAATCCATGTACTGAGCTACCTAAATTGAATTGAATTGAATTTGCCTTATTTTACGTGGCGAGACTCGGGCCATCAGGCCCGCTCTTCCGTCTGACCACGCAAATTTCGCTACGCTCCTTTCATCAACTAGCAGAGAAAGGAGGTATTTCTAGGGCGAGAAACAGGCGATTTGAATTTAGCTCAGAGGCGTCATTTAGGCTTCAGGATCTTTTACATGCAAGTAAATCTACTAACATGGGACAGCCGGCTTTACTTCCCCTCCGAAGGAAGGCGTACGAAGGATTTTGTCGCCCCTAAAAATCCACGGCATCGATCGGGTTTGAACCCGCAAACTTGGGTACAACAGTCCGGTTTGTGGTACGCTAACCGTTACACCATCGCCGCCGCTAAATCGGTAAAATATAATAGAGAATCATAGAGTAATTTATATGGAAGTATAACGGAGTGATATTCCACTATAATGATACTCCAGTATAATGGAGTGATATAATGATGGAACCAACAATAATCTTTCTAAAAGTAGAGCGGACGATTTATTTCCATGACAGTGCCCGAAGCTTTCGATGCTTAATAAGAGAAACAATTAGAGAGTAGGAAATTTAGAGAAAACAAACAATAAATATCCATCATTCGCGTGTATTAAACATTAAGATCTTAAACTGAAAATTAATTCTTTTGTTGCACACGACGTCCGGCCTTGTACATTCACCATTTAATAATTACAGTTCACGTTTCTGAACTGCCGCATTTGAAGGGGTACGACGAAAACCAGTGATGGCCCCTAAATTGGTTCAGAGTAGGTAGAAAAGTTATTACAGAAAAGTGACGAACTCATGGGGGGGGCACAGGAATGCTGAGAATTTTACTCAATTTATTTATAACAATTGCAGCATATTGACCTCATCACATTCCGAAGGAGTACTTCCATTCAACCGAAGTGGAACTTGTTTAAAGAAAAAAAACATTCTAAACGAATACTATTAGAATTTTTACTTACGAACGTAAAAAGATAGTCTTGTAATCGTGCGCCGGAAAATGAGTTTTCGGCAGAAAAACTGTTTATTGTAGGATTCTGATTACTAAAAAGTGTATATATACTGTTCGTATTATAGTAAATTACTTCCTCTAACACGTGTTGTAGACAGAATCTACGTTTGTGGGTCCTTGATACCGAAGAGTCTATTGATGGCAAAACGTCTGTCTGTCCGTCTGCCCATACATCTGTTCGTCAGAGGTCAAAGCTAGCGCCTAAACCGCTCAGCCCAAATTATCCAAAATTGATATTACCCCGATCGATCTGAACAAATTCAAAATTTTGGAGGTTTGAAAAGGTTACTTTGATATTTGGGGGCACTTTACATGAAGTCTTAAAAATATTTATTTTTTTTTCTGAAAAATGGATCCATTTTTTTTATTAAACTGTGTTCTCGGATAGCGTAGTGTACGCTTCATAAAATTGGCGGAGGTTTCGTGTTCATTGAAATCCCTAATTTTTGAGACCGTCTTGCTAAATCTGCAATATTTAAGGTAGTTATTTTTCCTTTACTTAAATCTGTTCTCTAAAACACATCTTGAAATTAATGCAATGTTCAATTTTTTGAAAATGTGAATAGTTTTTGCGTAAATTTGTGCAAAATTTATACTTTATGAAAATTTTCTCAAAAATCACTCCAAATATTTTATTCAAACATTTTCGTGAATTGAGCAGGGGAAACTTAAATGAGTAATGTATTTTTAATTTCGTTGAGCTCTCTATATTTAAAAAAAGTGTATTGGAAATATTGGATTGAGACAATTACAGTTTTAAACATCGGCTGGAGTTCGAAACTCACAGCGTTTCTATAGCGTAAAGGTAAGAATAACTGGGAGTTATCTCGAAGAACCTAAGTTCATGTCTCGGTGCGGAATAAATGTTTGCTAGTTGAAAAGACTTTTGCTGGTTTATAGGCAGGCAGTAGTACATTTGCAGGTAGTAGCATAATATCGGGTAGACGTAGTATAATATAGAAATGCAAGAAAGTATGTGCTGTTGTACTTCTACTAGTTATTTAAGAAATTGGTTGCAGGTATCTCTCTATTGGAGCTAACCATTTTACAGAAGACTTTTTTATATTTTTTTAGCCAGCACGAAGTACGTTGCTGTATGTAGAAATACGTCTACAATGGTCAAAAATATGTCGTTACGACGTTAAGGCTAGAAAACGGTACGTTTACCGTTTACGTACTTTTACCTCATAATAAATTTGTAAAAGTCGATTTAATTCGAGAGATCTTAAATAACTGCAAATATAAATTTAATAAATAAATACTTCATATGTTCATAATTGTTTTCTCCGCCTTTTTAACTCGAAATAAACGCACTACGATGATTAATAAATCATTGACCGTAAATCAAGGTACGGGCAAGCAGTATCAGAAATTTTCTGCATAAGCAGAAAGCGCAGGCGACAGTGTGGGCAAAGCCTACTATAGTTTTAGATAGAGGTAGACAATTTCTTTTCACCTTTTCTTCAAGAAAATACAGTTCATATTCGTACTTTCTATATTATCAATCAACAAATTTACAATTAATTCCATACTTTATATAATTACATCCGCCTTTTTTGTACCAGTTTACACTTTTCAATACCCTATTTCTCTCATCCCAGCCATACCCTCATTCCCTTCCCTGCCCCTTTATTCTTCCCTCAAATTCTTTCATCTGTCTCTCCTTCTCCATCAGCCTGTCGGACATGCTTCAAGGGAGCCCTTCTACCCGGAGTTTTCACTCCCACCGTTTCATTTTTTCCGTCACATATCCACATTTTCTTTCTCCCTAGTCCGTCCAGTATTATTGCTTCTAACCTCATTATCCAAAGACAATTTTGCTTTCCTTTTCCTACTAGGTTCCTTTCTTACATCGTATAGGTATCTAGATTTATTACAAATTATTCATTTACTTATACATCACTTTGTATCTATAGTTAAAATGATCTCAAATTTCTGCTGTCCTTGTAACTTCTCTCCCTTTCCCCTCTTTCCCTTACAATTTTCTTTACTTCCAGTCTGAGCAAACGTATTCTTTCTGTCACGTCGTGTCCTTCCGTCTCCAAATAAATTGTGTCATTCTTCTTCACATACCCAACACTTTCTAGCCTCTCCATTTTACTTTGTCGTCCTTACTTCGTAAGAAAAAAGTATTGTAATCGTATGATAGAAAATGGCGAATTTTCACTAGAAATTCTCTTATTGCCAAGCCCTGGTAATAAAAAAGTCGATAAATCTTGAACCTATATCTAGTAAATTACTTTCTCTAACAAATTGTGTAGCCAGTTTCAAGTCATGTTTTGCGGTCCTTGATAACTAAAAAATCGATTGACGGCAAAACGTCCCTCTGGCCTTCCGTCCATGGTCAAAGCTGGCGCCTAAATCATTCATCCAAAAATTTTTTTTTAACATCTGCTTCATTTGCAATTTGTTCTACACGAACATTCGGCAAATACAATTGTACATATATTATCGACATGTAAAGAAACCATACAATTCTGGTTCTTTCTAAAAATGGTTTTAAACTAATTGTCCAGTTCAGAGAGAGAAAGAAAAAAAAGACAAACAAACAAAAGCAACAATAAACAATATCACATTGAAATAACAAAAAACACAATAACAAACAAACATACAATAGTGCAAGCATTGTGACAAACAAAATATATCTACAGTAACAATTATTTTAAAAGAAAAATATTATTTATATCTGTGGTCCAGATCAAGAGGATGTACTCTTTTCAATCTTCTTGTCGTTGTGCTGTTATCTAAGTTCATCCAAAATTGGCATTCCTCGATCAATTTAAAAGAACTCGACGCACTCCGAGTTTGGAGCGGATATTTTAATTTTGATGGCACTTTATATGGACACTCAACATTTTGATAATTTTCTCAAAAATGTCTCAAAATATTTTGATTAAACTTGTCCTCAGATAGCATAAAGAACTTTTAAGAGAATGATGCGGGTATCATGTTCAAATTAATGTAATTAATAAAACAAAAATTTTCTGAAAATCGACTCCACATTTTTTCTTCAATAGAAAAATGATGAGTGTTGGCGACGACAAACCGCAGGGTAGAGACAAGTCCATGAACGTCTGCTCCAACATCTGTGTCTATGTCACAATACTCTTTTGTTCATTCAATTCAATTTGTTACATATCAACAATTAAGAAGAAATTTAAAAAGTCTATTTATATTCATTTGCTCTTATTAGTCTATTAATCAATAATACTAATAATTCACAACAAAATGTTTGAGTAACCATCCTCTTACTTTAGCAGTTATATTAACAAACAATACACGCCTAGTTTAAACATTATGATCTAGCTTAACATGAAATTAGGATCAAAATTATTTTGTAATTATATATACTAAAAAAATAATTGTTTGGTAACAATGTTTTCCACATTTGAAAGAAGCACCTGTCTTTGCTAATTTTTTGTAAATAGACATGCAGTCCAGATGTCGCGTCTTAAGATGTAGCTTACATACGTGTGGTAAGCCCTGTTTTATTTAATGAATATTGCCATTTTCTCAATGTTTATGCCAACTTATACATTGGAAATATGAGTTGCAGGTATTTTGGGGGCCATCATTTCTAATTCAGCATAAAATCTTTTGACTAAAATTAAGTTAGGAAGCGCATTTTAACCACAAAAATAATATCCAAAGAAAATAGTTGGAATTTTTCGGCGAGAAAAATCATTATCTCACTCTTTTCTTGAAAATGTTCAAGAAAACATTCATATGTTGCTTAAATATTTAAATAATTACTTATTTTTTAAGGCAAACAATTCTTAGATTATTAAACAATTCTAGATTTTTAATTTCTGAAAAGATTAACCAACTAATTTCAATCTCTGAGCTCTACTAGAAAAAGATGAAGTGATACACAAACAATTTCGATTGATTCTATTGAGAAAACAATCATCAACAATTTACAAGAAATAATTTAATTGTCTCAATTTGTTTGAAGATATAACGTTTAAGCTGCAAAGTCGAAACTTGAAATATCATTTGTGGCAGAGGCCATTTAAATCATTACTGCAAAGGTCAATGGCAAGAGTAAAGGAAAACTAAAATACCTCGAAAAAGAAAGCCAATAGAAGAAATGGGCTTGAAGCACTTAAAATAAATTAGATAGTAATATCTGATGATAATTAGATAAAGTAACCTTCATAATTTTTCACAATTATCAGGTATTGAGGTATCTTAATTGTGGTTGTTAATCAAATTTGTATTTCCTTCAGATACCCAAATTAATATAGTTTTTAACTTTAAAAATCTTCAATAAATTACCACATTGATGAAACAAAGTAAGAAAACGTAACCCTAATGATTCATAAAGACCTGAAATAAAAGATCCACCCTTCACCACGAAAATGGGAAAGTGTATATGAGAGAATGTTACATCTGAACAGTAGATAGCGGCGTAATAGAGAGGTCGAAAATGAGTTTTTCCACTGAACATGTAGTGGAGAAATTCATATAAGCTACATGTGTCATGCTCTTCTGACTTTTCCGTCACTTCTAATGCAAAGAAGACAAGTAGGTCACATTCTGACGCAGTCAATGAGAATTCTTGTACCTGTCAAACATCTGTGCATACAGATTGCCTAAGTATTATGAGAAATTATCACAGTGCAAATGCATGTAACACCGATTCATGCAAATTCCCCTCATATGTTCATTGGCGAAAAATGATCATTTTCGACCCTGCTACATGCCCTAGATTTTTGTAACATTTATTCTGAGACACCTGGTTTGATACACCTACCCACCATTTTTGGTAGCCACGCGAGTGATGCGCCGTGTAGCATTTCGTGGAAAACACCCTTTGTTTTCGCCACTCATTCGCCCTTTGTTTCCTTTTGTATTTACCGGATCGATTCCCTCTTGTATCGGTTTACACGGAGCTTGCCTTTACTTCCATTCGACCTTTTTTTTCAGAAGGGCCCGGTATCCCATGGTTCATCTTTCCTTTACGCTTTTATACCAGAATAGTATTGTTCTTTCTTTCTCGGAAAGGGATTTTGACGACTAAACCATTTCTCAGATATTAAAATAACGTATTTCCTGAACACAATATGTTAACAGTTAAAATATAATGGCCGACGAAAAAGGTTGCTGCAAATGTAACGAAAATGAAATTGTTCTCGTACGAAAGTCTCAGAAGCTTATGTCCGTTTATGTGTGCGCACGTGCGCGTTATTCATGGGATAACATCTCATCATTATCATGAGTTAAGCGGGATAGTCTTTCAGATTTACCCAATTTAAACGGATCAGTTATTGATATACATCGCGATGCCGCATAAAGTAGTGAAACATTTGTGAATTCTTAATTAATTTCATTAATGAAATATTGTATAAGCTTTTAACGTATCATCAGCGAGGAAGCTGATATATTATTTTCATAATATTTCATTTAACAGTTGATTGATTTCGTAAATTTAAATTGGTCTCAAGCATATTAAAACTACTACTTTCGGGGCTAAAGGCCCTTGTATTGATTCGCTCGTAAATAAATGGATAACCCGCCGAATACATACTGGCGCACGTCTCCGTTGAGCAGAATGGATTGAGGTGATGACCCTCTCGGTCATAGGCCTTCTAATCTTAGACTGAGTCATTCGTCTGCGAAGCGGCCTCAAACAGCTGTTTAATCCTGACTAGACGTCAATGTTCGGGAAGCTGTAGCGTCCAGAAAACATTGCCCTCTCTGACACGCAAATTCTAAATAAACAAGTGATATTGACGAAAAATAATTGTAGGGAACTGGATCATTTGGCGCAAGTGATCGCCTTCCAGTTTCACTCAAAAATCTTTTACAATCTAATTTTGATGTGTTCTCAGCATTTCAAATCTTATTTGATCGGAAGGAAACGTTTTGAGCACAGGACCGCTAAGATTCAATGGATCGGGACATTCGGGAAGTTTTTGATAAAATTATGAGTCCTTGCTGGGAGGGATGGCGTTTTAATTGTAATTTTATAAGCTTCTTTGCAAATTTTGAAGTATAGAAATTGGCAGAGTTCAACGATTGGTCGTATTCATCCAACGTTATGAAGATAATAACCAATCAATTTTACTAGAAGTCATCTAAGCGACTTTGAAATATCGAATCAAAATAATTTACTATTATTGAAGTAGAGAGCCATTGTATTGTATTATGTTGTATTGACCATCATATTTATTTGTTCACGAAGCTTTTGAATTTCTCAATGAAATGAGGTCCATTCAGAGACAAACCATGTTTCATTCAATAATCAGTATTCACTCAGTAATAAATCATTGGTCATTGCTGGAACATACACTACTCGCAAACCTACATTTAACATTGACAACTTTGGGCGGTTGAATGGCAAAAATCATATTTCACTTTCTTTTGATTATATCTCAGCCTGATGACTTACAACCTTCAATTTTTGTTACACTCGAACGTATGACATTTAACTTATAATGTTTATACAACACACGTTTGAAGTTTATTTACAGCAAGGGGCGTGTGTACGAAAAGAAAACATGTCGTCTACGCGTTTCTTCAAACATGAGTAAAGACTGTTTAACACGATCATTTTTTCATCATTTTTCGCCGGTACAGGCCAGACTGGATGTAATTTGTACGAAAAAATGACGCATGCTTAATTTTTCGGTACAGATTTCATCCAGTTTGACTACCGCGCTCCTGGCGACACTTTAGAGTTTCTCTAGTTTGCTATGCGTGTGGAGCGATATGATCATTTTGTAGTTGTCTGAGAGCGTTTTGATGTGTTGAATTGTAATGTGAAGTGGTTATGTAAAGAGAAATAAATTATGCACTGTATTCTAATATTGTCGCATCCGAGCTCAGTCCTAACCTAACCTAACCTAACCTAACCTAACCTAACTTTATTTGTTACCACAGATGCGTTGTTCAAATGTTTGAACTTCAGCGCTACATGCGGCGTCCGGAGGAAGTATTTTCTTCACGATTACGTACACAGAAATGACCGTGTAAAACACTCATCCAGTTTCGGCACCGAAACATACTGCGTAGAAACGAACGTCCTTTTTCCATCCATTTACTGTACAGAAAAATATGAAAAAGGATGCAAAAATGACCATGTAAAACAGGCTTGACGAAGGCGCGTCGCTCCTGTGCACGCAGGTGGAGGAGCTGGTGCACTTCTACCTGCACCTGCGCGAGAGCAAGGGCGCGTCCCCGGCGGCGGACGAGGCGGCGGTGCACCGCTCGCTGAGCATCCGGCGCTGCTCGGGGGCGTCGCAGGGCGGGGCGCCCGCCGCCCCCGCCGCGCCCGCCGCCCCCGCCGTGCCCTGCGGCGGCGGCGACACCGGCCTGTGCGAGGACCCGCGACTCTACCTCGTGGCGGAGCGCGCCGACGAGTGCCGCGTGCACGCCGACTACGGCACGGTGCTGCCCGGCAAAGTGCCCGCCGGTAAGACTTGTAAGCTAGGTTATTATTTCGAAATAAATATATTTAATATTGCTGATAGAATTTCACTAATGTAAACAAATAATTACATAGAACATTGCGAACAAAATCATTTAGATTCGTAATGTACATCCTATGTATAATTAGCGTGTGTGCGTGCGAGCGTCCGTCCCTTACGTCCATCAGTCAGTCATACACTCACGGTCGGGTCGCTTCCGGTCTACCAATCGGAACAAATGAGGTGTCATTCGACGCGCCTCAGTCTCCTGATAAGAAACAACAGTTTTTCTGGATTAATCCCCCCAAAAATAAGATTTCTTGAAAAAATGTCGCTAGATGGATTTTTAGCAACTAGAACGCTTTGTGAAGAGTTCAGAAACTTCAGAGATGATTAGTAAATCATTCAATTTCTCTCGACAAGACGAATTGATTGGTATCTTTTTCTAACGAGATTATTCTAGAATAGTCTAGGAGAATTGTAAAAGAACGCGTTTTTTATGGTTTCAGTTGGTGAATGCAATGAAGTATTATTATACTTCATTTTTTCTTAGCATGAATTGTTTCAACTTAATTCATCATATTGACGAAAATTGAAGGTAATTTTGTAGTGAAACATTAATTTTTTTTAAATTCAATGGTTACTTTTTCATTTAACTTTTTAATGATATAATATGGACAAACCTGGCAACTGTTGTACATTTCTCTCATTTTTATTATGAACTTTCAAAACTTGCGAAGCACAAGTTAAAAAAAAACACGAAAATACCCAAAGGATACGTCACGCTAAGTTGTTGCAAAATATCTGCCATCGTATTTTCTAATATCTTCGAACTTTATTTAGCTGTCTCTTGAAATTAATAAATCTTCGGATTTTCAACCAATATGTCTCAAAAATTTATAAAATTATTTCAAAAGGTCCTTAAACAGTCATATTTCTACATTGATTGAGAAAAGTGATTAACGCCTTATTGATAACGTATTCAAATGACCATAACTTCAAATGATCTGCCATGAGCAGTTAATGTTTTGAGGGGCCCTTACTAAGTTAAAGGTTTCAGACAAATACTTCCTACTGGAACGATTATCGTTCCTCTTCTCTCTCGATTTACTTTCATATCTCCAAATATGCCAGAAGTGGTGATGCGATGGATGATATGAATTTAAACATTTCACATTCAACATTCGACTGATTCGCACTTTAAAATGAATCTCCTAAAGTGGTAGCATCAAATCATTCACTGTAATATTTCCAATTAAAATTAACCCCAGTAATATAATCCAGAAATATACTGAAAAAAAACACACACACGCACACACACACACATTATATATACGATGTCATCAGCCAGTATTTAAATTCTTACTTCTCTAACCACGTGAATATATTTCCCCCTCTTCTAAGCAAACGTTACATTTTTTCTATTTAATTATCGTCACTGAAATGGTTATCAGATTTTAATAACAAAATACATTATAAAAGTATCTTTAAATATCTTATCATATCAGGAATTAATACACAAAATCATTAACTTCATCATCATGCTTGAATAATCACAATCTGTCATTATTGTTTTAAATCGATTACTCGAATTGGGATTTCATCATAATCATAATTATCACATTAATCACATCTTCAGAGTCGTATGACTGAAAATCAATCATGTTCAATTTTATTGACTGATGATCCTCACATCCTTCATCGCACCGTCTGCGTCACAAAATTCGATAGTAACGTAAATCTTTTTTCGAGGGTACAATCTTTATTCATAGACGTTGGTTGACAAACGTTTCAGAGGCTGATTTAGCTCCGATTATTATGTTCCAATGCATTTAACCCACTAGAGGCATTTTAAGTTTCCTCGGTAGAACGAATGAATGTAAGGACAAATTTAGATGTGCACGTAGAGGAAAGAATTTGGATTTATCATCCGGATTTGAAATCAACTACCTCAAAATGTCGTTTTAAAATATGAGAGGTGTAGGTGTCCTGGGTAAAATACTATCCACGATTAGGATTTCTGCCAGAATACGAGAGTTAACCATTTAAATAATTTCTCACATACAAGGTATCTCAAATATTGCACATTTGAAAAATAACCAAAAGACTTGGATACATATCAAAATTTTAAATTACGTTTCTTTTTTAAATTTAGACTGGAAATGGATAACTTCATCTTAAAAACTGATTAGTGCATCAGGATAAATAAAAAACAGATGATGGAAAACGTCAAGGAGTATCATGATATACGTGTTTTCTTCCATACAAAAACCTATTGAAGATAAAATCAAGTACGCCAGGCATGCAGTAATTAACTGAAAATCTTGAAAAAGAGGGAATACTAACATTTGGAAGTATTCAACATCAAATGTAGCCATTTCTTTATCAAGAAATGACAGAGTTCTTTTAGAGTGTGTAGGTGTTTTCAGGGTTTCACATGAAACACGAGGGCAATTCTTGTGTGAGTAAGCATCTTTTATCTTGTTTCAGCACTAATTTGAATTTTTCGGCATGGATAACGCTCATCCTAAACTCTGTAAGGTTTCCTTACAAATTGGGCCACTTCATTGTTTTTACATTGTCCAAAACTAACGTTTTTCTTGTGACTATGACTTCTAACTCCAGACCTACTTGACAACCATCTCGAATCTCATAGCTGCTTCCACAATTAATAAGTCTTTATAAAAACATTACCGGACTTTGATCTTTAGCGCTGACAAATTCCTCCAAATTCTTTATAATTTGCTTCACATGATCACCTTTTTCAACAAGTAGACCCCAGCATCCACCCCGGCCAGTCTGAAGAACAGCTATCAATATTTAACCGATTGTCTATGTTATTATATTAATATGCTTTGACACTATCTAATCTAAGAAGGAAAAAATAATTTTAACATTTTTCAACAGATGATTAGACTGAGTAAATCTACATACATTTATTATTCATTGTTTGTATAATTTCTTAAGAATTTGCCTTTGCATTAATATTCCTGTGAGAGTGTTTATGATTTATTTATGCTTGTTCTATTAAGTTCAATAATATGCCATTTTACCAATTCGTATTCTGTTTGCTTTGTTACGCACTCTGAGATGACAAATACCTTTCCCATAACGCGAGTTTGTCACTTTCTTCCATCCCGCACTTCCGGGAAACGTCCGCAACCACCAGGGCGCCGCGCGTCGCCAAGACAAAGCGCCATTAGCGGAGGCGCATGCGCCAAGGCGAATGCGCGGGAGGGAATCCGAGGGCACGTATGGAGAGGACGTGCTCCGATTTCACGACGCCCAGAGATCCCCGCGCGAATTCCATTTCACCTGAAGACGCGTTTCCGCGCGCGCGCTCGCTTCGCTCTCGGCCGCGCCGCGCCGCGCGCCCTTTGAGCGTTTTCTGACGTCACCCGCCCGCCCGCCCCCGCTCGCCCCGCACGCCCCCTCCCCCTCCCCGTCCCCTCCCCCTCCCCGCCCCCTCCCCCTCCCCGCCCCCTCCCCGTCCCCGCCCCCTCCCCCGTCCCCGCCCGCCCCCTCCCCCGCCCGCTGCGCGCGCGCGCGTTACATACAATGCCCTGTTATTTCCGCTTTTACGGCAGCGCGCCCCTTTTGCCTCGCAGCCTCGCGCGGGAACAACAGCTCTCCGGGAGGCGGGGACGCTGACTTGAATGCGGATACAATGAGAGATGCAATGCTCGTACAGAAATATCGTGTTGCTTTATTTAACGTGACTTTTGTGCACGTAATGCCTTCTAAAAGATTTGTATGAATTCTTTTCACGAGG